>VYZM01016294.1:276177-299391 GCA_013398915.1 Dromas ardeola | reverse complement strand
AGTAGACACTACACTATTGCCTTCACAATGCCAACAGAAGTTATTGCATGCATCCGAAAAAGTATGTGCTGTTGTCAGGGAGAACCAGGGAGAAGGTGGATTGGAAGCTGATTCGTGGAAAAAAAAAATGTTACAGCAACTGAACTTCACTGCAGAAACACCTTCTGCTCAGGTGTGTCTCAGCCAGATTCTTTGTCTCTTTCTCCATGCTGCCTTGGTGGTTATTTCTGTTACAGTAACAGCTTACCTTTTGAGACCTCGACTTGACAATCTGCAGTAAGCCACATTGACCCAAGGATGGGTTTGCTAGCAAGCGTCCTTCCTCTTCTGAGAAAGCAGAAAGCATGTTGCTAAGGCTTCCTTACTGTGTGTAGGATAGATCCACACTGCTACAATGTATTTTTGCCTCTTTTTTTTTTTTTTCTTTTATACTGTTTGGCACCATTTTTCCCTCTGCTCTTACACTTTCCACCACTTTTTAACTACTGTGTAGCAGGTACGAAACCCTGGCTGCATGGCGACCTCAACATGCGCATGGAGAAAGATGCTATGTGCCCAGTAAAGGAGCAAAGGGTGGTTGTCTGCCCAGTCCCACTTCACCAGTGAACCTCAGAGGGTATCACCAGCATGTAGGGACAGGAAACCCACACTTCCATCTGCCTTCCAGCACAGCCGTGTCCCTCTCCCGACACTCTCTTGAGCTGTAGCAGAGAGTGCAGTGCCAAGAGCCTGTCAAGAGGGAAGTGATTTCTGAGTGCTTTATTGAGAGACAAACTTGCACAATTAGGAGTAAATTCTTTGTTAGTTTAGACGGAGATTTGACCAATGCTCTTCTGCTTAAAAAAGGCTGGGAAGTGCCCTATGGAGCTTGCTAGTGTCTTAATTTCAAGGAGTCTTTTTCCTTGGTGGAGTCTTTTGGAAGGTCCTTTCCTGTTCATGTAATAAGATGTGGTGCTAATGACTTGAATGATGCATGTTCTAACAGCAGTGAAATGCAAGAAGCCAAAACTACCTTAACAAATACGGTTCATTTAACTAAAAGAGGCAGACTGAGCAGCAGGTGGAAGGGTTAAACAAAAGGAAAAAAGATTATAAAAGTTTGCGGCTTTGGCTTCACTACAAATGGCTCTCTTGCAGACTTTATAGCATTAGTGTTGCTTCTCATAAACCTTGAAACCATTCATCCATTTAGAAAGATTAAATTGGTTAGTCATCCAGAACATAAAATATACACATCCATTTTGTCTGTTACCTTAAACCATCTGAAATATAATAAATGCAGTTGATGCCATTAAACCAAAGCATTGAGTATTAATGATGGCCTCTGTTGTGGTATTTACAGTTTGCCAGCTCTTGCGTTCCTGGTAGTATATTCATCTGTTGTTGCTCAGGGACAGTAAGAGCAGAGCCTTTGAGTTGGAAAACACAAGTATAATATATGATGTGAGGAGCTCAGAGAAGTATTTTGGTATTAAAGCAGGGAAAATCCTATAAATGTTACAATTTTTTTGTTATTTTAGAAGGTTGAAGTTGAGAGGCACAAACTTCACTTACGATATCTTAATATATTTATAATGGTCTGTTAAACAGTTTGCCAAGATAGTTTTGTTTGGTTTTCTAGTTACGGGCGAAGCTATTGCTATTTAAAGTTCTGTTCTGTTGTGACTTCTGTTGTATTTCTGTCACTTAAGCTAGACAAAAATGGCCAGGCTCTTATACAGCAGGAATTTGGAGAGGCATTTGGTCAGGAAGCAAGTTCATGACTAAAAATATAATAAAAACTTAGCTTTGATTTAGCAGCATTTTTTTCTTGATTAATGTCAGGATTTCAGAAGCAGTACTCTTTCCCAGAATTAAGCAAATTTGCCATGGTTGCTTCAGACTACAAAGCAATTAATTCCTGCTGCTTTGAAATATGTAAGACATTATCTCAAATGCAGGGATTTCCAGTGTGATGGGAAAAACATTCACATGTTTTTTAATTACTACATCTAGTGCCTTTAATCAGAGCATCCAGCTTGACAGCATTAAAACCGGGAAGCAAATCCTATCTTAGTTTACAGTTCCATGCTGGAAATGCCAGCTCATTCCTATAGGAAACAGAAGTTGATGTCACCTATCAGCTATCATTCAAAGCAAAGCAAATTACCAGCTATTCTTAAGCACATGCTTGAGTACCAGCAGCTTCTGCGGAACGTAATGAGGTACTCAAAATGAAATACGCCCTCACGAACTTTCCTGACTCAAGTCCCCTCACACGGAGCGCAAACGGCTCTCCTCCCCCGTCGCTCCCCACGTTTCAGCCTCAACCAGAGATAGCTCCAGAAGATGAGAGCACTTCCAGTGAGTCTGGCAGATTCTGCATCGAACACCGGACTTGGGTTTAGTTTGCATTTTTTTTTTCTGAAACATTTCTGGTGGCAAAAGAAGTATCGAGGCTCCCCCTACACCCTCAACATTTGTCTTTTACTGCAAATACAAATCACAAAACTACCAGGAGCGAGAGAGGTGATCTGAAAGAAGCAGAACCTCATAAATTGTTTGTGTGGGAAAAGCTGTCCTTCCTTTTCTCTAACTGATGGCATGCCAAGTTTATTTTACAGTATTTACAGTAAGATTTGTTTGTTTTGATACCCTTTGCATGTTGTTAGGGAAAAGGCAAAAGAAAATCTCCAGGAAGTTTATATGATGAGACAGAGTTTAGGCTTTAATTTTCTTTCTAGTCCTATACGTTTTATTGGAAGTGTAATATATAAAGGGATATGAGATTGCAATTGGGTGAATTATTACTGAGCTGTCATTTATTTTCTCTGTATGAATTTGCTGCTTAAGAAAGACCTCAGACCAGCAGGCTAAGAAAATGAAGTTGTTAGTTCATTCCGAGAGCAGATACAGGATGGGCAGGAGCAACGCTGGTTTCTCCTTTCTGTGCCTCATCGCTGACCTTGGCACATCACTCCAGGAGCAGGAAGAATGTGCAGTCTCTGCCTGATTAGCTGAGGTCCAGACAGATGACAAGGAGAAGAAATTTATCCATGATGGAGCAGTCCTTGGTGGGGCAGTACGGGCAGCCGATGTCTGCAGAAGGGCTCACGTGCCTGCCAGCTCCAGCACGCAGCTCTGGAGGCAATTACTCTGTTGCGAAGAGAAGCCTTAAGTCTCCCTCGCTGCCACCCTCTGCAGCTGGTCCTGCAGGCCCAACACTCCTGCGCCACAGAAAGACACCACAACACCTGCAGTCCTCAATACTTGAACATCGACACCACCGAATCGCTGGCTGTTAAATTTTGGGAGCTCCCATTAACAAACTAGATAGGCTCATGCTAATGGGTAAATTGTCAGCCACAGGATGAGGGCCCAGGCTTTCATCCTCAGCTACAGGGAAACTCCTGGTTTTAAGTGAGAGGTGGTCTATTAAATCACGAGGAATGGGAATGATTATTGCCTATCTCCTCCAACACAAGAACTAGAGGGTATCGTGTGCATCTATCAGGTGGTATCAGGTCTAATAGGCACCTTCCAATTAACGAGAAGAAATAAGCAGTGGCAGCTGCTAATCACACATGAAACTGATGGAGGTGGAGGAGGTTTCTTAGGTGCTTGCTTTGATCTCATTTCCATTCTCAGTCACCGCTTAGGCAGAAGGAAGTGTTTATTTGATTTACAGCATCTCTCACGAGAGCATTTTACCCTGAGTCTGCAGAGCAGGTCGTCGGTTGGGATGGGAAGTCCTTCCAGGGAGGCAGGTACTGTTCTTGCGAGCTTGTTGCACTGAAAGGGAAGTAGAGGCATTTGGGTTTAATGCAGAAGCCTCAATTGTTTGAACCAAACTTCTGAGCACGTTGTAAGGTCTTGGGTTACAGTAGGAGTTGAGAAATAGGAGAGTAATGGTATATTTTATGTACCATGCCAAAAAGCACAGAATTGTCTTGCCTCTCCCTAAACTTTGCTGTGAAATACTGGGTAGACACAACGCCTTTTCTCTCTGTGGTGGAAACATGCATTAGCAAGTGACATGTTTGCCTGTCTGGGGATGAAGTATGGTCGCCAAACGTTAGAGGCTGTCTATAGAGCCTGGGAAGGGATTTTCGAAAGGGCAGACTGTCTCACTGACCCCATCTCATCCCTGCTAATGGAGCAGCCATCCCCCTCCCTGGCAGTTCCTTCGCAGGATGACGTACCCAACGTGTATATGATAGCTGTAATGACATGGCCTCCCCTTTGCAAATGTTGATGTGATGTATACACTGTCAAGCAGGGAAGAATATATTAGGGTCAGTAAGTCTCTCCGAGCAAAGTTAATACCAGGAGATGCTGGCACAACTAGTCACTGTTTATTTTACACCTGTCAGAAGCAGGCAGCCTCTCAACTCCTGTGTTTGGTCGAGTGTATTCATCATATTTAGCTTTTATACAATGTTCTTTTCATCTTCCCCACACTTCACAATTGTTAATTAATCGCACAGCACCCAGGGATTAATAGTAACGCTTTATAAGGGAAAGCAGAAACAAGCAAGAAGTCGTCAAATGACTGGGACGAGATCATGGAAGAAATTTTGCCTAAAGAATGTTAGGTTCTGCAAGATTAAGGTGTTGTTAACTGGTCTCTCCTTGGATGTCAGCCTCCATTTTTGGGGAGGGGGTGTTTCTGGGGGGCAGTTTTGATAGTCTAGTGTATTTAGTATTTAGAGCTTCCCTGTCATTTGTTCCCTTTAGCACATTTTTTTTTTTTTGCTGAGGCAAATGGAGGACACAGGAGTTTTGTCTTCAGAGGATGATGGGGAATTTCCAAGAAGGGAATTCATTTTCTGGAACTCTTATGCACTGTCTTTTCATCTTGTAATTACAAATGGGGGCACCCAACTAAGGAAATTAATTGGCTGGTTTTTCAAAGTCATTGCAAAGATCCAGATACACAGTTCATGTTAGAAATAAAATATTTGCTTGTCTGGCACCCATCAGCCCTTTTGGAAGGTCCAAGCTGCACTGATAATAGCAATCGGGTAACTTATCTGATAGTAAACACTGCAAGCATAGAATATGCTCACGGCGCTTTCTTTTCCCTAGGACTTGAAAGATGACCGGAGCGATGAAGAGGAGGAAGATTCTGTTACAGATAATGAAGAGGAGTCCACAAAGAATGGCAACAAGAACGGCTGTGGGTCAAGCAAACATCTCCTAAACAGCAGTCACCACTAGCCCCCTCCTGCCTTACCTCCTGCGGGGATTTCCGCTCTGTTTTTAACCCAACCTACAGGATAGAATTTAAGTCAAAAGGCTTATGAGAGACTGTGATTGATTTATTGTTGGCTACTGGACCTGGAAAAAAGCCCAGTTTAGAGGGGAGGGAAAAATTGCATAACTTGACAAAATGCGTTAATGACCCACTTTCTGAATCGTTGCTAAGTGTTTGGAAAGGCGCGTTTGGACACACCGACTGTTCCACTCTGACAGGGCTCAGCAAGGTCAAAGCTCAAGAGCATCAGATCTTTTAGTGTCCTATTGATTCCAATGTTGGTTTTCAATGCGATGTAAGGTAAATTTCACTAAGCAGTTTAATTCACAGATGTTTTGTGGTAGGTCAGTAGTGTGAACTCCATTAGGAACCAAAATTACTCAGTGTGGGAAAAATTTGACAATGGTGTGCAGTGACTGGCACTTTAGTCTTTACTTGTCAGTTTAAACCCTCATCAAAATGGCTATTTTTTGTGAGTTTGATCTCATTTCCTGGAGGACAGTGAAAGCTAACTCCGAGGAAGTCAAATTACTTGCTTGTGAAGAGCTGACTTCACTGCAGAAGTATAGTCTTTCTCCAAAATATGCCGTACGATAGCTCAAACATTGTGTTTTAAGATTTACCTATCAAAACAGTCACTGTTAAAATAGCAAAACTCAGCCCCAATTCCCCATTGAGCTCCAGGTTTCACAAATGTCTTTCATCTCGGTCATTTTGACCCGGTGTTAGAACAGAAGGTGCAGTGGGGAGGGAAGATAGCGAATGCAAATTGGGTCTTCTCACAGGTTCTTTTGCCCCTTTCTTTTTGTCTTCGAATCTGCCGAACACCCCCTGCTCCTGACACACCTACAGCCCAGGAGATTAAAAATAAATGTCATCCATTCCCTTCTCGTGAGCTTGTCTCACACAGCGGCACTGGATGACTGGCTTCTCAGGAGCGAGTCTGTTAATTCTGGTTTGTGGTTCCTGTGCGTGTTCAGTGCAGGTAGCTGGGCAGCGGGGGAGCGTGGGGCTAGCAAGGAATGCCACGTCCTCAGTGCCGTGTATTCATTTGATATCAGGATCTGTATTTCCATCTCTGCTCTTTTTGATAATTGGGAATTGCATCGGCTGGAGCCGAACTTGCATGTGAGTATGTGACTTAGGCCACGTACCTTCTGTAAGAAGTGGAGGAATAGTGGATGTTTTATCAGCTCCTCTTCCCAAAAGTGCCTCTATCCCACGTTTGCACTTTTGTTCTAACACTAGTACAGAGTGCAGCAGCGTTTTCAGTCCTGGGACTTTTCAAGGAGAGCCCAGGCCTTTCAAACAGGGTGGTACCAGTCTCATTTCCAGATGCATTTAGCTCAAAAGGTCATAAATGATTTGTGTCATAAGTTTTAGAGGTGAGAGGCTCTCCACGTGGTTCTAGAGTAGCTGAGACCATCTGGTGAACTAAATCCAGTAGCTTGATAGAGACCGGGGGACTGCTGCTAAAACAGCCTCGGTGCAGAGCTTGTGGTTGGGAAAGGCTCTTTTCCCCTGAAGGCTGCTCAGGCAGGAACTTGGTGACCTACGGGAAGCACTATATGGCTGACTTGTTTTCTCAAGATTTCCTTGGCAAAGGGGGATATAATTCAGTGGAAGAATGGGAAATGTTTGGGATCTCAGATATGAAGAGTGTTTTCTGTGCAGTTACAAGAAACCGTAGGAGTACTTTGTTACAGAGGCTGGTAGTGTGAAAATACCTACATTTGGTCTGTTGAACTAGGCTGTGCTTAATTTTTACCTGTATTTTGGACCACGTAATATCCCGAATGTTTGTGTTTTACCACAAAGAGAATTACACCGAGAAAGAAGTACGGCCTACAGCTTCTGAGAGGGATGGGAAGCATACAGTGGTGGGACTGGACTCCTGAACCAGTTAAGTAGTGCAGCTGGGGCTGAGCGGGCAGAATTCCCTCAGTAGCTGTTGTACAGCAGTGTGCGTCCTTACGTCGCTGTGGAGAATACCTTAAATACTGCAGTGTGGGTTTATTGGAAGTGTAAGTACTTATTACATCACCTAAAGCAACTGGTGAGTTTGGCAGGCTCACGGTTGCTTATCGGGGCCTGTTTATTGCCTACATGAAAAGAACTGGCTTTTCCTAACAAAACGTAGAAACCCGACGTCTTGGAGGCTTTACAGTTCCTTTGAGAGCAGTGGAGACAAGGATGCTTCCTACAAGACATAACGGGGGTTTGGGAGGTGGCCAGGGTCTTGTCATTTGGTTTTGGTGCCAGAAAGCTTTCCTGCTATGACTAGGAAAGGAATTCAGCAAAGGAAACACAAAGAGCGATGTTGTCACAGGAGCGAGCCTCTGAACAACTACTGGGTTTTAAACTGGAATTTATAGTCTCGTTGAGGCCAAATCCTGCCCTTCCTACTCGGACAAGTCTCCCACTGAAGCCAATTAACTCGATTGGAGCTTTGCCTAGGAAAAATTTTGGATTGCGGTTACCCAACCTGATTACAAGACCTGTTAAATCGATGTGAAACTAGGGTCTTAAAGGAAGAGTAAAAGGCAGATAAATATATTCAAATATAAAATGTTGGGGCAAATTTTGGGCGAGTACAGGAGAATATGGAAGAAAATAATGTCCTGAAGGTAAAGGTGAAGACTAAGCACAGTAAACAACCCAATCACTACATCACAGTGCAGTTAGGGGGATGGAAGGCCATGGGAGGCCCTTCCAGGGTGCTGCTGTCACGGCCAGCCAAAGCGATGGGACCTAAAAATTCTGAACGTAAACCACTAGGAACCGGGGATAAACACCCACAGCACAGAAAGAAGTGGGAACAGATTGTCACAGTGGGACTGGACACATGTCCTGTGTTAACATCAGATTTGTCATTCCTTAAGTTACCTGTGTTTCATCTTCCACTTTTTACTGATGGAAACTGGGAAACACGAAGCTGAGGTCATGGGGAACGCAATTCATGCTAAAGAAATTAATGTCATGGTGCTTCAAGATTTTCAGTCTATTCGATGCCCTTAACGTTTTTTTTTTTTTTAATGTTGTCATGAAAAGAGTCTCAAAATGCCAGCGCAGAACAACTGTAGGCCATGTGTATGAGCCCAGAGGATGGACTCTAATGCGTTATTTTCAGCGTTTCATAAAATGGGTCCTGGTTTCATGCTTGGACGCTGTGCATCTGGTTTTGCTATGCCACTTTGACCATGGCAAATTATTTATGATAGAATTATAGAATGAAAATGAAATCTCAGTCCATTAGAATTGGCGGAAGTGCTTCTGTTCTATTTAATTTCTCTGGATTTTGTTCAGGTCCTCCTGTCCGTGTATCCTATGCTGCCTCTGTACTTGTTTACTACATAGATTTACCCATCTCCTCTGGATTTGATTCACAGATCTCCTGTACTCCACAGAACTCATTTTGCCAATTTGTATCATTCAGTATAATTACCTTTTTTTGTTCTTAATGCCACTGGATTTGTCTGGTCAGTTATGCTACACACTATAAATAAATATTTTTTAAAATTAGGCATCTATGTAAGGATTTCCTTGTTTTCCCCACCTTGCGGTGTCCACCTCTCCTCTTTCCATTCCCTCCCAGCTTTCCAGTGAGGAACCATTCAGGAACTGATTCTTTACTCTTCCAAGTTTTCCCCTTGCCTGGAGAAGACTGGATGACCCACCCCCTTCGCAAGAGGCAACCACGATTGCTGTATATGAATTTTTCTTTTTTTTCCCTGGACAATTCACGAGTGGAGAGGAAGCAAAAGTAATGGGTGCATCATCCACCACTTGTATTATTCGAGATTTATGCCTTGACTAAAGTACTTGAAAGCAGTCCTCTGTACACTGGGAACTACTCACTCTGGAATGCCAACACGTTTTTATATCTTTACTCAGTTGGGTTTTGTTGTGCATATTAGGGCTGCTTATGAAGTTAGGCGTATTTGAGGAACGTTGGAATAATATGCAAATATAGAGATGATTATTTTTTTCCCAGGAGCACTTATGTTTATAGATAGGCTGAGGAGCTATTGCCCAGTTCGATTGCCATGGGATTACTACCTAAACGTCTCATCAGAAGCGCACTGGCGACAACCTGGATGTGGCTCTTAAGCTGGCAAAAGCAGGAAGGCTCTACAGAAAACAAGGGAGCTGCGCTGATTTGTATCAGCTGAAAAGCTGCTCCGTATTTCTAATTCTTTCCATTTCTGCCTCCCTGATCAGAAAGATCGCAGAGGTTCTGACTTACCATCTCTTCCCTTGGGCAAACAAACACACGGGAAGGTGTTTTAGCCCAAATAATGAACTGTAGCAGACTACTTTGGTTTTATTATCTGAATTCTTTTTTTTTAAGCTTATGAGTAAAGCTATAAAGTACATGGAAAACAAATCGAACAGGGATATGTGAGTTTTGGCTACAAACAACTTGCAAACTGTGAAGAATCAAAAAAAATCTTGCTGATTTAGAAAGAAAAACACCATCTCCACAGGCACTTCCCCCAGCTGTGGGTTTGAAGAACAGCAGATAACCAGCGGGCAGAAACGAAAGTCCATGCTGAGAATGAGGACACGGCCCGGTTGTGAAAAGGCCAAAGCGAGCTGGCTGTTGGCTGCCCGACAGCTGAGGAGCCTTTTTGTGTGGAGCTGCACATGAGTCAAGAATGTACCTCTGAGCCGATTTCGTTGGTCGTGTCCAAAATCACCAAAACTGTCTGTTCCCGTTTTCCAGACAGTTTTATGGGTTCCCTCCTGTCTGTTTCTCACCTGTTGAGTTTGAGCTTTGGCTGCCCAAGATGTGGACCTAGTATTGAAGTAGATGAACACCTCTGATTTGTTGAAGGTCACACAGGACATCTCTGTTCCCACCAAGAATGTGATTTCTGCTACAAATTTTATGAAATGTACCTGTTGCCCATGCTTTAGAGCCAGAGAGTAACCAATGTGTGCCGGACAGTAAGGTGGCACTGTGAGTGACCAGCATCACAGAGAGAGAGCTGACCTTTCCTGACCAGAGCTTTGTGAATAAGGAGAAGGAAAATCAGCAGAGGGCATGGCCAACTCATCACACAAGTTTTTCTTACAGCCATAGGTGTGAAAGACTCATTTAAAGGCTGCTTCCTCCGGCTTTTTCGTGGGGAGCATTTTCTCTCACTCTGTCTCCATATTCCTGCATGATGCTACTTGGTTTATAGAATCATAGAAGTTGACAAACGAGGTCAGAGCAGTCATCGCCCACTTGTGAGAGCAGCCAGCACCAAAAGCTTGAGAGGTGGACACCAAACCAGCAGCCCCGGGCGATCCCTTTCCCACTCTGGTACGAGGCAGAGGAAGGTTCATGCTCTGAAACAGGTTTTGGGGGAGGAAGGCTGTTACCAGGAACAGTTGCAGCTCTGGATGCTCTTGCCACTCGTGTACAACAACCAGCTGCTCTGAGCTGCAGGGGTCGGACACACCTTGAGTGAGGAACTTGGATCATTTCTATGAATTCCCGTTGCCTGCGTCATGTTCACCATCGTGCTTGCCACCCACAGCTTTTTGGTCACCTGCATTGCTCCTGAACCTCATCAGCAGAGAGTTCTCCGTGCCCCATCTCTGCTCCAACCTGTAGCGGCAGCAGTGTTACACATGCTGCCAAGGTAGCACATTTGCCTACTGAAGTGTAAGCTCTTTGGTATAGCACACACGAGAGGGAAAACTTCACAAAGCGCTGGGACATGATGGGGGAGAGGGAAAATCATTGGCCAGAAAACTAGGACTCCTGAAGAAAAAAAAAAGGAGTTTCACTTTCTGTCCTGTCATCCACGTGTGTTAAGTTCGTAAGCAGCAGAGAGGAGGTGACGCCCTGGCATTAATCCCTTGTCAAAGGATGGGATTCCCAGTCGAGGAAATGGAGGTGATCAAAGCAATGTAATCTTCACCCTGGCTGACTACAGAGAACTTCAAGTAGGGCTCTGGGAGTTTATTTAACTGAAGTACCCTCTGTGGGATTACTTGAAGTTTCCAGCTTAATAGAAGACAAGGCTGAAAGCACAGGCCTAAGCTTCAACATATGACTCTGCAAATACAAAGTCATAACAACCCGTGTAGGATAATGTTGTTGATGTTCCAACAGTCCAAAGATTTATGAAAATATCTTCTATTTATTCAGCTGGAAAGAGCCCTGGTCTTCTGGACTTTTGTTACCCCATAAAGCATTCAGAGGAGACCCCATAATCATTTCAAAGTCAGAAAAATTAAGTGGAATAACAAGTAAAAACCCTATCCACAGTGACTTTGAAGTGAAAGAAGTGTGTCCTTGTAGCCATAGAATATTGAGCTGCTTTGAGCCGGGGTGGGAAGAAACAGCTCCCAGGCAGTTGTTTCAGGTGGTGAAAAGTCCCTATTTTTCCTACCACAAAAGACACTGGTCTAAAAAAAGTTAGAGTTGAGCAGTGAAAGAGATGATTAAATTCCCACTGAAATTCACAGGAGCTTTTCCCACGTTGCTGATGAGAACTGGATCCAGACCTGAAGCGACCAGCTAAAATGATAAGGGCGGCATGGCGCTGCGTTCTCCAGCCATCAGAGCACAGCTTCAGTGTTTCCCTCGCCCATAGCCAAGGGCAAAATCCTCCCTGGAAAAGGAGATCTTCTGCCTGCAGGACACTCACATGAACACAGCTGTGCCTTTGCCTCTGCCCAAACTGGGCATGTGTCTCTTGAAAGACATCCCTGGGAAAGCGGTCCCTCCCCTGCCAAGCCAGAAGCATCACTTTCAGCAAGCAGTCTGCCGCCTCTCCTTCTGCGCTCTTCAAGATCTCGGCAGAGACGGGGTCACTGATGCTAAAGCCTGCGATCCAAGGCCAAATTTCCCAGTAAGAGGCGAATGACGAGCTGTGGTCATCACAACCACCTGAGCGTGTGAGTGCTGAGAGCACTGCTGAGCCAGGGGAGAAAAGGGAGCAGAGAGAGAAACTGGGGCAAAATGGCTGGGGCAACACAGCAACAGCTTAAACACAGAACTGACATCACCAAGAAGCTCAAAGCAAAGCAGTAACAAGGCTGGGAAGAAAAAAAAGCCCTAGGAGGAGGAGGAGGAGGAAAAAGACGGTAGTTCGGTCATACTGGGGATCAGCCCTTTCCAAGCAGCAGAGGCCAGCTTTGACTGGACGCCGAGATGGACTCTGTCGCCGAGACAACTCCTTGTCCCTGAGCACCAGCGGCTTCAGACTGAGCCCAGCCGATGAGTTCCCGAGGCAGGAGCAAAGGCAGCAGGACCTGGGAAACACTCCTTTAGAAAATTCCCAGTGCGTGAGTGAGGGGACAGGGAGGGACTCGGCTGGGGCTGGGCCAGGGTAGCCACATGTAGAGGCCAACAGACCTGCAGCTGTGGCAATGACCCCATAATTCACCTCCAGTTGCTGGACAAGCCTGACTCCCCCTTGAATCTCAGCATTGGTTTTGTGCTTTTCCTGGCTGACTGATATTCCACAAGAGTCCTTGGCGAGCTCCTGGAAGATTTGTGTGTTGCTTTCTACACCAAGGAGCAAGGAGAAAGCTGCTAAAAGGCCTTTCTAGT
Organism: Dromas ardeola; assembly: GCA_013398915.1. Taxonomy (NCBI): domain Eukaryota; kingdom Metazoa; phylum Chordata; class Aves; order Charadriiformes; family Dromadidae; genus Dromas; species Dromas ardeola. Next base: position 286,600 of record VYZM01016294.1, on the reverse strand, counting down.
GCCAGCACCTCTGGGTGAGTTTCTTGGTCTAGGTCATGGGCCGCATACAATGCAGAATCCCTAGTATTTCAGGAGAAGAATCTGTGGGAAGCAGATATCAGGTTGTGATAAATCTTATCAGGCTATGCAAAACCTACCTAGTTCCTTTGCTATTTTGAAGGAGGAGTTATTCAACAACCAAAGAATGTTTCATACATTTCCCTATTGCAAGGGGCAGTGAGGTCAGACAGTGGTTGCACGTTTGGAGCTTTCTTTTCCCCTTCAAATCCTTTAGATCTCGCAAGGATGGCACTTGAGCAGAGAACAGGACACTGTAGCAATAGCCCCTTTTGCCTGAAGTGAGGACTATCCTGTAACACATACTATACAGCAGGCCATGCACAGCATTTACTGAACTTGGAAATTGCCCCACGCACCCACTTCTGTGCTGTGGTTTCACCTCCTGCACCCAGTCGTGATCCTGCTCTGACATAAAATCCAAGCAAGAGTGAAGCTGGGATGCCTACTCCTTCTCCTGCCCTGTCACGCGTGGATGAAATGAGGGAAACCGTAAACCAGCACCGCCACGTTTCTGCACTGTGAATTGCCAGTATGGCTGCTCCACCTTGTGTGGGCAATTTTTTAACATTTAGGGAATTATCCAAAGCAAACATTGGCGCTCAGCCACAGCTTGTGGGGTCAGTCCTGCATCTTGTTGGATGCAGGGTGCCAGCAGCAACAAGGCAGTGGAGCTGCCAGCCACAGCTGAGCATCCTCGTTCCGGGCCACGGAAGGGCCACGCTCCTTTCACCGAATGTTGGCAGAGGAAGACAAATTCCTGCTCTGTAACACGATGCTGGGGATAGAAAATCATAGAATCATAGAATGGTTCAGGTTGGAAGGGACCTTAAAGATCATCCAGTTCCACCGCCCTGCCCCGGGCAGGGACACCTCCCACTAGACCAGGTTGCTCCAAGCCCCGTCCAGCCTGGCCTTGAACCCCTCCAGGGATGGGGCAGCCACAGCTTCCTTGGGCAACATATTCCAGTGCCTCACCACCCTCACAGTGAAGAATTTCTTCCCGGTATCTAATATAAATTTACCCTCTTTCAGTTTGAAACCTCTAAGTTTCTCCGTTTTACACATCGGAGGGGATTTTACCGCCCGCCAAGGGAAGAGATACTCCTCTGCCCTGTTGCATGGTAGAACTGTAGTTGCCCGCGCGAAACACACGGCGAACAGCGCTGTTGGTCCCCAGGCGAAGGCAGCCGGCACCGGGCCGGGAGGAAACGCCTCAAATACGGGAAGGAAACGAGCCTCGGGGCTGCCCCCGGTCCCCGGCCGGCAGGGCCCTGGGAAAGCCGGGGGCGGCGGTGGGGAAGCCCCAGTCCCTGTGCCCCCAAACACGCGTGTGTCGGTCACACGGTTATTGCCGGGAGGGCCCACGAGGTGGCAATAGCAGGACACCGCTCCCCGCTCGGACACGGCTCCCATGCACCGTTTTTGTCCATCTTCCTTTAGAAGGTACCGATTCTATGGAAGGTTGGGGTGCAAAAGTGTTTCTTGCAACTGGCACTTCCCACTCGGTCGGTCTCTGACTGCGGAACAAGTGTCTGTCACGTCGCCGGTAAAAACGCGCAGCAAATTGTACCGAGAGCGAGTGTTTGGTACCAGTCCGGAGAACCAGTGTGCCGGTGGCCCCAGGGCTGGCACCTACCTGGGTGCCACCAGTGAGCCTTTCTCCGGCGGTGCAGCGCTCTCCTGCCGAGTCCCCTGGTACCAGAGCTCTGCCTGGTGTGTCCGGGGGTAGGGGCTGGGGAAGGAAGGATGTTACATCTCTGGCTCGGCTTTACTGCTTGTACTTTCTTCATTACCTATTTAAACTACATATTTGTCAAGCCACAGCATCTGCAGCTGCTAGTAAGTGAAGCCTCTTTCTCACCTAGATCTTTAATGTCTGTAATGCAAATAAGGATGATAAAACTCTCAGAATAACGAGGGTTATACTGCCATTCCACCTCAGGAGACAGACTATCCACCCCAAGCTCTGTGTTTTGCACCATTGCCAACAAAAAGCGAAGCTCTAAGGGGAGAAGAGTTTGGGCCAGGCTCAGCGTGTGCATGTGCAAGGGAGGGAGCAGTGGGACATCACCTCCCAAACACAAAAGGAGGTGGAGACTGAGGAGCAGTTGGCATCTCGAATCCTTTAAATCCAACAGGGGCTGAACTTTATGGCCAGAGAAACCCAAGGATTTGGGAATGTCAAAAAGTAGCTTTGTGTAAGAAAAAACCTTGTGAGCATGCCCTGGGAGGGAACTCTACACCACGTACTAACCCCAGCTGTGTTCAGCCTGGTGCTCTCATCAAGGGGGCACCCCGAGGACAGGCTGTCCCCAGAACACGGTCCATCACCATACTGCTGAGCAGGTCGACCAGAGAGAGGGGGAACACCTGCGCTCATGGGCTGAGGGCTGTGAACTGCCCACCCTGCATCACCTGGCAACATCTCCCCACCAACAGCTTTGACCGGGGCAGAAGGATGAATTAATTGGGTGCTGGCTGTGTGCTGGAAAAGACAAGGTACAAAGCAAGCTGCTCAGTGAGTGGGGGCTACAGCACCCTGACAGGTAGGATGTGCAGGGGCACAGATTGAGCTTTTGGGTTTTGTGCTCCAAGAACATTGCCCTAAAACACCTCCAAAACCACTGCAGTGCACCGGCCGGAGGCACCACTGAAAAGTGCTCTCTGTAGAAAGCTGTGCCCAAACTCCTTTAATGCAAGTAAGTAGCAGTTACTGCAGCCCCCGGTTGAAGCACTCGTTAAGCAGTGTTAAATGCTGGACAAACTGGGCTTTTTGTAATTGCAGAGAGGCAAACAATTAAGACCAAAATCTAGCAGTTATAAGAGTTTTCTCCCCTAGAAACCTGGTGGAAGGGCACAGTGCATACCTTCTCCCTTATTGCTGCTGTGGCTGGTTCCTGCCAGGAGGAAGTTTTGGGCTTGGGCTCCACGAAGAGTGTGCTGAGGAACCTGGTGGCTCCATAGCTGTGCTAAGCCCTGGCCGAAACGGCCCACTGAGCCAAGCAAACAGCCTGTGCACCCCCACATTCCCCTCGGCCGTCAGCAGGAAACCGAGATCTGTTGGCCTAAACAAGGTTCTTTAATCCCATTCGGCACAACCCTCGTTGTCAGGCTGCGCTCAGCTGTGGCTGTGTAGAGAGCTGGGAACCGGTTTGCTTTGATAGTGGGATGAAGTGTTTGCTTGAGCTCCCTCCATGCATGGCTGAGGATGATCTGGAGGCGCTCGGGAGCTGTAGACTGTGGGTGGCAGCCCCCCTGGCTTCCACCTGACCCCGGCTCTTCTCCAGGTTTCTCTTTCAGAGCCAGGAGGCAGCTGGATTTGACTTGACTGTCCCAGCAGAGATTGAAGCTTCGAGGTTGCCTGCCTGGCACTCGCTGTGCGTGGGGTTTGCCATGGGCTGGGACCCAGCTGTTGGCACAGTTTCCTCCATCGCGGCTCACAGACGGTGCCGGTGGGACTCCTCACTGCCAGCAGGTTAATTGAAATGCATCTCCACTCATTCCTGTGGGTGTCCAACCCAGAAAGCCCGAAAGCAGGCAGTTATAAAAGTCCTAGATTGATGCTAATATTTCGCTTTTATGAACAAATACTTGCAACCAAGCCGAAGTCAATTGCCAGCTCTGTTGGGAGAGAGGATCTAGCATCAGAGGAGGATCCCGATTCTGTTCTTGGTTCACTGTACGACCTTGCAAATAATGATAATATTGGCCCCAAATGGACTGGGATGAGGTATTGGTGGCTGTTGTTGATTAAAGAGCAGGATGTGTTTCAGACTCCAGAAGGGTTGCTCCCTCCAGACCTCGCGCTGCCCCTCCGTCTGGCCGGTTCTTACCTAGTGACTCCGAGCAGACTTTGCTGACGTGGGCACTCGGGTTTCCTTGTGGCTGCGGAGGAAAAGGCGGCCCTTGCTGTCGCTTAGAAGAGTGAGACTTGCACAAGCCCTTATCAAAGTGCACAGCAATTCAGCTGTGGCTGTGCAATGGTCACAGCGCATCCTGCCTGCCCTGCTCCTTTCTACCCGAGAACAAAGATGCTTTTGCTGCTTTGGGTCAGCTCAAGAGCCCAAAATGCGGGGCTCTTTCCCCAGATGGGTGCTCCAAGTGACCCCTAGGCTAGACAACTAATATAGATATGCAACATCAGTTGACCAAACGTACCAGTTTGCATCTCCAGGCTGTGGAGCTCACACTAAAGGCTGGGGAAAGCATGTGCTGGATGCTGGGTGCCCACAGCTCCCTCCCTGCTGGGGGTGTTTGTCCCCCTGGGACAGCGTTGGGGAATCTGCTGACCCAAATGGTGGGGAGGGATCACCAAGACTGAGTGGTCTCGAGGGGGAAAAGTGCAGAGCAGCCAAGTCTGGGGAGAAGGCTGGCAAAACTGTATTGTTAATTTTTAAAAGCTCCAGGCAGCCAGAGGTTTTGGGCTGTGAACTCTGCACTGCTTCTGACAGTGGCATTACAGTAATGCTTCTGCACAGCTCTGCATCCAAAATGGGAGCAACCGGGAAAATTTGCACAAACTTGAGTAAAGTATTGGTCCTGTGGGGAAAAGTAACTCTGAATGCTGTTGCATTGTTGGTCCTATCACTGCTCATGGCTAAAAAGTGGAGTTTTTTGATTGATGAATTTGTGTAAAAGTTAGTTCAAATGGTTTAACGAAGCTTTGAGGGCAGCTTGGGAGCAGCTTGAGTATAAGACAAAAGAAGAAGGTTTAGACAACAAAAGTCCAGAGCAACAATTACCTGAGCACACGGGCTTGGGGCTGTTTCTCAGACCCAGACTGGGGGACTGCGGGACTCAGTTCTGTGCCACCATCCAGTGGAGCTTGTGCTTGGAGGACAACCCTCTCCACCTTGGCACATCCCCCCCACTCGTGGCCCTGCAGCTCTGGTGGGCTGCGAGGAGGGGCAGCCCTGCATTGTCTGGTTGTGGTGGTTGTGGGCCCCCCCCTCTCCAGGGCTGGGAAAGTGCCTTGCTGGCTGGAGGAGAGCAGGCTCCTGTGCCGTGACCCACTTTGGAGCCCCCGCCACAGCGCTTGACGAGGGCCCCTGACCCCTGGTAATCCCTGCTCGTGGGGATATTGAGTTTTCTGTTTGCTTTGCAAGTGTAATTGGCCAAGACGCTGTGAAGGGGGGAGAGAGTGCTCAAGGGAGAGGTGTTAAAGAAATAGGAAAACATTATTAAGAGTGTTTTAAGTCGGCAGTTTCCCTTATTAGTACTTTCATGATGGAAAGAAGCCACTTTAGGTCTGTGCAGTTGCACTGGGCCACCGCGTCCAGGCCCCTGTAGACATCCACGCAGATGGCTGTATTGTCTCGTGCATCCCTTCGCCATCACCTCTGTTTCTCTTCCGAGTCATGCACCGCCTACTTGGCTTACAAAACTCCTCCTTGGGCTTCTTGGGCCCTGCTGCAAGGAATGTGCAGAGAAGGAGGAGCCTTCATGAAATATTTGGTTTGGGGGAGCGATCCCCATCCAAAGCAAGTGTTGGATACAAATGGAGATGTTTGAGAAGGAGAAGGGGAACACTAGATGTGGGATATGACCAACGGAAGGACCGTGCCAGGGAAAGAAGGAGGTGGTGCCTGCATGAAGGGCTCTGCTGTTGTCCAAGCATTCAGAAAATCTGCCTCCACACCAAAAAAAGAAATCAACGTCATTGTTTTTTGAAAAAGGATTATTTTAAACAATCCTAGGGTTGCGAAGCTCTTCATTTGCTCCTAGGCAATAAGCCTCTAGGCTTCTCGCAGCTCACATTTCCCAGCCTGTCATGGGGTCAAACATGGAGTGACGGAGTTAAATGAGAAATCAGTCTCATGATTGCAGGAGCCAAGGCCTGGAGAGGAAAAACCCAAACAAACCATAAAACAGAACAAAAGAAAGTGCCAGCTATTCCCAGGTTCCTGATAACATCATAAGAGGTGGCAATGCTGGACTTCATAAAAAGCCTCGCTGAACTTTAGGGTCAGCCGCAAACAACGACAGCTCTTTCCTTTGTCCATTTGTTCCTGCATGCCTGGAGAGTGACGTGTGGCTGATTATTATTGCCTGGGTGATGGCTATCTATGCGCAGCTCTCAGATACCAAACAGATCCTGGACTAGCCTCATCTCTGTTTAAAAATCCCTGCATGGTCTGGATGGAGGTGGTGGTACACTTAGCTTTCTGACCTCTCTATGTGAAGTGCTGCCTGCACTGGAGGGAGTGGATTCTCCCGACACCCTGCAGCCGTGTTGGGAGAACTGGGAGCACGATCTTTTATATTACCAGCTTTTCTCACCCACAGTGGTATGCATGCAGTGTCATTTTCTGCTTCTGACAGTGTTGCACCCTGATCCCTCCAAACATCTGCACCAAGGCAGCAAGATGCCCCAGGAGGTGTTATACACAGTAGTGGCACTAGTGCAGGGATGTAACCAGATCTCCACTCTCATGGGGACAGGTGTGAAACGACCTGGGATTTTGGGAGTCCATTCCTCAGCCCCTATCCCACAGGAATATTTTCTTCTCTTTTGTCTGTATTCCATGGAAATAGGATGTTTTTCCCCATTGCAGCTGGGTGAAGCTGTGAGGCCCCCGGAGACAGGCGGAGGGGAAGTGTTTGGAGAAAAGATCTCCAGGGAAAACATCATGCAATACACTCGCTGTTTGTGAGACAAGACGCATCTCAACCAAAGCAAAGTCCCTCTCACAAAAGGGAACCCTTGTCAGCCCATGAATAAAACTCCCTGCTAGGAGAAAGAAAGGAATAGGTCTCCTGCCATGAACTTACCTTAACTGAAGCAGGCTGCGTGCTCCCATGAGGACACAGGTGCTGGTGGCTCGGCTCTGTCCCTGGACACCTCTAGTATCACAGTCACTTTTCTTTCTGCTCCTTACTGCCAGGAGCTCAGGAACAGACTGTCCATTTTCAGCCAGACTTGACAAGATGTCTCAGAGGGAGTTTTTCTCTTGTGGGCTCAGGAGAATTCAGGCTGCTGGAAGGAAAAACCTCATAAGTGTCTTTGCTGAGGGCTGCCTCAATGGTACTAGATCCTGGAGACTCCACATAGAATCATCTAGGTTGGAAAAGACCTTTAAGATCATCGAGGCCAACCATAGGAAGTAAGTCCAACACGAAGAAGCACAGCCTTAAACACGCACTATCCAGGGAAGAAGCTTTAATCAAACCTCTAGCTCACTGTGAAGAACCGATCTGTAGGAAACCCACTTCTGGCACCTACAGAACTACTTCTTTGTATTTGGTTGATTGTCTTAAATGACAAAAGAGCTCTTCTTGGACCCTACCTGTCATTAAGCTGTCTCTGGCTTCTTTGGGGGGGCATTTGCACAGGTAACAGCAGCACCCGCCCGGTCCGTGCCCGACCATCCTGGCCAAACTCTGCAGTGCCAGGGCAGGTGCAGCAGGGAAGAAAATCCCCGCTGCCCAGAGACTGCATCGAGGCAAGGAGCTGCAGGGAGAGCCAGGAAAGCATCGGAGTGTCCCGGGCAGGAGAGCATGGGCCGTGAGGTTGGGAGTGCCCGCTTAGGACCAGGACAGGAAGGGTTTGGAGAAGGGTGGCTGGAGAGAAGGGAGAAGGCTGAGTAATGGCTAAGTTAACCCCTTGCATGCTGGCATTTTCCAGGAGGCGAGCCAAATGACTGCTCGGGAAGATGTATATAACACATGTCTGCAGTCTCCAAAGGGTTATTAACTCTGCAATAATGGCCATGAAACTTGGCTTCCTCAACATACATTTAAAATTGCAAAAAAATAAAACACGAGTTTCAGAGGGGGAGAGGGCTTGTTTCCTAGAAACAGTGGGGCCAGATCCCCTCTCTCTGATGGTGAAAGAAGAAGAAACATCCCCACCACCCCCCTGGGCTGGGGGCAGGGGGGAAATGCAATCACCACGACAGGACCGCAGCGCCCTCCTGCCACATGCATTACCCTTATCAGTAACAATTTTGAGGCATTTCTGAAAAGCTCATGATGTTAAATTAATAAAGAGAGCCTGTGTCTCACTGGAGCTTTGGGATTTGGATTCAATAAAAACACTGCTGCTCCTAAGACAGTTTCCTCCTTTGTTGTGTGGGTACCTCTGCAGGGGCTTGTCCCTCGCTCCTGGCTCCAGCCCTTGCCAACACCAAGGCCTGCCTGTGATGTTGCCCCTGTTGTGGGGTGTTGCAGCCTCCTCGACCCCTGCCCAGATGCTCTGCGACTCCCCAGTGCTCATCAGGGACCAGCCCTACCCCGGTGCAGTCTGTGCTGGCCAGCCCAGCCACCGAGCGAGCCCTTCCATGCAGTAAGTTACAGACTTCTCTTTATTAGTGCCCCTCTTCCCCCACACTATTAAATTTATTCTTTCACTGTAGCATTATTATTATTTTGGCAAAGGCCTTTGGAAGGTGGGAGAAAGGGTCTACTAAAAAGTTAAGCAAATCTGAGCCCCTTCATCAAACTGTTTTGAGGGAAGAGATGAGGCACCAGGTTTGGTCCCTCTGCAAATGAAGACGGCTGGTGGTCCGGGTTTAAACATGACTGTTCGGGGCTCAGGCCAGATTTGGCAGCTCACAAATCAAATTGCCTCTTGGTTCTCAGGAGTGGAGGATTGCCACGGGTGGAAGAGCCGTGGAGGAGCTGCTGCCCGGAGCTGCTGTGCCAGCCGGGGACCTGGCCTTGGAGGGAGGCACTGAAATTGTTGGTTCACAACAGGTCAGGAGAGATATTCAGGCTCTGAGGTTTTGTTTTAGCCATGTCACGTTACACTATTGACATAGAGCAAGGCAGTCCCAAACTGAGTTTTTGCCTCACTTGAATGAGTTCTGGGCCAGTCCTTTTGCTTTAGTAACTAACTTCTTGTTAGAGACCAGACTGAGCCTTGAAAGAGACAGGAAAACACAGAGCTATTAAATCTCACCTGATCTCATGTTAAGAAAGTGAATTTGAGCCATGGGTCTTGGCTTCACTCAGATTTTGTCTCCTAGGAGCTGGTTGCTGGTCCTCAGTTTCGCTCTTGCTGCTGACTGCTGGTAAGGTCCTCCAAGTGCCACCACACTGGAGAGATGAGGAGCTTCCCCAAAACCGCAGCAGGAGGTGGGGCGTCTGCGTGCACTCATGCCCGTATGGTGCTGCAGAGGTCCTGCGCAAGGTAGGTCTTTCTGAGGTGCTACGCCAGCCCGCTGAGTGCCGCAGGGTGTCTCTCGGTGCTCTGGAAGAGCACAGCCAGCAGGGTGAAGGGCTGGAGGCAGTTCTAGGATTCCGGCTCTCAAATGGCCTCTCTACTTGTCACGGGAGCAGATCGCAAAGAAAACATGGTTCTTGTTGCCTGTCCAATGCCTGAAAGTGAGAAAACGGTGTTAACCTGTTCATCTCTCTTACCAGTCCTTTTCCTAGATTCAAACGCCCCTTTTCTTTGCACTACCCCAGTTGCCTTCACTTGCAAGGATGAGCATCCAAATCTAATTCCCCTCGCTTGCGACTCAGAGCCATTACCACTGTCAGTACAACTCTGGACAATTCTCGTGTAAGTGCTGCACGGAGATCTGCCAGAGTCATTCACACTCTTTTATGGGTCTTCCTTTGAATTCTTCTACAATTTCAGTAACAAACTTGCAGATTTTTGCAGAAGTTTAGACTCTGGGACGCTGCTCTGCTGGGCCACAGCAGTTTAAAACCACTAACACATTGGGCCTTTATGGCTTTCCACAACTCAGCCATGCCAGGAGTGCAGGATCCGATCCAAAGCCCACCGAATGCAGCGGAAATCTTTCTACTCTTGGAAATCACCCTGCTGCTTTCAACAGCCCCTGGACCAAGCTGACTTCTCCTGACCCCTGGGCAGCTGAGGACACGCAGGATGTGCCCGGACCATCAGGTAGGAAGGAGCTCTTACGACTGCAGATTCCTAGTGAAAACGGTTGTGCCTGGGTGAGGATGTGTCTTCCCCACACAGAGTGGCAAGGGAAAGGGAGCTGGCAGGTAGCCTACTCCTCATCTTCCTCTCCCAAACTGCCCTCTTAGCTAGTGTGAACAACCTGTCCTCCCTGCTTTAAATTAGCGTCCCCCTCCTGTCCACCGCTGTAAAAATTAATTGTTAGATCTCCTGAGCTTGTGCACTTCTTTCTTGTTTTCAGCCGTGTGACGAGTGCTTCGGGGAGTATCGTTGCCTAAAATCTTTGTGCGCTCATATGTTGCCAGCCTCATTTTTTTCCTGCTCTTCTGAGTCCTGGGCTCAGTACTTCAGACGGCGGCGGAAGAGCCTGCAGGACATGAAGGGATGGGTGAGTTTTTCAAGCGAGCTTCTGCGGCAGTGTCTAAACCCTTTGAGTGAGGAAGACAGGGATATGCAGGAGACGGGGACATGCAGAAGACACGCTGGAGG
>VYZM01016294.1:254646-266189 GCA_013398915.1 Dromas ardeola | reverse complement strand
TTTTTTTCCTCCCAAGTGCACTTTTGAAATTAGGAACCCTTTCTGAGAGATCCTGGTTTCCCCTGAATGTTGTTCAGTTAGTACGGCTGTCAAAAGAGGATAGCTCTCGTTTCTGTTAGCAGAAATTCCTCTTGCTGGAAGTACTAGGCCAAAGGGATTTCCTGGGTGTACGTGAGGACTGAATTTGGCAGGGAGGTGTGGAAATGTACAATATACAGTATGTATGTAATGTATATTATAAATCATATTAGTACAGTCAGCTGTTGAATATATAGTATTTGCATGTACGTGCAGAGCATTTATTTGGATGGTTGCCTGGCTGGCACAGAACACAGTGGGAGGGGCAAGAAAACCGTCTGGTCTCTCTTTGTATGTATAGGATGGGTGTTAGAGGCATGCAACCTAGCAGGACCCCTTTGTGAGCTCCTTTGCCTATAAGGTGTACCATAGGCATAATCTGATGCCTCCTGGCAGGACAGATGAGGCTTCTGTTGCTAGAAGGAGAAGTTGGGTCAGACCTAGCGAGTTCTCTCAGGGGGGTATACGTCAAAGAGCTGTATTTTGAGACTTAATTGCAATATAAGTAATCATTGGATTTGTACAACGAAAAGTAAGAAAGAAACCCTCATTGTACATATTCACTTTCTGCGATGCGTTGTAACCTCAGTGTTGATTACTAAACCTGGAGGCTTTGTTAAGTTTCAGGGTGATATCTTTGCTTTCACTCTCTCCTTTTCATGCCAGAAAAGGAGTGGAAAAGGCATAAAAGAACCTTTAAAACTCTGGGTTGCAAGCAGAGGAGGGCTCTCCTGGGGCAGAAGCTGCCTTCCAAAGATGTTTTTGCCAGCCCTGGTGTAAGGTCTGGACTTGGTGCAAGAAAGGCAGGGGTTTAGTGCTCTGACCTGTAGTCTATGGGTCTACTGTTATTTAGACAGGGTCTTTCCTCTTCCTTGTGTTACTTATTCCAGGGATGGTGGAAAATCTCATAACTGGGAAGGTACAACAGTCCGTTCCCAGCTTGACCTCTAAAACCCAACCCATGGATTGCAGGGAAAGCAGTGCTTACTATGTGGCTGCTATTGTAGTCAAGAAGAGGTACTCAGTCCCCATACAAAAAAATGTGGGTGGCTCTGCAAGTCATACTTACAACATCACTTCAATTCACTTACGTTGTCTGCCAGAGTGGTATACATAGGTGGCCTCCTGTTTGCAGGCAATCTCACCCTTTTGCTCTACTGAGATAGTAAATGCCACTTAATAACAATGCAATTCTAGCTGGCAGTTAGAAAGGTGATTATGAAAGGATTTCTGTTGATAGAATTTATTTGTCCTCATGTGAGCTAAGCATCTTGTAAGACATACATATTTATGCGTCCAGCTGGAGTGGTGCTGTAGCTAGAGGCAAAGGAAGAAGGGAAAGGAAAGGCGTTGACAAGAACCCCTACCTTTGTACGTGTACAGTGCACAATGTTTCTAAATAGTACTCAGTGATATAAAAAATAAATATGAGAAGCAGATGAAGTTCTTTAGTCTGTATTATGCAGACTAAACATGATCATAATCACTTTACATTTCCTCACACTGTAAATAATGCTTGCAGTGAAATGGTCTAGGTTCAGACTGGGTTGATAGACAAGGTTAGGATACCAAACTGATGGGGTTGTTTTTTTCTCTTTTGTGGACAGGTTGGCTATATCCAAATTGGATCAGAGCACATGCTAATACAACCAGTGAATACATCAGAGACCTCATTTAGTGGAAAAGAACACTTCATCAGGCGTAGACGATCCACAAAATCAAGCCATCCCATGAAGTCGCACATTCCTGATGAGCACTGCAAGGTTGTAGCAGGTGAGCTTGAAGGGGCTCAAGAGAACAGCCATGAGTATGCAATTACATTTTTAACTGTTATTCTGCCAGATATGTCTGTATTTTGTAATTTGAGTGTTCAGGCAGCTGGAGCTAGTGAAAAATGGCATGCGTTAATGAATCCTTCTGCTACTTCAGGCAGAAGGAGACACATCACAAATATCAAAATTGTTAGGACATATGCTGTAACATTCAATTTGTAAGAAGATAAACTTTATGATAGGTCAGAGTAAACTTCTGCTTTAACCATGCAACGTGACCACTGCTTAGAAAGGTATTCACAATGTTTTAGCAAAGGCCCAGATTTTGAACCTGAAGTCGGTGGTGAGGGGTGCTCTTTTGTCTGACCTTTCTGCTAGAGTTGTGCCAAGTAGGCATGGTTAGGATGGGGGAAGGAGAGGGGAAGAGATGCACCATTTCTTTTGTAAAAACAATCTACTTTCTTTTTCAGCTTCTCACATGTCATCATTTTTACTTCTGTCTAGCAGAGCACACCAGCCGTAATAGAGTATATCAGGGTATGCAGTCAACTCTGTATTATTATATTTTTTTAATTGCTTTTGTATAGGCTTACATGCATTTGAAACTGCCAGATGTAGTTGAGCAAGGTAACTTTTTTAACTAGGAACTTGGTTTTGCCTTTTCTTTCTGGTGTTTGACTTGTCAAACTTAGGCTCTAACTGTCATGCTATAGGACTTTTTGTTTCTTTGAGTGGCAACTTTTAAATAGCTTGCTTTAAGGTTTTGTGAGATAAATTAAACTGTTTTCTTTTAGCTTTTGCCTTGTGTTAGGGGGAAGGAGCTCACAGAGACAGCAAAGAAACTTTCAAGGTCTTTAGCTTTCCTGGAGATCTGTGAACCCATGTTTGAGTCCAAAATGCAATAGCAATTCATATAGATATCCCTAGGCTAACTTTAATCTAGCTGGATCGGATATTGAAGGAATTACATCTCTGACAGCAGGGAGTCTGTGTGAGTGAGGTGGTGGAGTGCTTGAGCAGTTCTTGTCTGCCATTCTGTTTTGCTGGCTGTGGATACAGTAGCTGCTGAAATGCAGATGTGCCTTGTGCGTCTGAAGCTATCCTGGACCAAACAACAACATCTCAAGCAATTTCTAGTGCTTTTGTGCTTAAATAGTTTAGCAATATGAGGTATATTGTTTCAATGGGACTTCCTGAGAAATGGCAATGACTTGGATTTTAATTATGTGTCTGGCATTCTCTAATGCTCTGGATTCAGTTTCCAGTGCCACGCTGACACACCTTGCCAATGTTAAGATCCTGGGCTTACATCCTGTGGGTATCCATGGATATGGGAGGTGTGGTGACATGTTCCAAATTGTCAGTCTTCAGTTGTGACCCAGCATGACAACGTTAAAGTTGTTTTTTAAATTAAAATAAAAAAAAAAAAGGTAATGATTGTGGATCTGATTTTAAGCCCTAGAATCCCCATTGGAATGGGAGACTAATAATAAGGAGATCTAATTCTTCGGTAGTGGTCTTCCTGCCAATACTTTTCTCCTGTCTTTCACATTCTTCCAGTCAAGGCACCACAGAAGGTCAGTAGCTTTACTATGTTTTTGCATTGAAAGAGTGTGTGCCTGTGAGCTGCTGCAAACTTTGCTGGTGTTCTAATGCTTAGCAGCTGAAATTCTGAAAAGACGCAGCTGTCTTGCACCCTTTTCATTTGAGTGGGGATTTTTTGTTTGGTGTTAATAATAAAACAGCTGTTGATAATACTATTTCCTATCATTTTTCAAGAGAAAATGGCTACCCCTATTCACTGATCATATCCTGTCTTCTCCCATTTTTAGAGCCAAATAGTCAGATTGTCAGCTAGTATAAACTGGTTTAGTTTTTGGCTTCTTTGGAGCAATTGAGTTTTATCCTTTCTGGAAATTGGTGCGGGTAAGTTGCGTAGAGGGCATTTTTTTATGAACTCTCTGAAATCTCTTCTTTGGGTTTCAGTGTGCCTGATTGTTCTGTTCCTTTTATTGCTCTCCTGCCCCATTACCCCACCAATATTCTAGCTTCTGCCTTCTACTGGATGGGCTGCATACTAAATGGAGGCTGCGGTCAAGGCATCTATGCCGTCTTCTACTGGACCGCCAGAGGGACAAAATGGGAAGCAGGATGGCAGATTTAATGGGTGCAAGAGTAAGACTTGCTAGTATGGGAGCAGTTGAGTGCAGTTGTTGGACATAAAAGGGACATGGCAGCAGTGGGAGGCACAAAAGACTTTCCTTATTTGTAACAGCAGTGGAAGCAGAAGTCTGAAGGAACTAACTGGAATAGACAGCCATGAACTTAGTTTGCCTGTATCTCTCAGTTTTTGTATCTCTCAAGTTTTGAATTTAACCAGCCTGTGAACCAGCAGAGATGACCTGTGCTTGCTCATAAGGTTGCCTCCTAGCTGGCACTGCTTGTTGGTAAATGCTAGAGCCATGGCCTTTATTTTCTCTTGTGTGGAGTTGAGCTCTTAGTAGTTCTGCAGGTTTATCATTCTCATGGGTTCAGACTAAGCCAGTCTTCTTTTTGATTCTCTGAGTATGAAATCTTGGTTCTGCTTAAAGTTATAGATCCCCTATGTCTGTTTTCAGAGGAAATGTCAGAATTCAGCACTGCTCTGATTTCGTAGCCAAGTACTGTAGGTGCTGCAGCACTGTGTTCATAGGAAATTCATTACAAAATTCTTAAACTGTAAAATAAGACAGCCATTAGTTAAAAGCTGAATTGAACCAAAATCAGTCCAGGAAATCTTCCTCATCCTTTTTGGCACTGAACCTTTTGACCTTCTGTCTAGGGGCAGGGTGCTGCCTGTCCTTGGCAGAAGTGAAATTCCCTCCCTGAGAAGAGGGACTAAAGGAAAGGAAACTGAGGAGACAAAGGGTAATTATACGGGATCACAAATGGAAAAAGGAGGTGAGCGAGTACTAAGGTATCAGAACTGTAAAAATAAGACACTGAAAGGAAATGCTGAAAAAAAGCATTTCCAGTAGCAACTACTGCTTCCCGAAGACTTCTGGGAACCCATTACTTGCTGCTCTTCTCTGCTTTGGGAATGTGAATAGAGCCCACAGTTGCTGGGATCCTCCTTGCAAGCTTCTTCCTCCTCAGGCTGGCCCAGAGGCAACTGACAGGCAGGTCGTGAGCTTGGGGGGGACCTCATGGCATGAGCTACACGGACCCTTGGTCTCACATGATGTGGTTGCACTTTGCGTCAGCAAAATTAATTACATATCTGTTAGGTTCCTAATCCACGGACAGCCTGAGGAACTAGAATTCCCTACTGCAAGCAAAGTCGTTGAAGTTCGCCGTATTTGCTGGGCTAAGAGCACACATGCACACTTATGCACGTGCTACTACTATAGCTCAGCTCATGGAAAGGTGGTGGCCAGGCCACATGGGCTGAGTGTGTTTCTGAGTTCAGAGGCAGAGGGACATTGATAATCTGATGTAAAATTTATTTAAAGCTATGGATCTTGTTCTGTGACTGGACATTTTCCTACCTGATGCTAATTAAGGGGCTAAGCTAGGACTAGATTTAAGGAGAGCATGGACTTCTCTGACTCTTGCATGAGACCAGGATAGCTTTAGTCCCTCCCCCAGCAGGCAGATGAGGAAAATCTGGGACTGTGTGATTCCCTGCCCTGCCCCGAGATCACACAGGAGTTAGCAAAACAGCTGGGAACGGAATTTATATCCCTTGGGTGCTGATTCTTTGTGTTGGCCGCAGGCTGGCTATGCTAAGAAGAGAGCAAATCACCCGACTGCTGCACAGCGGGGAGTGCTGCTTGCTCGTGCAAACAGCCACTGCTTCAAGTAGCCGTGTCATAAAATAATGAAATTGCTCATGGGCTTTGCCACTTAAAGGCAGACTCCTGAATGTTTTTCATTGTTGCGGGAAAGAAATGTAAGTCATGGCTGTTAATAGGCTTAGCACGTTAACGACCTAATTGACTCCTGTCTGGTTTGGATTAACTTTTGTGCCCAAGGAGTTTAGAAACAAAAAAATTAATCCTGTCTGACACAAAAAAAGGTCCATTCCTAATGAAATTGTGTGGAAATGATGATCTAGGGGTGTGCTTCCAGAGTTTCTCCTGGGATAGGTCTTTTTACTATGGTACTCGCCAACATCGATAGAGTGAAGGGCTGATCAGATTTGAACTAGAAGTTATTTTTCACCGGCTTGTAATTTGGCTCACCCAGGCTAAAACTTGGCAGGAAAGAATGGAGGTTGTAAATACTTAGGAAATATTCACATGCTAGATATTTTAGATACACATCCTCTATTGTGAAACAAGATAGACAAAAAAATACATCTTTGTGTAAATACAATATAAAACAAGTATTTTTCAAAGCCACAGAATTGCCATGCTTGGGCATTTTCCAGTCCTTTGCTGTTGTTCTTGTATTTTCTGAACAAACAAGAATCGCCTCTAAAGATATTTTCTTCTTAAAATTTGTAATTCAGCAGTACCTGACATGATCTGGGGTTATTTGGGTTTCAAATAAAATACAAAGCATCAAATACTGAATTTTTAATGTTAGTTATCGATCACGTCATTAAAAATTTAAACAGGGCTAAATTGCTCAATGGCAGATTTCTACTGGCAGCAATGATCCTGTGATATATGAACTTAATTGATTGTAAAAAAAAAAAAAAAAAGATGCACGGTGATGTAATGACTTGTGTGAGTGTTTGTAGGGGGAAGAGGAAAGCATTTTGAGAGGGCAAAATTAACTGAATCAGTACATGCCATGTGTCAGCACTACTGAGGGGATAGAGAGCACAGCTTTCCAAGAGCATTCCTCTTGTGTTCCACCCAGAAGTGTGGTACTTTCCTCAAAGGTCCCAGCCATGGGAGAGGGAAACTGAGCTGAACAGTTCCTCGGGGCTAGGTAATGCTAGCAGTCTGGTTTGTTAAGTGGTTGTTAAAATCTCTAAAACAACTCCTTTAGCCTAAGTGGCATAACATGTCCTACAGCACTTGAAATTATTTTTAGAGCTGCAGGAGAACTTTGTGGGAACCAAATTTCTCCTGGAATAATCTGTATAAGAGGATTAATCTGGCTGTAGTCAGGAATGGGAAAGTACTTAGGGTCTTGCATGACTGGATCTTTGAGATTTGAATCTGAAAGTGCCTATTAATGGGTTAAAAAAAATCCCAGGTCTGTGGATTCAGGGCTGATGTTTTAATTCCTTTGTTTAAATTCTGAAGTGTTCCAGCAGCAAAGGACGGATCCTCTCACCATGGGCCAGGTGCTATTGTTAGTCATATGATATGTGTATACGTATTATTTTTATCACCTGTCATCCAGCAGGAGAAAGAGTTCAAGTCACAATGCACGTTTCTGCTCAGGCATGAACATGAGCCCCTGTGAGGCAAACAGAAAACCTATTAAAAGGTTTCCAGGTGCATATGCTGTGAGAGGGAAGGAAGGAAAGGTTGGGTTTCATTTGCTCCGAAGCATGGCATCATTAGGAACATGGGAAATAGCTTCACACCAGTGATGTGAAACACTTCTTCAGTTCTCATCTCTAGACACTGGGCTGCATCTGGGATACAAGCCTGCTATCACACGCTATTCTGATTTTAAAGAATGAGTTTGACAACCTTCTTGTCAAAGGTCCTGGACTAGTGGTCTTTCTGGAGAAAGAATGGAATCATGAGGAGGTTTTTTTGTAGGTTTTAATACACATAAGTAAGAATTTCACTACAGGTGAGCGAAGTGGGGAGAGAGATCTCTTTTAATGCATCATACACGATTTTTGCAGTGCCCTCAGGTTTGGCCGAGACCTCCATGAATAGCCTTCTCAGTTTATTTGTGGGGACAAGAGGTAGCTGCAGGGCTAATCTGTGTTTCGGCAGTATCTGTGATTCCCACCAATCTCTAGCCCCATAGGAAGAGCTCACGGCAAAGGGGAAATGGGCAGACCAGAGCGGACCACGGGGAAGCTATACCATCTCCTTTATTAACCTCCCGTACCTAAAAGTGGAGGTAGAAGACACCTGAGATAGGGCTTGTTTCATTGCCTTGTCTCTCTGCGACCTTATAATGTATACAATAAAACAGTTTCTGCATGACAATATTCACCACACCCTCAGCTGCAGTAAATGGATATAGTTATGCTAACTATCATGGAACATTAGTTTAACTAATTTGCTGAGATTTGGTCACATATTTTGCATGTTTCCTATGCTATCAAAGTCTCTTTTCTTGGTGAGAGAAAATACCAGTGTTAAAGAAAGAATCAAACCATGGTATGAAAGCGTAGGAATCTCCTCTAACCATGTCATAAAACTTTCTATTTATCTGGGGAAAGTAAGTTCTGTTATAACTTTTCCAAAGGTCTCCAGTGATGTATTAAAGTCCCCTTACATAGAAGGGATTTGATATTAAAATATGGTCCAGGAGCATGAGAGAGAGCAGCTTGTCTTTAGAGGGAAGGTTGTTATTTCATGTTTATGATACAGACCTCATAAATTACTCTTAAATGTGGGTTTGCTTTAAACCCTTTTGTCACTTTAAATGAACTGCTTTTCATTTAATGCAAATGTGCTGCATGAAGAGAAGCATATAGTGAAAAACAGGAAGATCAACATTTTAATTCACAAAATAACAATGCGTTGCTTCTCTGTCTAGTTACTGTTTTAACAATTGATCAAAGCTGGTAATAATTTAAATAAGTGCTAGCATGCAGGTATCAAATATAGTGAATGCTTTCCCTGAACAGGTATAAATCCTGAACACATGTTACTGCTACGTTGCATTTCCTCATCTTTAATCATTGTCTCTTAGCTGTGTTTTCTCTGCAGGTTTGACTTGGCCTGAAATAGCAGTTATTATGGCCAAAAAACATGTGCACTAAAAATAGAGAGATGTAATGCAACCTGTATTAGTCCATATTAGGAAGCATCTGTTGCAGAATTAAAGCAAGGGTTTCAACAATGGGCTATGCAGAAGATGTAATGTGATTAAGTGTTTGCAAGCATAGAAGTATTCCCTGTATCAGAAATTCAGCACTCTACCCATGGGAGTGTGTCTCACTTGTGTGGATAAATCCCTTGGTTTTTCCAGGTCCCTGGTCTTCCAAACAGGGAGTGTGGATTTTTGTGTAATTGTTTCCTTATGGCTGATAAACAGCAGCCTTTTGGAGCAGCCTACCATTCAGAAGTGTCTTTTTCCATCACATGTGGCAAGTGAAGTTTTATTGCCGGTCTGTTCTGGATGAAGCCCTCAGCATGAGGGCAGCATCGATAATGTGGAGCAGGAGGGACTCCAGTTTCTTCTTCTTCTACTGTCAAGGTGCAAAAGAGACAAAAAAAGAGGCCATGCAAATACACGTGGTGTATGGATTTCTTCCTCTGGAAGTAGAGATGTACTGCTCCTTCACTTGGTTCCTAATAAAACGTAGTGCTAGTTTCCATTGGAATTTAATGAAATTGAAACTGACAGGTGGCAATGAGTTAGGTTGTCTGGTGTATGCTGTCCTTGTCTGGGGATGTTCACGGCTATTCCAGTGGTCATTCTGGCTAGAAAGGCAGACAGGTGGCTCCAAGAAGACTAAGGTACATCACTTACCTTTTAGCTGTCTCTGTTTTTTCCATATTATTGTAAATCATAGCTCAGGGTTAGAGCCAGGAGTTGGGAATTGGTACTCTGTTGGCATCAATTCCTAATGTTGTTTGACCTTTGGTCTTCATCAGATCCCTTGGGATGTCACTTAAAAAAGCTACCAAGTGCTGGGCACCTACATGTTTGTATGGCCAAGATGGGAACACTTCGGGGCAGGCTTTGCCTCTGTTCAAAAGCCCTAAGCTTCCTTTGAGGTAGTTTGTAATTATGAGTGATCAGTCACAGATGTCCCAAACTGTGAACTCACGACTGAAGGCACAGAAAATTAGAGGTCATTTAGACTATAACCTCTGACTCTCAAACAGTTTCTTTATTTACAAATTAAGGCTACTAACTCTGAGCTGGCAGTGGTACCAAGAACCTGTCGATCTGAAAGTTGCTCTATAAACTGCCAGTTTCTTTCTCGGCTGGTCTGTTCCCTGTGTAGTTTGACATATCTGTACACATTAGGGATTAAAAATAACTATTACGCTACTTTTTACTTCACTTTGGCCTGCTGAGCCAACACCCTTATGGGAGATTAACTTGTATTGTTTACTGGCTTTTGCAAATCACCAGAAGTAAATTACCTGGCTTCCAAGGAGGTCTGTGCCACCTGCCTCGAGGTATAGGTGTAATGGTGAGGTCAGACCCTAGGAGGGGAGGCCCTGGTTTGGTGAGTCCCTGAGCTTTTCCAGCCTCAGCAGAAGTGATTGGAGTTCAGCTTCCAAAATCCAGGATGAGTTGGTAAGGCTGGCAGTTGTAAACACATGCTTTGCAAACTAAGCACGTTTGCTAAAGACTCATTAAAATAAAATAAATCTGGAGGCCAATGATGCCATTTTTCACAGTATAACTGCAGCCAAACATTTTGTAGTCTCTAAAGCCCTGAAGTGGATTAGCACTGTGTTTTGTGATTGGTCTCAGATCTGCTGAGTTTAAGCGGTCAAAACTGAGGAGTCTGAATTCAGAGTCTTTTGTACATCACTCCTTATCACTTGGACATAATTGTGTTACAGGATCTTCTCCCATTGCCCCAAGCAAGGTGGAACCTTCGTGTGTCTGTCACAAAGGAAATCAATTCTGCTTCAGAGAATTTACAACTAGTAACAGAGAAAATCAAATATAGGATGAGAAACTGAGGCACAAAGGCTAAGAGGGAGTGGCAGAGCAGATAGCAGATATTTCCATTCCCACTTTAACATTCATACCATTGAGCCATGCTCACTGTGCCTGCTTTCTGTACCATTAAATTGTCTTCTCTGTCTTACATGAGTGAGTCTGTGTTTCTAGCTGGATGGAAAGCCTGCAGTGAAGGTGTGCTTTTGAAAGGAGATAAATGCACATCGTTCAGGAGGTGGCAATCTTTGAAACCCGGCTGCCAAACTGAACCAGCAAGCGGATGGCAAATCATAGTGCTTGTCCTGTGCTGTCTTACAGGCCTGCCATTAAAGACAAAGTCCTGATGTGTTATGTTGATGACTGAGTATGTTTTTGCAGAAGAATAAGGTTTTAACTGATGGGTCCAAGCCACAGACTAACTTGGATAACAATCCTTGCAATAAAATGTCCATGGTGTTTTGAGATGCAGCACAGAGTTCATGACTTTGTCTCAAATTCTTGTTTGCTGCTGTGCCAGACAAATAGTCATGAACTTGTGATTTGCTATGAAAGTGGCCATGAGAGAAAAAAACAAAACAAAACCCAAAACCCAACAAATATTTTTGGGAGTTGGATTAGGGAGCAATGGATCATTCTGCTATGCGATGATTTTTCCTACCAGTTGATGCATGATTTTGTCAGCCATTCTAGCCAAAAAGAAATTGGAGGTGTATAACCATTTTGTAGGACAAGGCATTAAAAATGAGAGGACAGCTCTCAGTCTGCAATCAGCTGTGAGTTGAATGAGCAACCATTTTTAATCCCTGAGCTTCAGACTACCCACTGGCATCAGCTACCTGTGGTAAATCTGAAATCCCAAGCTTTTAATGGAGTTATAAAAGTCCAGTGCACAGGGACAATTTTGTGTTGTGTCCTGACAGAGGTGAAGGGAGC
>VYZM01016294.1:201209-252062 GCA_013398915.1 Dromas ardeola | reverse complement strand
CTGACTTCTGCAGCCAATGTTTTGTCATCCTGGAAGTCTCAGAGCTCTAAACCTGTTCAAAATTGTCTTGCGTTTAACCATGAGCCACCTAATCCCCAGGCCGAGCAAACAAGGTTGCTGACTTCTATAGCTTGTGTGCATCCACCGTGGCGATGCTCTGCAGTCAGTCTTTTGAAGAAGCTGTTCAATAAACGGTTTGAAAGCAGCTCTGCTGTCAGATACAAACACGAGGAGTAGATTGATTTAACTGTAGCATGTTTCTCTTGAGGTGTTTTTAAATAGTAAATACTCTTCTCTATGTTTCAACTCACCACCCCTGATCTCAATTCAAACTAAGAAGGAAGCCTGCCTGTGTTCTGTTTCGATTTTGCTTTTGCTTAGGTCCTGGGATGTAAATTCTGCCGCTAACTTTTTCACGTCCTTCCTGGCCCTCCACCTTACACCTTGAGTATTGATTTGAAGTGAAACCAAGTCATTATGCTAGATTTGAAAATTTCTTTGAAATTAATGCAGTTTCTAGATTAAATAGCAATGTCTAAGAGACAATAGATGCAGTATAAAGATCGTTTAAACACAGAATCGATAGCATTTTGAGAGGTGTTGCATCCTATATCTAGTACCAGAGAAACTTTGTGGCATCTTGTCCCTCTGGCAATTCAGCAAACTTGCCCTTCGTCTGATTGACATACCTTTTTAGGTTAACTAGTAAGCATATACCTCAATAACTTCCTTTCTTTAATTTCTAGGCCTGATTTGTGTGCAAGATCTCCTTTTTCTTTCTCTTTTGCTTTGGAGAGGTGTTGATTTTTATTTTTAAGTGAAACTAATGAAACCTGCCTAATGTGAGTACCAGTGAATGATTCTCTAGAAGCTCCTGGGGCACAAGGAAAACTAGTGTTAGCTGTTGGCCCCACTCACATGCTCTCGCCTTCTTTTTGTGCTTCCGAAGTAACAGCGTAAAGGAAAACAGAGCTAGTCCTCCATGTGAGGGTATGTAGAGATGTTAAAGGGGTCATGGGTGGAGGGAGTTAGCAGACGGCTTCCTGAGGAAGAACCAGAGAGGATTTTTAAGGCAGCAATAGAAAAGAGCTTGTAGGGAGAAACCTGGCCTTGCAGAAAGGACTCTGCAATTTTACTTTTATTTGTGGCGTTTGTTGAACTGCATCCAGAAACTTTCAGTAGGTTTAACTAGAATGAGGTAGCTAAAACTACAAAAGGAAAGATTAGTGGAAAAAAAAAGTGCAAGGCTATAAGCAGAAGAGGTTGCTTTTCATATGAGTCTGGGAAATACTGTTGGAAGGGAGGTAGGAGGAGCAGGAAGGGACTCTGCAGTTACAGCAAGAATGTGCCAAAACCCAGACACTGCTAGACAGGGCTTTTGGTGTGTAATAGGAAAAGGTCATTTGGGGCGGTTGCTTTGGAATTGTACATCTGTTGGGTTGCCATAAAAAGCACTGAACATAAGGAGTTTTCTACTGAGGCTTCAGAAGAGCTCTGTTGTGCTTCTGATCACAGTAAGGACTATATTTTTTTTGCCATTCTGAAGAAGATTGCAAAGACTGTTGGACCGCAGAATGAGAGATGATCATGTTGCTTTGTAGGTAACTAGACAAGGAAAGGTAAAAGCCTGGAAATAAAAGACAGCTAATGAGTTTGTGCAATGTTACATCCATTTTATACTGAGGATCTGGGGGTGTAGCACCCGTTTCCCATCATCTAACAGTCCTGAATTTTGTGGAATTTTTGGCCAGATAGACTCTGTAACACACTGTCAAAGTGACTGGCGAAAGAGTAATGTCCCTTGTGCCTAGCCACTCGCAGCATATACGTGCCGTGTTGTAGATTGACTGTTTCAGCTCATATTTCACATGAAATTGTCTGACCTCTTAAGCGGGGAACACCTGACTCCTAAAATAGTGTGCAGTGTGGATATGTATGCTCCCCGCAATGTAAACTCCTCTGACAGGCTCCTGCCCATGTTTTACGGCCTCTTATGCCTTCACACTAACACTTAACATCTGCACCACAAAATTTGTAACATCAGTTTGTTCAAATAAAGAATCCACCAAGCATTTAATCCTTGTTTTAATGGCTGATGTTTATTTTAGTTTGGGGTTTCATGTGCTCATGGAGGGATTCTCTGCCCATAGTCCATAAATCATGTGGGCCAGGAGTGAGACTTCTCTGGGCTGGCTTGTTTCTGAAGTGAGGCTCTAGAGATGTGGGGTTTTTTTTTTTTTGGTACCTCCATAAAGTTGACTTACCTCAGGTATGAGTTGCAGATGCGTTTAATGAGGATTTTTACTCTTGGTTTTGGATCTTTTTCTCGTTTTCATCAAATGTCTGCAATACAGGATGTGTGTATTTCTTTTGTTCTCTTTGTGATGGTTCATCCATGCAAATGATAGTTGTGTTTTCTCCGTGTGCTTGATTATGCTGGAAAATTGTTTGCATGTGTGGCAGGCAGGAAGATGCAAATAGAGACCACTCTGAAAGTATCCCTCTGGGAGGACAAAAAGAACAAAGAAGAGTTACCCTACAGAGGAGCTACAAACTTAAAAAAAAAAGTTTGCAGGGCAGGGGGACACAACAGATGACACCTGTTCAAGTAGTTTGTGTTGCTTTCCTTTACCTCTTCTGTAGTGGATCATCGGTGACCACCTGAGCTCTCTGTAAGCTCCCTTGAGTCCCATTACACGTTGCCTGTTTTAAGTGCTCTGTAAGCTTACTCTTGGACAATGTGTGGGGAGAGGATGAGAGCAAGAGCCCAGATTCTCTAAGTTAGGTCATTTTGGCTGTGTTTCTAGGCAAGCCTGTGGGGTGGTAGTTTTCCACACACAACCTCTCATCTCTACCACCCAGTGGAAAGCAGCCAGTCCACAGCTTCAAGTAAAACTCACGGAGGAATGGGGGCCAGAGGCTTTGTGTGAACCAAGACTACCCAGAAATTTGCCAGGAGACCCTTTATGCCGCTGCTCTCCAGAAATCACACCTTTCAGAGTTTTGTACAGCTGCCTTCTGCAAAGAGGTGCCGAGTGGAATCGGCAAAGCTTCGCCAATTCCTTCATCTGCCTCTGGAGGAGAGACCATGCCGGGCAATCCCATGGCAAATGACCATGGCATGACCTCTTCTCCCCATAGTGTCTAGCACAGTGGGTTCCTCCTCTGGCACAAGTGTATAGGTAGGAGATTTACACCAGGTGAAAACTTTTAATTTATTAGGGAATTACCAAAGTAAAAATTTGATGGGGAAGTGCTTCCAGAAAGGTTCTGATTGCTATCAGCAAGACTGGAATAATTTGCCTTCTCTTCCTTTTTCTCTGATTTCTCCCCTGGCATTTAAATGATAACTTTGAAAGTACTGCAGCTAAAGGTGCATGGCTGTGCAGAGGGTGGGATGGGTGGATGAATGGAATGAAATGAAATGAATAAGCAAACAAACAAATGTGAGCTTTTTCACAGAAGTTTGGTGAAGTCATCTCCATTTCATAGTTGGCAAATCAAAGGTGCATTCATCTCTTCTTCTTTCTGGTATAGTGACTCCATTTTATTCTATTGCCTTTCTACAGCACTTAGAAATATACAGATTCCCTGCTCTGTGGCAGCTTTGTCACTATTGCACACTTTTCTGTAGCTTTTTTGCAGTCCATGCGAAAACAAGCCTTGAAACTATTTTCATCTTTGCGGCTGGCATGTAGCTTCCGTTATTTATGAGCACCCAAGTTTTCATTTTTTCCTTGTCCATGGGCTCCTGTCTGTCTTTTTAGACCCAGGGGGGATATTTCCAAACTCTTTTTAAAAAGATTCACATCAAATTTCATGGTTGTTTTCTCAGTTTAAAATACGCACCCAGTGTTGACAGTTGATGCCTTGGGCAGAAAAGCATGTGCAGAGCTATACTGGATGACTACTAGACAACTCCGAATAGGGGTACGGGAAGGGCACGTGCAAATGTGTGTATTGACAAGACAGAAAATGTGTGAATGAGCAGAAGGCAGGGAGTCCATTTCAGGTGGGCTTCGGGGGGCTTACCGCTGATGGAGTTTGTCACCCTGAATACAAGAGGGTCCATCAGGGAAAACGGATGATCTGGATGTGAGTGCATTTATGAGCCTGGGAAAGAAGGGGAATTCAAGCTGAATTATGTTAAGGGAGCTGGTAAACAGGCTGTGGAAAAACAGGATCAGTGAATGCTAACTCAGATCTGCCTGCTGCAGAATGGCGCCTTGCTAAGAGAGGGTCTCAAGTTAAATCTACAGAAAATGAGAAGGGGATTCTCTGCTCTGGGAAATGAGCAGCATGTGTAGTGTGACATTGAGGTATCTGTCTGATCATCCATTACAGTCTATCCCGTGTCACTTTTGCATTGAATGTTGTGTTTATGCGGTTTCAGTACCTATTGTGTGTTCTGCTCCTTATTTCACTGGAAGAAAGCAGCATTAATACCAGTGTCAGTATCTTATCCATAGTATATTGCAGACTGAGCAGTACGCAGATGTGATTTCAGTGAATCTTGGCAGTTTGTTTCTTATTGCAAAATAAATTTGTTTTAATGACTTCATTTGCTTTTCTTTCATTTTACAATTGAAAACATGAATATGTTTTTTGTGACTGCAATGAAGTGAGCAGATTCAATTTCAGATCTAAACCTAATTCTCCTTTGTTCATACCTCGTCTGCTTTGCACATCTGCCTTTGAGCTGTGAAACACATTTCACCTTTCAGTTTAGAAGAGGAAAAATTACTGATACGTTAGTCCCTTAGTTTGGAGGAAGGGAGGTTTAACTTCTGTGGTTTAATTTTTGAGTTAATGATAGCTGAAACCTGCTTCACTTCGTAGTCCTTAGAATGGGTCCTTTTCACAGGTTCTTGTAACTTAAGCTTATTAAGGATCAGCTGGTCTAGGGAGTCCCCTGCTTTTGGTACGTGTACCACAACAAAGAGGCATGTGAGCTCTGCATGTAGGTGGCCGGTGACTGTAGCTGCTGATGCTGGCGCTCATCCCAACAGCAATAAATGAGCAAAGAAAGCTTGAGAAGGTCTTATCTAGCCTGACCTTCTGCACTTCTGGGTTTCATCCAGAGACTTCTGCAGTTGGCCAACAGTGCATGTTCCAAAACAATCTTACCTAATTAAAATTTTTGAGACTCTATCTTGTGTTCTGTTACATTGCTGTAATAACGCTGGTAGCAAGTAAAAATGCAACTAATGGAAATACTGACTCCAGGAATATCTTACAACTTCTCTGGCTAAGAAGAACCTGCAGAGTCTAGAGTGCACATTGCATCCCAAAGCATGGGCTCCTATGCTAAAGTTTTCTTCAGCAGATTTTTCCATAATTAGCACTTGTTCCATTATAGTGGAATGTTACACTTTTCACCAGCAGGATTTCCAATTTCTGAAACTTTTGAAAGAGTACGACTTCTTGGTTTGAATTACAGCTAATTTTTTACTGTTCTGGATTTCTTCTCTTTTCCCATCCTCTTTCCTATTTGCATGTAATCTGGTGGTCTCATGCAAATCTGAATACAGAAGTACAGATGTACTTGCAACAGAACCTCTTGGGTTCTTCTTTTAATAAACAAAGGACACTTTAATTAAAGGTCATTCTGTCTGAATGTGCACGTGAATGTTTGTTGAAAAGGGTATAAATGTTTTATTATGGTCTGCCAGCCTTAATAAGTATTTTGACTTTTAGAAAAGAAGAGACAAAAGAAAATGAAATCAACCAGTGACTGGAGAGAGAGGAGAAACGCCATTCGACTTACCAACGAGTACACAGTAGAAACTCTGGTGGTGGCAGATGCTGATATGGTCCAATATCATGGTGCCGAGGCTGCCCAAAGATTCATCCTCACAGTTATGAATATGGTAAGTAAATGCTTTACTCTCAAAAGAAGAATCAAGAGTAAACATATCATATCAAGTGTAGGTTAAAGCTGTCTTCCTTGACAGCTGAACTGGGTAATTGTTTTGACCTTGAGGTATGAGGAAAGGTTTTTGTTTTCTTGAGTTGTGTGCCTCTTCTCCCCCATCTGTGTGATTACCTGTATCTGCCTAAGGACACCACAATAAAAAGCTTGTTTGAAACTGACATTGCAAATTTTCAGTTAGGAAATATTCCATAATTGTTCAGCAGTGGTGTTTTCTACCATGTTTTTGTACAGCTGTGGTTTACCTTGGAAGAAAGTATCCTGGAGTGGATAGATGGTCTTGTCTCACATGATGTTTCTTGGGCTCCTAAAGATTTCCATGGCACGCCTGTTTCATAAGAGATACTTCTCTGTGGGTCATTGTCATAGCAGGCAGGCAAATTGTTACTGAAGACAGCAGTCATACTGATTTCCAGCAGAAAATCTGGCTTTAAGTCAGTTAGAAACACTTTTTATCTCTGATTTTTACATAGTGAAAATGGCTGCCTCCCTTGCTGTAGAAAACATGGCAAATGTATCTCCAAACTGCCAGCTGATCCTGTTCTTTTTAGCCCGGGACCTCTGGTGCTACATGAAGTGGCCCCGGTCATAACTCTGAATAGTTGATGGAGCTTGGTTTGAGAAGCATTCTAGAAATTCTACAGAGAATCTGACAGGAGTGAGGAGAGCCTTTTGAAACTGCAAGCTCCTATGAAGTGTGGGTGTTAATTTGTTAGTTGTCCTAGTAGTTAAGCCTTCAGTCTCAGTTGATAAGGGAACACAAAGCCTCTCACAATGAATGCTCACTCAGTCACTTGTTGGCAGTGCCAATAAAGAGATAATGGCTAAATTGGATGTGGACACTGGAAACTCTACTTAGAGATGGCAGGGGTCCTTCCAGAGGCATTTGCACAAGGAAGTCTTGGAGGAAGCATGTATTCCTCTGCCCATGCTATTGTCACATCCAGGAACAGTTCATTCTTCTGACTACTGCGCTGTTGTTGTTCATGAGCAGCAAATTGGCTTGGAAAAAAAAAAAAACAGTTCATAATAGTAATTGACTGGTCATGCTTCCCAGTGAAGAGCTGAGTGATGGATGCTCAGTGCATAATCCTGCTATGGGACATCAGCTTTTTAAGACGTCTTGTATTCCTTTATCAACCACTGGTGTGAGGGAGCTCTCCTGTAGTGAAATGCTTTGCTGATTAAGCAGGGGGTTTGTTGAACTAGCCTTTTCCGTTAACAAGCTGATTTTCTGTGTCCCTTCCTCTACCTTTTATTTTTGCCTTGTAGCATGCTGTGACAATAGTCACTTAATAGGGCTTCATTGTGTCTCTACATTTATTTGGATGGGTTCGTCGGAAATGTCTTCTTGCATCAAATCCATTCATGTCACCATCACTTAAGGTCTACTTACTGGCTTTCTTGCATTTGAGGACGTGTTTGCTGGCGGCACAAGAGCCTTATTCTTCTCAAAGCCACGGTCCTCCACCTTTAAATTCACTTACCAGCTTTGCAGTGAGCAGGCAGAACATAAGTTCAGCTCTGAGCAAATCTGCTTCTAAGGTCACTTTTTGAACTAACAGAAGTGCATATTCAGATGTAACAGATGTGTCAGGACTGAGTTTTTTCCTTATGTCAGATGCTTGGGGCCTCAAGAGGGGTGATGGGTGCTTTTTCTTTGCAGTGGCAGCACAGGAGTCCTCCTAAAATACGTTCTGCACTGATTCGTCAGTGAGATAATAAAAATCTGCCATTGTGCTCTACAGTTCTGCCAGGGCTAGGACAGGGCATTATGGCTGTGAGGGTTTTTAAAACATGTGTCTAATCATCTGTTTTGATGATCCTCGTGCCAAAAAGTCAATTATTTCAGTGTAGCCATTACTGCATCTCTATGTTGTATAGTTTATCAGCCTATCAATACATTGATAGACCAAGTCCTAAACAAAAGATGGCCATGAATACTGTTGTCTGTCCAGGCTGAGGAGTACTGGAGAACATCTCAGCAACATCAGCTTGCCAGGTGTGAATATATATGTGTGGGGAGGTGCTGATAGATGGGTTGGGTTCTCTAAACCCATTTACTACGCAAATATTGAAGCTTAGTTTCCAGTGGATTTGGCTGATGGACTTTTAAGCTAGGTTCTGATGCTGTAGTGTGAGCTCACCCCTTTATTAGACACTAGAGAGTGCACATGGAAGAGGACTCTTGGCTGAGGAACACATTTATCTGACATCTCCTAAGGTGCAAAGTCCAGCTGAAATGCTTCCCACTGTTAAGTCATTGCTCCTAAGGGCTCACCCATGTGTTTTTTCTGATGTCTGATAGGATTTGAATTTGTTTCAGCTTTTCAGCCTTCAGAGGAGCACCAACAGAGTCTCTCTCCTTTGTCTGGCCACCTACATTCCCACACTTGTAGGAACGTAATATCTTTCAGGCCTCTGCCTCCCTGAGGAAATTGGTTGTGAGTGACTGGCGAGATCAGAAGATACCAAGGAATAATAATAGGCAAACACGTAGATGGCATCATTGCATAAATCCTTTATTCTGAGGTTATAAAACAAGATGAAATTCAAGGAAATCAAAGGGGATTTTAACATTCCATTTGCTATAATGAAAGTTGGTCTTCACGCCAGCAAAAGAGGCTGAAGAATAATTCAGAAAATGTGTTTCAGGGAGACAGGATGGTCATGTGGTTTAGGTAGGCCTTAGCTGAACTCGTCACTCAGCCACACTCTTTTGGTAGTGCCTGAACCAACCATGGTGAATCTCTGTGTGGAAGTTTCCCATCTGTAAAACTGTGGTACGAGGAATAGTACAACCCTCACTCCTCAGGGCAACATCTGTTACATCCTTCTCTGGTGCAGGATCAGTTATGCTCTGTGTAACCACACAAACGAAGACCCTCCTGGTGGCTTGGGATCTTTGTTTCCTGCCTGCCTTGGTAGGACTTCTGTCAGCCTTCTGTGACTGTTAGTTGGGGGACAGGATTTGCCCCATGATATTAGGCAGTGCTTATTCAGCTACACTGCAGGATGGCGGGCTGCCTCTAAAAGAAACCAGAATGTTAATTTTGGCTTGGATGCTTGCATTTAAGCAAATAGAACATTACTGGTCAGGGGTATATTAACTTAACTCCTCTCTGTAAGCCATTACGTTTACTGTCAAACCACAAAACAAGCATTAAGAGGTCTTATTAATGCATTTTATATTTATAGACATTTTAAATAAAGTGATCTGCCTTAAAGTATTTAATATCTATTTATGTTACAAGAATTTCTGAAGGGAAAAAAGTCAGCATTACAAAATACTGTTTTATTGCTCCCTTGGTAAATGAGAATCTTAGGGGAAAAAAACCCCACCACCATCCTCTAGAATAACAGTAAGAAACACAGCAAACCCCTTTTGCAACCCAGAAATAACAGGTAGTACTTCAAATAGCAAATGCTGTGTTTTTAATGATACTCTGTAGTTCTGACCACCCCCCTGAACAGAGAATAGATTCGCATTAAAGTTACTTGTTTACTTGAAAGTCATTGTAGAGGTGCAAACTCTTCCATTTAATAAATTAATATTTGAAGTTGTAAGACAGATTTTTCCAAGGTCATGGAAGAATTTCCCTCCCAGGTACTCTGTAATGTATGAGTAGGAACAAGCATGGCTCCAGGGCTTTGAGTTGATTTTTTTTAAGTCCCCATCTCTAAAATGAAATCTGTTCTTGTTTTCTGGCAAGGTATTTGATTCAGCATGACTTTCCTAATGGTGATTCCTCATGGCTTTGTGATAATGTTAAAAAAAAAAAAAAGCTGATAAAGAAGTTGTTAAATGCTACCGTTTACATTTGCAGCTGTAGCGAGGCAGTGAGTTTATGGGCATGCCGGATGTAAGGACATGGACATAGAGAGATATCAGCAGAATTCTAGAAATGCAAAACCAGCTACTTAAATATATATATGTGCTGATTTATTTTTCTAAGTTAAACTCCCTTGGTACTGAGTTTTTGCACAGTGTTGCAGTCTTTGCATTTCAGTTCTTGTCTCCCCTTTGCATCCTGCCTTTGTTCATGCCCTTCTTCAGTAGCCACCAGTGTTTAGAAGTTCCTCTAAATTCCAAAACAAAGTGTCTTTGTGGTAAAACATGCTTATTTTGCTCACCCATTCTGTTAGTCTGCATCTGGCAACTATAGTTTCTCATTGCATTTCGTCTATGCAGAGGTTGTTTGGATGGATGTTCTGTTTCTTATGAGGTCCTGTGTTGCTCTTGCAACACTTCATGGCTTCATCTAAACTGAACTTCAGGTTTCTCAGCCAGCAACTAGGAGACCAGTGCACTGGCTTTCTCTTTTCCTCTCCCCTGCGTTTCTGTGTATCTGCTCACAATAGCTGCCATTTTAGGCTTGGTTCAGGAGCAGGTTTCGAAGCATGAGGCATGCACTGCTTTCTTGCGGGAGCTTTATGCTTTTGTTTCCTCTTGTGTTTTCATCTGAGAGAAATGGCCAGTAAGCCAAAAAGAATTTCTCTGTCCCAATAGGCCAGGCAAACTGCGCTGGCCTCTACTGTGGCTGGTCTTCATGACTTATGCCTTCAGCTTCCTGGAGAGAACTAATTCTAATGATTCTGAAGCATATGATAAATGAGGTATGAGACCGTTTGGAAAGTTCTGTCCGTGGCCATAGCGTGTTTTTAAAGTTGAGGATGACTGGTTTCAGCTAGTACCTGAACAGCAAGTTGTAAATGTTGGCTCCTTGCAATGGTGCAGAGCTTACTTTGCAAACCCAAGTCCCACTCAGACTGACCCTCTGAGCATTTAGGGACAGAGATGTCTGAATTTCCAAGACCACAACATAATAATTTAAAATCTGCTTTCTGTGGGTCTGAAAACCTTAAAAAAAAGGTTGTTTGTGTTTTTTTTTTTTTTTCTCCCCTAAGTGCATTTTTTGTGGTTTTGGAATAAATTACAACTGTGGCTTGGGTTTGTGCTTGACTTTTTCTGAGAGAATAGAGCATGCAGGGGTAAGTTACTGTAGTATGTGTTAGTTTTCCTGCAGCTGTTGCTAAGCCATGCGATTAGTGTGGAAACCCTTTGCAGCAGCAAGCAGTAACTTGAAGTTAGTGATCTTTTGGATGTCATTAAGAGGGAAAATTTCTATGTTTTTCTTTAGGAATAATACTGGTTTACTCTCTGAAGCCTTTTTTTACACTCTGCAGATAGTTTTTCGTTTTGGATTTCCCCTGTGAGAGATTTTTCTATGTTAAAGAAGCAGATAAAATCATTTTTATCATGCATGCATTGATGGATTTATATGTCTGTGCTCTTGGGGACTGGCACATAAAGGCTCCAGAGCTGCCACTGATAATTGGCTCCCTTACCCTGATCTGGAATTTTCATGATGGGAACAAGGATGTAAGGGAAAATGATATAAATATTTGATCACTGTCTACAGATTTCTCTTTTCACTCCAGCAGCCCCAGGAGAAAGAGTTATGTCAACTGTATCTTATAAAGAGCCATGAACATGTACTTTTTCATAGTGTTTAATGGGGTAATTTGAAAGCTTGGCGTTAGGTGGGTGTTAGAAATCCTATAGCACTTTTCAAAACAAGTGAAAGACAACCTCAGTAACCTGACTAATGCTTCTGCTCTCCAAACGTCGTCCAGCAGCCAAGGCAATGGGGAGGCTCCTGCTTGAGTGCAATGCTTAGGAAAGAAAAAAGTCAATTAACCCTCAGGGTTGCTGTTCTGAACTCCAAAACATCTGAAACACACACGTCTCCCTCCCACCGTCCACCTGCGGAGGAAGCTCTTGAGAATTTAAAAAAATTAAACTGATGTAGTTTAGTTCCTCTCTTAGTCCAATTCCTCATGTCTAGGCTGTGCTTTATGCATGCTGGGACAGGCCTGGACAGCTCATGCCAAAGCTGCATTTATTCTGTCCCTTCCATGTCAAAGCTATAAGGAGAAAGAAAGGCAGGAGGAATGCAAACAGAGGAGGAGGAGAAGGATGGTCCAGGCTTCAAGATTTTCTGTTTTCTTTAGGGCATTCTGTGCAATAAGGCTCTGTCAGGGAAATGCAGATGAGGGAGCGAGATGTCAGAGATGGGCTTTATTCTTTTTCTTGTTCTTCTGTACTTCCCCTTCCATTTTACTGTTTTGTATGACTCTTTACCATACCTCCTTCTGTTTCCAACACGTACTCTCTCTACTTCTGACGACTTCTCACAGGATGGAAGTCAGTACAGTGTAGGAGTTCACCTGCAACAGGGGAACCAGTGCTCATGACCACGCTTCAGCCACACTGACAACTTTTCACATCCCTTCCCTTCAGCCCAGTGACCAAAAACCTCCATTGCTCTTCCAGCCAAGCTGCTTTCTGGCACTGTGCTGACATCCTAAAACAGCAACCTTTGCATGTTGTTCCACAGCAGTGTGTGAGTGGGTTTCGGGTAGCTGACGCTTGTGTTCCCAGCTGCCTTATTTTATTAAAAGGTTCTAAAATACCCCAAATATTTTTACTTTTCCCCTGTTGGAAGTGGTCACAGCAGCCTCAAGGGTGTGATGCAATTGCAGGCTTGAGGGAGGGTGGCCCACGGTATTGCGAGTGGGATGGGAGGTGTCTGTGAGTCAGTCAGTCTCTCTGTTAATGCATGCTGTCCGTGCAGCAGGAAACCTTGAGAACATCTGCACTAGGAAATCCCATTCCCCCTCCCCTGGTACCAATTATCTCAGCCACCTCGCTTGGCGCCGTTAGCTCATGTGCCGATGATAGCCAGTTGGATGTCGTGTCTGAACAGCTTTGACACGCCAAGCCTGTGGGTGATGGTTTCCTTGTAGGCTGGGTGGGAAGGGCACAAGGTGGTCACTGCCGTGATGGAATCCAGTTCCCAGCAGGAAAGACCTATGGATTTGAATTCTTTTATTTTAAAGACACCTGGATTCCATGATAAACACTTCCCTTGGGCACAGCCTACCTGGCACAGACTGGTTTAACGCTGGCTGCGTGCTGCCAAAATGGCTGTGAATAACCTGTGCTGAACTCGGTCTCATATTTTTTCATCAAGTCATTTCAGGTCTGCTTGTCTTCTCGCTGGGGTTCCTTCTAGCCTTAAAGACCACAATTTGAGACGGTTTGGGTTTTCTATTAAAAGGACAATGTATTGGGTGCAGGTGCCCAGGTGCTGGCAGTGGGGGGCTGCGGGGGCCGCTGTGAGGAGAGACCCGGGGCTGCCCCTGGCCGGTCACAGCCGGTTCCAGGCGGTTCTGCAACGGCCCCACCACAGGACTCCGCCGAGCCCCTTGGCAAAGCTGGCGGTGCCCCTGTGAAAGTGTATTCAAGAAAGGGGAAAAGAGTGCATAGGCAGTGAGGGAAAAAGTGTGAGGAAAAATCCGTGTTAGCCCCCAGGCCAGAGCAGGACGAGGGGCAGGAGGTGCTTCAGGTGCCGGAGCAGAGATTGCCCTGCGGCCTGTGGAGAGACCATGGTGGGGCAGGTGGGTATTCCCTGAAGAATACTGCGGCCTGTGGAGAGGAGCCTGCGCTGGAGCAGGTTCTCCTGACAGGAACTGCGGCCCATGAGGAGGACCCAAGCTGCAGCGGGGGAAAGTGTGAGGAGGAAGGAGCAGCAGACAGGAGCTGTTACGGGCTGACTGCAACCCCCATTCCCCATCCCCCTGCGCGGCTCAGAGGTAGCGGAGTCCGGAATGGAGGAGTGAAGTTGAGCCTAGAAAAAAGTGATGGGATGAGGTGAGGGCAAGGAGTTGTTTTAATTTATCTTTGTTTCTCTCCATACAAATTATTTTAATTGGCAATAAATTAAATTTTCCCAGGGTCAGTTGTGTTTTGTCTATGATGGTAATTGATAGGTGATCTCCCTCTCTTTATCTCAACCCACCAGCTTTTTCATCTTATTTTGTCCCCCTGTCCTGTTGAGGAGGGGTTGTGAGAGAGCAGCGAGGTGGGGTCTGGCAGGCATCTAATCAGAGAAGCTCGAGTGCCACGTGGCTGGTTGCCTCTCAGACTCTGTGTCTCCATTTCACAGTCCTATGTCTGGGCTAAATGCAAGGTCAGATCACTTGTGCAGAACTGTCTTGCGCTCTGTTTTAACTGAGAAGGCCCTCTCAATATAGTGATGAGAGTATACATCCTGTACGCCGTTGATGAATAAGAGCTGTGTTTGCTTGTGCAGACCAATTTGCAGGCACACTGTTAGTCTGTTTTCTTGCTCATTTGCCTGCAGATCTTAGCGCATTTTGAAAGACAAGTTTGTTTGTGGGTGGAGTGTGAACAGTTCCCAGCTAAATCTGTGTAGACCTTTCTGTATAAAACTTTACAGGGGGCTTTTTGCTAACAGGAAAAGAAATAAAAGAATCAGTGAAGGCAGATGAAACTGGAGATGTGTCTCTACTCTTCAACGTGGTTCATGAAAGAAGATTGGAGATTATAAATCTGATATTTTGACTGTGTCCTGCAGTTCTGGTGCTGGACCATCGTAAATCACAGTGCTAATGTCTTCTTCAGCTGAGCTTATGATCACACTTTAAATCCTGAGAAACAGTGCAGGGTTGTATGACACAAAACAAATTACTGTTCCTCTGGCAACTGTCTGTCCATCTCTGAGAAAAATTTTTGAACCTTCATTAAGAAATTATTTACCCCAACATGTGGGTATTGTTAGCTATTGTACTTTCTTGCCTTTTACCAGTAATAAATGTTCTACTTAGAGATTCATCCTTGTAGTTAAACAACTTGCTATTACACCTGGATTTGTGCTGCAGCGATAATCAGCATCCTGTCTTTATCAGTCTGGTAGGCCAGCACTG
This sequence comes from Dromas ardeola, assembly GCA_013398915.1. NCBI lineage: Eukaryota > Metazoa > Chordata > Aves > Charadriiformes > Dromadidae > Dromas > Dromas ardeola. Next base: position 237,337 of record VYZM01016294.1, on the reverse strand, counting down.
TGGTGTCAGGCAAGTTACAGTATGTTTACCTGTACACACATTAAAGTACTGATTGCAGTGCAAAGGAACCAGTCTGACTGCATTGAAGCAAGCGTCTCCCTTTTAATCCAGTCAGATCTCATGGACTCAAAAGTCTGGTTCAGCCTCTGAGGCATTCAGAGTGGGGGATGGAAGCAGAGCTAGCTGGAGCAGATCTCTGATGAGAAAGGGTCTGTCTCTTCTCTAGGTGAATTGTGTTTGAATGCTTTAGTTGTGCTGAAGTAGAACAGCAACTTGTACCAGTCAGGCCTATTTAGCAGAGGGGAAGGTTATTGTTCCTGCTAAGCAACACAAACTACCATCAATCTGGGGCTTCTTTGGGCTCCATTTAAGAGAATAAGGAAACAAAGCTTGAATAAACAAGCAAAGTAAAGCCTCTTTTGCATGCCTAGTGTATTTTGGTTTAGAATCCAATTGTTGCTGCTGCTACTAGGTTGGGCTCTTCTGAGATCAGTGATGGATGCAGTCAAAGTTATCCTTATGATGGAGAGCACCAGAGAAAAGGAAGAGGGGCTGACAGTTAAACTCTCCAGCATCGGGTTCTTGCTATGCACTTTTTACCAGTGAAAACTACCTGTTGAAGTCTGTGGTGTTTGGATCTCTCTGTGCTGGGTCTGGAGGCAGGCAGCTTGTCTGCTCTGAGGGAAGGGCAAGCACCATTATCCATTAAGCTTAATGATAAGAACCAGTTTGCTGTACTCTCATTTTATGAGTAAAAAATTTTATGGGATGGTCAGAGCTAGCAGTGATCTAGGCAAACCGAGGGAATCCATCACAGGCAAATGTTTGTTAGCCTCCGTATTGGTACATGAGAGACAGACTTGATGAGCATGATGCCCCATTGACCCTCTCAGCTGAATGTCCAGGTCTCCATTTACACATAGGTCAACTGTCAGAGCCCTTCTCTGCGAGCGTCAAGTTTATCCCCCCAGGTCTGTAGTGAGAGGCCTTAACTACTCTACCAACATACCCCCGAGCTAAGCAAATAATACCAGCACTTGTATGCATTTGTATACCAGCCCCAGGGAAGATAAATGGCTTATTGTGCTCATACCGAAGGTCAGTGGGTCAAATACTGAGTAGCGTCTGTCTTGCAATCTGTGCCTAAATTATAGGAAACATTTACATTTACTCCAAACACTAAAGAGCTTAAGAACACTCTTACACTGAGCACATTCAGGAGTATTTGCACAACTAGGAAAAATACCAAGCATTGAAAACATAACATCCGAAATGTGTTCATGTCTTGGGTTTGTTGTAGGAAGTTAGCTGAGCCTGTGTGATATTTGTAGCCAAACGAGATGTGAGTAAGGAGTATAGCTTACCTGAGGCCAAATCCTGCCTCATGGTAGTCAAGAGTCTCTCTTCAGTGGTCTTGATTTTATTTTTTTGACTGAGTAGGGAATGCAATATTCATCCAAAGGTTATTATGATGTATTTTAAACCTTTTTAAAAATAAACCCCGCCCTCATCTTTTTTGATACAGTCTAGATAAAGCATTTGTACATGGAAAAATTGATGGAATAAAATTCTGGCATCAATTAAGATCTTATGTTCTAACCTATAAAAATGAGGTGAAGTATCTGAACTGGAATGCAAAATCTGGAGAAAGTAGTAAGGTAGTTTCCGGTGCTATTTTTGTATTTCCTGAGGCTTGTGTCATTAATGTGCTGCCTTATTACTATTCTCTTCTATAAGATATGAAAATAACAGAGGGAAATTGCTTTTCCATTCTATTTCCTGAAGTCTAAAACACACCATTATTTCATCTTGCATTCAGATATCTCTGATATTTAAATGCTGAAGATCCATAGTAGTGGGATGCTTCATAACGTATGTCCATGTTCCTGAGACTTTGGTTTATGTTTACAGATCCTTTGGAATATTTCTCTCCTTTCCTTTGCTGCTCAGGAACCCTTTTCCTCTCGTTTATTCCGTTTAAAAGTATTTCTTTGTTTTAATGTTTTTTGCCTTGAATGCTGAATCTTGCTCAGATTACTCTGTGACAAATTGTTCAGGTGGAGAAGCCAAATGCAGTACCACAGGAGCAAACCTACTGTGGTTTTGCAAGTGTTTTAGCTACAGTGTAGTATGTGGAACTGTTAGAGTGGTGACACAGTAGCTCTTAAAAATTCTTTGCTTTATTGAGTATAGTAGCACAACCCATTCGGGTTTGTTTTGGGTCAGTTTTTGGAAGGATAAATGTCTAACTTTAGTCACAATTAGTCCCTTCAACTATTACTAGGTTTTGGTATTGTACTGATATACTGTGGATGTTTTATTTGCATTTTAACAGGTGTACAACATGTTTCAACATCAAAGTCTTGGAATTAAAGTCAGCATTCGAGTGACCAAACTAGTCCTGCTCCGCAACCGTCCTGTGAGTTCTAACTCATTTTTACCTTGCTACTATAATTGGACTGTGGTAGTCTCACAGGCAGAGCAGGATCCTTGTGCTGGGGTGGGGGGGAAAGTGGGGCATGTCTGGCCACATGATCACAAATTGTAAGCAGTGGCAGCCACACTACACCAGGCAGTATTGAAGGTGGGAAGTACTCCACACTATGGGAGTGAAAAGAGCTCCAATTCCTTTATTTGTCCTCCCTGGTAAATCTTTGTCCACTTAATAGTTGAGAACCAGTCTCAGGAGTTAACTGTTACAAAGATTAAAAATTATATGGCTCTGGTATCAAATATATCACTTCCAGACTTACGAGACTTCTGAATGTAGTTCTGTATTAGAAGCTTATGACTGCTGCCAGCTGATGGAGTTTGTTCTGTAGATCAAATGACAGAAGTCAGTGTGGAATCCAAAGTCCCTAGTTTACCTGCTCAGATGAAGCTGGTTTCGCACTTTTCATTCTATCACACTACATCTTTGAGCCTCTGGTATTTCGTCAGAAGTCTAATGCATTATGTAAAGACTGTGACTGATATTCCTTTTGTATCCCTTTTTTTTCTGAAAGGCAAAATTGTCTATTGGGCATCATGGAGAGAGATCTCTGGAGAGCTTTTGTCAATGGCAAAATGAAGAATATGGTGGGGCAAAATACCTTGGTAACAACCAGGTTCCTGGCGCAAGGGATGACACCCCTCCAGTGGATGCTGCTGTTTTTGTAACCAGGTATAGTAAGGTCTGGTTTATCAGTTTACTTCAACCAATAATGGCCCACAGTCAGTGATGGGGTTATCTGGTTTAGCAGTAATCCAAGAAAAAGATCTGTTGATGATGATACATTTGCTACCTACATGCTGTTTGCATGGCTCAAATGACTCCGATGAAAGTGATTTGTCTTGCTTCTGTGTATACTTAACAAGGTGTGCAAAAGCATCTCTCCTCCTGAACCAGAGCGTTGTCGTAGTCAGGATACAGGCAAGACATGGCTGTAGCACAGGTGATACTTTTTTTAACACCAGCTGGTACAAGTAGAAAAAATAGGTGAGGTTTTAGAGCAGCAAAGCCATGGTCTTTTAAGTTGATTGCATACTTTAAGATGTAAATGAAGAATGCATGGTTATAGAAATGATCTCTGAATAATTAAAGTGAGCACAAAAATGTAGTGTGAGATGGATGCTGTATATGCTAGAAAAACACTACTTGCCACCCCCTTTTTCCCCAAATTTGAGACAGGAAATGTCTGTATGGCAGTTCAATATTACTCACCTCTTTCACCCTTTTTTCTCTGCCAACAATGTAAGTAGAAATACATGTTTTTGCATGAACTGCCATTCTGATTGTAATAATCTATTGTGTAAATAGTCAGTCACATTGCAAACTATCCATGGGATTTTGTTGAGTGTTCAATAAAATAGCTGATGAGCAGGGCATGGGGCCAGAAAAGTTCCTAAGAATGCACCTTCACAGACATGTGTACAGTTCCCCCAAATCCTTCTCTCTCCTCTGTATTCAGTGTAGTCCAACCAAGCACTTAAGCAGATATTTAACATTTTAGACAGGGTGAATAGTTCCTTTGAAGTCAATGGGCTGCACATCCTGGTTATAGTTAAGCATGTGCTTCATTGGATCAGGGCCTAAATAAATAACTAACATTTTTGTTAAACTCATCTGGGCATCCAGTTGTCCTGCATGACAAGTGAGGCATACAGAATCTCTTCTGATGGGCTCTAAGCATGGGGTGGAGGGAATGAGCAGAACATTTCATCTGTGCAGTCTCTCTGCAGCTTGTAAAATTGAATGCATAATGTCAAGCTAAATGAGTTGGACTCAGGCATCTGAGGAAGAATGGTAGAAAGAATGTGGAGGAAGAATTGTTCAATAGATTTGCAGGGTTTTGCAGACAGAATAGCTGGTTCGGTACAGATTTGGTTGGGCTAGAAACTAGATTCAGATTTTATGAGAAAGTTCAGGCCAGGGAGCACATTGCTGTGCATAAGAGCAGCATTTTTCCTGTTTGATATGCCAGCAGTGGTTGACCTCAAAGTAGGTGTAGTCTTTTTCCATCCTTCTTGCTGTGTCTTGTCATCCTTAACCCATCCTGCTTCTGCTACATAGAGGATGCCGCATTGTTTAGAAGACATCTGGCCCGTCAGCCTGATTCCTGCGTCAGGAAAACGAGGTTTTCTACTCTTGGCTTTGGAAGTGTGTGTGTGTGTGTCCCTGGACCCTCCCCAGACTGTACAGATGGACCAGTGGTAGAGGATATGGGAGCAACAGCATGTCCAGCACAAGTAATTGTGCCAGAAAAAGCAGAAGCTGAATTTTCAGCAGCTGCAGCTGCTTTAGGACTAGAAACAGATTCTTTGGGGTCAACCTCTGAAGAAATCCCTCTGGTTCCAATCTGTCTGTGTTCATTTGAAACACCAAGGCACGCTTGCCTTTTGAAACTTCACCTCTAACTGATGTTCCCCATATACTCATTTGTATGCAAAAGTAGGTTACCTAGGTGGCAAGTATCCCTTCTGTGGGATTTTAATAGTATCCACCTGATTGAATTCCAGGTAAGAGTCGTACTATGTCTGTGAAATATGATGACTGACCCAGTTCAGTAAATAAATGAGACAGAGGGAATAATCTGTTATAGCCCTGAAGGTCTGGGTATAGTGTTGTGGTCTCTATAATCATCAGACTTTTCTTGTTCAAATTCTGGTTTTGAACTTGCAGAAATTCAGATCTCTGGCATCTATGGATAATGTACTTCATATTTGAAGGGCAGCTGAACAGAATAACTTCTGTCTGCAGAATCTGTGTCTTAGTGATTTTAGAAGCATGTCTCATTTGAAACACATTCCCCCTGTTAATCTTTTATCTTTTGCATTCCAAAGGAAATCTTCAGGCATTCTAATGTTCTCCTCACCTCCTGGCTGTAGGTGTTTAGGTCACTTATTAGGCTATAGGTGATGTGATAGCAGAGCAAAGAACGACACAACACTGAGAGGAACAAAATTCAGAGCTGTCATTAAGCAAAGCCTTGTTCTTTTCCTGATACGCTGGTGTAGTTATTCTATTTGCAGCCTCCTCCTCCTCCCTTCCACATTTCTCCACCTCTTTGCCTTTACATTAAATGGGCAAATGAAGCAATTCAATGTGCATTGAGGAAACTGGGCGGATGGTGCTATTAAACGTATATATGGATGGGGAAAGTGTTTTTCGGGCAGATGTTTGACTGTACCAGTTTCCTCTGTCCTTTCGCTTTATGACCCTGCAGGGTTAAACTGGTCAAAATATGTCATTTGAAGGATGCTGGGAAGTGGCCATTAAACAGAATACTTCTTATTTATGTTGCACAGTTCAACTACCGTCCTTCTTTCTTACAGGAAGGACTTGAATTGCAGATTTCAGCTTAGCACGGTTAGGTATTTTTTTCCAGTTTGTGTAAGCCAGATGGAAGAGTGACTGTAGGAGGAATTCTGAGCTCTTCTTTTCTGGCGATTTTCATTGAACAAAACAACTGACTTGTTGTCATTTATTTTAGAATTGTTTAAGTCTGCTAATGGGAACACTCTGCACAGTACCACAAGTGATAATGACCAAGAATTTCACAGGTCCCTGGAAGATAAGCACACATGTCCTGTTTGATTCAGTCAGTGGCTAAAAGTGAGGAGTAAATTTGCTTCACAGCTACAGTGTGTGATTTCAGTATTTTATCCAAGACTTAGGGTGATACGGTCAGATCTTGGACTTGAACTGCAGCTCCTGGAGTAAGAGTGTTATTCTAACATAGCTCTATAAAAGATTCTGCTAACAAAACTATGGCTCTGTGATAAGAGACCTCTGCACATGCAATGAATATTAAGATATCTTTTTTTTTATATCCTTGAAGTATCATTATAGTATCGTTCATGTCAAGCTCTCACTTCAGAAATATAGAGGCAGTCAAGCTCAAAAATGCTCCAGAGAGAGATCTGTGATTGAAATCTTTTTAAAAGCAGATCAGTTTCAGTGCTGTGATGGGGCTATCTTACCTCACTGGTGTGACTGATCCACAGGTGAGACAGATCTTTCTTAATGGCTTTTCAGGCTTTGGCTCCCCTCTGATTGCCAGGAAAGGACTGTAGGAGTTTCAGTATATAGGTTTTGTGATGGGGTGGCTGCTTGCCTTTGGAAGAAGACTGAGACTCACCAAGCTCATTTGTGACTAAAGGTTTGGATGTGCTTTTCTGTTTGGACACAGAATTTGGGGGTAAAATGTTTACAGTAGGTCTGGATGATTTAAAGCCTAGCATTTTGTTACAAGATCTTTGAATAGAGGAATAGTTTCTCTTGGACTTGTGTTTATGACAGTTTAAAGGATGTGCTGAGGAGGTTTCATACTTGCAGGCCCACATGCAGTGAATTGGGCAGCTACGTTCAGTTCTTCCTGCTGACCTATTTCAAGTCCTTCCCTGACCAGACAGCATCACAGCACTCTCTTTACAGAGGAGGATTGTTCTACCTCTGTAGGAGAGTCTGCAAGTTATGCTGGATCATTTGCAGGACCCTTTATTTTATAACATGGTGGTAATTTCTCCAGGGTGCTGCCTGAAAGTGCCAGACACCTTTCAGTGTAGAACACAGAGTGCAAGGAGCAAAATTGCTGTGCTTTATTTGCAGAGCTGGCCAGCCCCCTGAAGAAAGATGCTTTTCTAGCAATGGCCTCCTGCCATCTACTAATAGTTCAGCTATCTGTTGTCACAAGAAAAGCATCTGTTTGATTTACCAGTTTATATAACATAATAAGTCCTTAAATAAACCTCCGTCAAGCTAGCTCTGGGAACTCAAGCAGTCGCGCTTGTGCCAGCTCCGTCAGGAGACTGTCATTAGTCTTCTTTGGAAAGGCTGGAATGCCAAGGTATCGAAACACAGTAAGGCTGCAGTGAAAAATGAAAGCTGGGGCTGATGTGTGGTTGTAGCTTCCGATTTTCTTTTGTTCCTGTTTTTTTTAACACTTTGATGGTTGTTATGGTTTTTCTGTGTTAAAGCATGGTTAGTTTTCAATGTCTGCTTAACAAGAGCTGGTAATAGCTGTTGTTTCTCTCCTTCCAAGCCCTTGATAACTTGATTTGCGACTTTCAAAGGAGTTTGGTGTGAAGGTCTAAGGCTCATCAGCCACAGTCCTGGGCATTAAATTCCTTTTCCTATAAATTCTACTTTCTTCAAGAAAAAGGGGTTTTTTTAATCTTTCTCTAAGTGTTTTCTTTTTCTAAGTCGTATCTTTCTCTAAGTATTTTTAGTCTTCCCCCTGCCAAACTCTTAAACTCAAAATCCCACCGGGGACTCGGGCATTTCAAATGACACACTTCAAATGCACTAATATGATTCTCTCACTAGCCTTCCCACCGGGTGAGGAAAGCCATAATGATAGAGATTATGGTTCCTCGGCTTCCCTTGGGTTAAGGAACTTCTGAAATGTTTTAGCACATGTGATGTTTTTCTCCAGCTCCTCTTCATAATGGATAGCACTGCAAAGCAGGTCTGGTGAAGATAGCTCCTAAAGTTTAGGTCTAAGTGCTTATTGAAATGTATTCAAACCATTAATTTAGTTACAAACTACTCTTCCTCCCGTACTTGTTTTTCTGTCATGAGGAATCTCAGTTACAAAATCTCACATGAAGTGTCAGCACTTAGATGGTGAGCTTCAAGGCTTTTTATTCTATTTAATACAGCTCTGTGGGTCCCTCGTTGATTTGTGGGTGCCAGTGGCATATGTAGTATCTCTTCCTGCCTTGACGAGATCTGGGGAGAGTGGGTGAGATGTGGGGGAGTAACAGAGACCAAATGAAGTCTCTTGAACCTCTGTGTTGGATCCAAATCATTAAATAGCAAATCTGACTGTAATAAGTTTAGCTGAAGCCAATTCACCGAGCTGTTACCTGGCAAATCCTGAAATTTTCTTTCTTCGTCCTTGTCAATATCTGTCTTTCTCTGTTTAGTCCTGCTTCTTTGTTGTCTTTTTCTATTCCAGTGGAAGAAGAAAAAAACTGAAGAACTGAGAATTTCTGGGTATATATGATTAGTTCTCTGTCTCTAGGCAGTGTCCCCAATATCTCCTCCTCCCACTTTTGATGATGCTGTTGCATCACAGGGTATCTGCTCCTTGTGAAAAGAAGAGATTCTGTTTTAATCCAGTTGCTGAAGAAGTCTGACATCGTAGAGTGAGGCAGGACTCTTACATGCTGAATCTTAAGTATATTAAATTGGACTGTTAAATATGGAGGTGATTCACATAATTGCATGTAATTTTGCGGTAGCAATCAATGCTGCTATCTGTGTTGTCATCATGTAGACTGCACAGCAGTTTTTTTAAAAAAAAAAAACCCAAAACACTCAAACCTCAACACCCATGATATGTGAGTCATGCATCACTGCTTTTTCCTTGGCTGAAGTCTGGATGCACAGGATACATTTCAATTCTGTTCTGTTTTTCTTTCTAGGACAGATTTCTGCGTGCACAAAGACGAGCCTTGTGACACTGTGGGTAAGTCAAAGAAGTAGGGGAGAGTGTTTTGATAGCCAGCTCTGCTAAGAGGAGCTTTCTGGGCAGTCTTTCATTCTTTGGTTAGCTGTAATGTTGCTTTTGCTATTCTATATACCTCTGTGATGCAAATATGGATTAGTTGAGCAGGTATGAACTATAAATAAGCCATTAAATATTAACCCTTTCAAGCACTGGAGGTCTCTGAGGTCAGGAAGTAATCTTAAGTATTTCTACTTCTTTAGAGAGGATGGAGAATTACATGTTTGGAGATTAAGAAACTGTCTTTTGGTGTGTCTGTATAATGCTCCTTTCAGTGCTCTCTCACCTAAACCAAGAATTTGCTCACTAGTGAATGTATTTCCAATTGTAAGAACCTGTGTAATACTCCCAGATCAAACTGGCACTCAGACACCAGAGAATACTTCGTTGTAGGAAAGCCAAGTTAAATCTTCTCTTCTGCCTCCTACTCCTCCTACTTCCTAACTGCCTTTAATCGTAACCAGACCCTGGGTACACAGGGTCCTTACATCCTACACATTAAATACTTCGTTTATTTATTTATTTATTTATTTAACATAGGTAGCAGTAACCTTCACTGTATCTGTTCTCTTTGGTATTTTTTTTTCAATCACCACAGTAGCAGCAGTGTTTGGAGGCATAGCTCAACATCCTCTCTATGATGCTTGTATGACTTTTTTTTTAAGACTTGCCTCAAAGCCAAGTGGTCCTTTATCCTACATTCTATGTAAACTTGGAATGGATCCTGATTTTCAGCTGATCTTACGCTCCAGTGCTCAGAGAGATGCTCGCAGACTAGGGTTCACTATGCTGATGACAGTGGGTGACGAAGAACATGTGGGAAAGTGCCCTGCGGGAGCTCCGAGACTACCTACAGAAGTCTCATCTCAGAATGCAGGCTTTTCCCTCTCTGTGCTGTGGACTGATCAAGTGAAAGGAGGGGAAAAAAAAAAGAGCTGAAAAATACATATATTTTCTTTTCAAACATGAGCAAGGACTGGCCTCTACGTCCAAGTTTTCTTTCCAGTGGGAATCCCTCACAATGTGTTTATTCTGTGTCCAATGGAAAACACGCTTCCACTGAGGGAGGTTTTTATACTGTGTACCTGCATCTGGAGATGGCTGTGGTAAGATACAATAAAGAAGTGGGGGGATAAAAAAAAGCGAAGCTGATGGAAGACACATGCTGTCTAAGGTCAGAGCTCTTTCCATTTTTAAAGACCGTATTGTTGAAGATTTCTATTCAGGGAATGATATTACCATAGACAGCATGACTAAGGAAATATTTTTATGACTTCTTTTCTGTTCCTACAATACCCAAGTACTTTCTTGTGCTGCGACTTGCTGCAGGCTGTGGCTCCAGTGGAGAAAGTGGAAGATCAGAACAATACAGCGTAAAATCATTTGTAACTCTTTTAGCATAGTTTTTTCCAAGATATTTAGAAGGTGAATGTTCCTGGGACAAAACCAGTCTGGCCTCTTTGCTCCTTTTAATCCTGCTGCTCTTTCCTTCTCCCCTGATGGTTTCATTATGTGGCAGCAAAGCACTGGCGTCTTCACTTACACCTTTTCTATGCCCCACTGTTTCTGTTGTCTGAACCTAGAGGCAGTGTGCCTTATCTGTGAGTGCAGATGAAATCCTCCATCATATGAAACCATCTTTTCTTAAATACTGTTGAAATAAGTAAATATTTTGATAACATCGATTTTCAAGCACTACTGCCTGTATCCAAACTGGTGAGTTACTGGAGTTGTCTCAGATCATCTACAAATTTAGGCCCTTATCTCTGTATTGCATACATTGGGAACTTATTTTGAAAGTTTTCTTCAAAACCATAAAATGAGGAACTATTCCAGTAGGGCTGCAATCTGAATGAAGTCTGCCCAAGTTACACCACACACTGGTATCTCATCTATCCCTGCCTTTAGAAATACTACTTATGCTTACTGACTGGAGGTAGAGCCTTAAGAAGGCAACCAATTCCTCTGGTCATTGGCCTGTGAAGGACGTGGTGCAATATCAAATTGGAGAATGCTGGATTTTGATGGATTCCTATCCATAAAACAGATACTTCATGTTTCTGAGTCCTTATGTGTGTCCTGAACCCATAGGACAGTATCTGAGAATTATGGACAGTGTGTCTGATCCCTGAATATATCAAATATTTGTGATTTACATAGAGGTCACTGTCTCTGCCTTCTGTGCATGGGTATAGCACTGTAGTGGCTTCGTTCCCCTTTCTCTGCCAAAGGTATTGTATTGGTGATATAACTATGTGATTTTTCTTTACTGATGAAGGTTAGTCCATTCATATGTAACCCATTCATATTACAGATGTTTGACCAGAAGGGAATTTGGCCTTGTTGTGTCATTTGCATATGTGTCACAGCAGAGGAAGAATGATTTAAGGAACATACTTCGGTGGCATGGTTGGATAAAGCGGTTAGTGTTAGTAATACTAAATTTTAACTGTGTGAAAGATTCTTCAGTTTTCATTCTTAGTCAGAATAGGGAAAAATAGGTGTCAGTGGTAGAGAAATAGGTTTTCATAGCCACCATTCCATGCCCTCTGTGTGTGTGTATATGTATATATATGGGTTATAAAAATCGCAATGTAGCATAACACTTACTTGGGCTTAATATGAGTGCAACAAGTGAAGTAGGCTGATGCCTATTGGTATACCGTACTGGCTTATGAAGAATTATGTTGATGTTTCAGCAGTTTCTATTGTTGCCAGATTCCTATTCCTCACTCCAGCTCCCACAGGCAGTCCCCTCCAAATCATCAAGACTGCCTGCGAAAGCAAGAAGCTAGCCCAAAGAGTGACATCGCATTTGGTCTTGACAGTGATGGTGAGGTTATAGCACTCCCCAAAGTTCTCTCTAACAGCAACTTGCTCTCATTTCTTGCCTTATACTTCTCTTTCATATATGAAGAACATGGCCTCAGCAGATGCATGTGTGTTTTTATACCTGCATATGGATGAAGTTGGCCATTGCAATGTGGTACACTGCCATCCTGTAAAGGAAGAAATATCTTTCTGGTGAGCAGGCACTGTCCTAAACTAGGAGACTGAGGCTACTGCTCTATATAAGGCAGAGAATCTGGACTCTAGACTCCTGATTTCTATTCCCAGCTCTGGCATTGACTCATTGTGTGACATTTGGCAAGTCACTTACATTCTGAATGCTTCTGTCTACCTCTGTGAAATGCGGATTTTGAGTGCAAAGCTAAAGGAGATTGCATAGCTTAAGAAGTTCTCATATAAAGCAGTGTGATGTCCTTGAGTATATGATGCAATAGAAGTCTGGAATCTGATGTTGCTTAGTCATGATTAAGAGACTATAAAGAATCTATTAGATTAAGCGTACTGAAATAAGAGGACTCGGAGCGCTGTAGGTAACAGGGCTTTTAGTGACAGTGCTTTGATTTTCTTTACATTGTGAGAAATACGGAAGCAAAACTTTCCCTGCTGGAAGTATTGAGGCCCAGTAGTTGTTCGGAAGTGGGCTTATGAAGTTTAAATGGCTTATAAGAGGTGTTCATTTGTGCTCAAAAAGATCCATATTGAAAAACCTGTCTGGAATCTTTGCCTGCCATGCAGACACAGAGAGAAAACAGCAGCAGGAGGTTTGTATTTGTGTTCTGGCAGGGGCCCCTCACTGAAACCAGTTGCTCTGGGGACTTCGTTCAAATTTTCTTGGCCCAGCTGCCAAGGTAGTGTGGAAGGTTACATAATGGCTGAAACAAGCTCAAAAATGGTGAAAATATGTAGGTATGTCTTTGTGGGGTGATACCCCACTGGCTGCATCAAGAAACAGAACCACATTTGTTTAAAAAATAGTTTATTAACGCTCATTGCCCCACTTGATTGTGTAAGTTAGCCCTAAGAACGAATGAATTCAAAAGGAGGTGGACAGAAGGAAAACAATATGTCTGTGTGCAATACATTTGCAGCAATTGTGTTTCAACAGCCTGAGTTGTGGGACCTCCGATCCGCTCTGCAGGCTGAGCAGGGAAGGTTCGCTTTGTGCGACACCGGCTCGTCACACACCAGTCACAAAGTTTGCAGTCTGCTGCTGCTTCAGACTCATCTCTCGTGATGTGACTCTAACCAGATCTGCCGTTTCCTGCAGAAAAATCTTTGTTCCAATTGAGCTGCCTCTAAGCCAGCCAAATTGAGAGTTTAATGTCTAGCTATTAATATCAGGCTGCAGCTTGGAGCCTTGCACATTGTCAGAATCCAACCTTTCTGTGACATAAGCAGATTGAGAATGCCCCTTTCGTTCAGTGTTTCCACTACTAGTGCCAAATAAGCAGCTTTACGGTTAGTTAGGAATGATCCTGCATATTTCAAGGCAGAGCTTGGCCTTGATTCCGCAGTGTACATGTTACCCCAGATCCAAGCTGAAGCTTCCCTTTATTCAGCTAATAATAAAAGTGGGGGCACTGTGGAACTGGGAAATGGAAAATGAGAATGTGTGTTAAATATCCTTAAATTGCCCTGGTTAAAAATGTCTTTACCTCTGCTGCAGTCACATGTGCTTTTCTGTGGCTTGATGTCGGGGAAAAGAAAGCAGAGTATAGTGTATATACTGCAGACGGGCAGGTTTAGTTAAAGGAATAGCTGCCTGGAGAAAACCGAGCATCAGAGCGGAGGTGATTCAGAAACATAGTTTTCCAGACTGTTCCACAAGTGAATCAATGTTTTGTGAAAAACAGTCCCATCTCCTGTCTGGCTTTAATTAAAGGGCTCAAAGATAACTTGTTGAGAGTCCTGAAAATTATAAGCCCTTGCATAATTTGTGTCCTTTTTCTTGAGTCTTCCAAACACTGATATGTGAATGGGGAAATCGGGTTTTGGTTTTGCCACTGCGCTGCTGGGTGACTGCACAGATGACATCCTCCTGCTGTACCTGTGTGTTCATATCTTAGTCCTTTCCTTCTTTCAAAGGTGAAAAGTACTGTCATAGAAAGCTGCATGTTATGGTGCTATTAGCCAATGTCCCTCCCTTTGTAGCTACACTCTGCTTTCTTCTTATGAGTTTATCATAGCAAAGTGTTTCAAAATATGCCCAGGTATTGCGAATTTACTTGGTCTATGTCTCCAAGTAGATTTGATCCTTTTTTATTCCATGTAAAACACCTGACTAAACGGCAGCATATTTTTACCATTTGCTTGTGCAGTCGGGTGGCCTCCTATACACAGCAAGTAACAGTTCTGGTTGGTCCTGCCTGTAGCGTGTACTGTTCATTTAAATCTTCCTCCCTGTGTAATATTGATTCCAATCCCCTAACAGTGTCACAACAGAGAATTAATCCCCAAGGAAAGGGAAAAGACTAGCTGGTTTGCTGTGAGTGGAAAAGGAAAGGAATTCTCACATTAAAAACATTTTCCATAGTGGTTTGTGTTGAATGTTTCTGTATATTCCAGGGCGGGTTTTTATTTGATGCCAGAATAAATAGAAATACCTGCTGCTTAAAACAATTCATTAGAGAAGCAGTGCCTGGCTTTAGCAAAAGCCTTGCTGGGACTGTCCTTCAGACCAAAATCAAACTCACTTTAATGCATTAAAATGAGCATACTGTAGGTTAAAATGCCCCTTAAAGAAACACTGCCAAGTTGATTTGGTGTTTGTGAAAGAAAGGGACCTCGCAGCATTGCAGATTTTTGTGTCACTTGTGGCTGTGTAGGGCACGGAGAGTCAGGCTGCTGGCTTTATGAAACCAAAGGGAGCCATGGTACAGTGCAGTGGAAGACTTTTTCCCTTGCCTTTTGGTTGCTAGGAAATAAATGCTCGGCTGCCACAACCCAGACAGTGCAGAACTGTGTTATTGGGCATATTCATCACTACCATCTCTCAGGCCCCACCCTACCCACAACGGCCTTCCAATTTCTTTTCACCAGCTAGCAATCTCTCCTCTTCCAAATTCCCACTAAAAATTTGTGTGCCAAGTGACTGTAATATAAGATTGCATAAATTTTAATAGAAGCACTGGGATGAGCACAGCCACTCAAGTAATCAGGAATTCCTGCTGCCGTAACCCTTGCTCTTCCTCACTTCAGTGTCCCACGTGTGCTTTTCCTTCCTTCTTGTTTCAGGGACATGGCTTCAGACAGGCTGTTTCACATGTACGCAGCTGTTCGCAGGCTCACAGCTAAAGAACAGAGGAAAATCCTGCTTACACTGGGCTCAGTGAGAGTTTTGTTAGTGATTTCAGTGGGATCAGGATCCTGGTCCTGTTCTTACGTGTTACCTGAGACAAGCAAACACTCCTTTGGGCCTCTATCAAAAAACCAGCTGAGGTTTTTTCTAGAGAGACTAGTTGGTTTGGGGTACCAGAGACATCTTTGGAAAGCCTGATATCCTGAGGATGGTGCTTTGTACTTTCTGAAAAATCAGTTGACATGTCTATTAAGCTATTTGAGCTTTCAAAATCTCTGAAATATTTAAAAATCTTGCAAAAAACCAATAGCCTGTGAAAGCCAGAAAATGAAACTCCAGTGAAGCTGACCATTCTGCTTTGGGTAAGACAAGTACAATGGAAAATACAAACAAAGGCCATATGTACACAATCTACTCCCCTCCATCCAGTCTGTAAAAAATAAAATGGTGGGCTTCCCAGTTTTAACAGGCTACATATTTATTGTTAAATACATCAAATTTCTCATTGATTTATATGAAAACTTACAGTGTGTGTAATGTAGTTGGTTGAGTGAAGTGCTGATATTATTTTATAGAAACTTATTTTCTCTTTTTATTGTTACAGAAAGCAGAGCATTTGAATTTCATTTGCCTTTGGGTTTGTTTTGCAGCTCAGTAGTCTTGGTTTGCAGCTCAGTAGTCTTGTTTAGGTTTGTCTTTATTCATTCCGTATACTAAGGGCAGTGGTGGATTCTTGGTCTCCCTAGATGAAAAATTACTATCTTTTTGGAAGAGATGCAGTAGCCAAACACAAGATACTGTCCTTAGTTTGGAGCTGGTATGGTCCTGTTGCAAGGTCTTTTTGTAGAAAAGAGGTCATTGATCAGTCTGTTCTATTCTTAAAATTAATTGATTTGTGAGCGCTATCAACTGAATTTCTAGTTATGTCAACTTTTTTCTTCCATTTCTCTCTGTTGTTTCATGTCTTGGGGGCAAGAATTAACGTGTGTAATTAAAATAAACAAAAACGTTTAATGGAGGAAGGGTTAGTGACAGATTTTCTGTATGTTTGTCATTGTTCCCTCTTCGTGTGTCTCCAGTCCCTAGTTCTGCAGTGTCACAGACCCTCAGTTGCTCTCACGATTAACCCCCTTCCCTTGCCTTTTTGCCAAAAGTCTTATTTCTCTTTGGTGGTAGTTCAGAGCTCTTGGAAGCTCTTGCTCAATTTTGTTCCTCCTTCTTCTCTTTGTTCAGCTGGGCCTGGACACCAAGAGGCTCCTCTCCCCGGAGAGGCCTGGATGGTCTGTCTTCCATCACTCTAACCGCATGGCTTGCCCACTTGAGGTCATGGAATTTCCCTACGTTTACTACACTTTGTTCTTCATAAACTTCCAGCAGTTCCTTATTAGTTCTTCTCCATACATCATTCTCCTTTTGTAGCCCCAAAATGTGTTTCAAGCACTTTTATTTTCCAATTATTTATCTGTCTGTCATCTTAGTAAGCACCCATCCCACAAGATAAAACAATAGGCCTCGCAGTGGTGTTGTATGTTTGAAGCTAACTTGTTCTCAGCAATTTGGAACTAAACACTGTCAGCAGGGAAGAATAACACACTTCCTGCTCTGTACCTGGCCTTTCATTTCCTCCACCGTTAAACTGCTATTGGTAATTAATGATCATAGATATTTAAGCTGGCTTGCTGAAATACATACATAGTCTTTGTCAACTATAAGGCAGCATGTCCAAAATCTTCTCATCAGCTTACTGCCCTGCTTTTGTTTGTTAGTGTAACTTTGCTGGTCTTAAATCTTGCTTTTCTTGTTGCTCCCTCAGGCCTTCCAGCCAAGCTTTATGCCAGAGCTTTTGTCTTCCTTCTTGTGACTTGTCCCAAAGGTGGTGCAGGATGTCTAAGCTTATCTTAAGTCAAAAACTTTACCTTCTCCCATGGTTTTATTAATGGTTCATAGTAATGTGCTTTGATAAATACAAGAGAACAACTGTCTAAAATGCTGGGGAAAGGAACCAGAATATTCCTTTACCAGGCAACTTATTTCTCAGTAAATATCCTTCAGGCCATCACATCTCATTGTGGTACGTGGCAGGTGCTGATGACTATTTGAGTGAAAGATATCGTCAGAAAACTCACTGGCTACAAGAATTATCTTATGGTACTTCCCCATCAGGCATCTAGGACTCCGAATCAAATTCTAGCCTAATGTCAAACCGCTGTGTAACTAAGCTCCTTTCTGTTGCCTTTATTAGAAGGAGTATGTCATGAGGGAAAATATTTGCCATGACTTTGTTGGTATTTATTCTGATACTCTGACTTTATTCTTTCATTTCAGCTCCATGTCATAACTCACTTGATGCACTAAATCATCGTGCAGTTTGACTGGTACGGGTGTAAACATGTACTGCATTCCACTCCAGGGCCATTTCTGTCTGTGTGAAATTATATAGACATGTACACAAAGCACCTGGGAATTTCAGTCTCCTAGCTCAAAGGGCAGATACCTGCATAAGGTGTTCCCTTCCCCATCTTTTTACCCCTCACCCCCTTCCTAGGTCTGGGGCTTTGACATGCAGTCATTGTGGGGAGAAGCACTTGTTATTACAGTTTAACTAAGAGTTCCCAATGAATTTACGTGATAATGTCCCTCAGAAGAAATATAGTAGATTTTTCCGGCTACCTTGGGGTAAAAAACAATCAGAAACATAAATTTTTAACGTTTCTTTCTCTTTTGCGTGACAGGCAGTTCTTACGTTTTTGGTTCACCTGAATATACTATGCTAGAACTTCTGAATTGTAGTTTTATCTCCTAGGCAGTTTTCTGTCTTGATTATTTTCTAAATTAGAGATGACTTGTGGGACACTGCCGAAGAACGAAGGCTTTGCTTATGGCTAAATGCTATTTAATCACGATTTAAAGAAATCTCTGCTGTATATCTCTGAAAGTGGTCACTGTGTTTGCAAACAGACAAGCTGAAGGCAGAACCCTAATTGATGTCCAGCAAAGCACACACGGCCAAACAACTGTCAAGAAAAGCTCTGGAACTGCTCCTTGCTACTGTGTGTGTGAAGCTGAGAAGCCTTTGAGAGAGACATGAGCAGAACAATTTCATTACGTTAGGTCCGTGGACAGACCGTTTCTGTCTTTTGGGGTTTTTAGTATTTTTGCTGTTGTCTCTCACCTCAACCATGTAAATAGAGACTTGCAGATTGCAGATTTTACATGCTTTCTGCAGTGCTTCACCAGCTTTACGCCTAAGCTCCATCCACTTCCCTTTGCTGAGGATTTGTTTCTCTAGGGGATTCTCAAAAGAATGAACATTAAAAAGTAAAATCACCTCTTGTGCTTTCATAGCTCATCCTGCTTACTCTTCTTTTATAATATAAGGCTATGGAAAGAGAAATAATGTTTTTCTACAGTGTCAGACCTGCTGTCAGTAAAATAATGATTCAACCCTTCAACAGGCCAGAGGTTTGTGTTTCTTCTTTCCACTGCCTGGGTCTTTATTTTTACCTCTGTTTACACGTTCCAGCCTGGTCAGTTTGCTGCAGACTGCAGCCACGTATTGTTTAAGAAAGCTGACGCATTTATAATTGAGAAACCTCCGAGGTTTTTCTTCTCCTCCTGTCAGACATAGATGGCTTTTATCCAGTTGACTGCTTTACAGTGCCTTTATCCTTTACTGGCTTGAAAACATTTCAGATAGTTTCTATTGTTTTATGGACCCTGTAGCTAAAAAACCAAGCTGTGTAAAAACATCTGTACATAGCTGTGCAATAGGCTACAGACACGTAGGGTAATAAGGCATGATTGCATTCATTGTAGCATTTGCTCCACTGGATAATCAAATAGAAGCATTCCAGTTGCGCACAGGATATGTAAGAGTAAAGGAAGGAAATGAAGGACAGTAGCCTACTGTACTTTTACATTTCTTTTGTCTTGCAGCTGCCAAGACTAAATGCAATTTTGAGAGCAAGTTTTAAATAACGTAGAGATGAGATTTTACTAGTGATAACCAAGAAAACAGCACTGGGAAGTGTGCATAAAACTTCACCCCCCCATCCCCAAGAAGGACGCTTGACCTGCACTGATTTTCATTTGTTTTGGTTTTTTTTTTTTTCAACTTTGGTTAATCATCTGGTAACATGACTTAGTATAATACTTAGCCTGTTTTGTGGGGTGTCTGGTCCTGGAAGGATTTTGCTACACCAAGTGCACTCAATAGATTGAAAGTCAGTTTAAGTCCTTGGAATGTTGTTGGGTTTTAACAGTTCTCCCACTTCCACTGCCTCAGCACAAGCTCCAAGTCTTTCAGTTGTGACTGTGCTACACATAATGCAAGTAGGAGTTGGGCATGTAACAGGACTTTGCACCACTGAATATCTTCAAAAATACAATCCTATTTTTAGAGGTTCTGTCCCACACAGTAATGGTTAGAATGCAGCAAAGCAGAAGTGATATAATTGTATTTAATAGTTTCCTGACTCCAAGCTGATCAGCTGTGACTGTTTTGTGCTATAGTTGTAAATGAAAAAGTGTGTAAATTTCACCTACTTGGAGGTTTCAACTGGGCCATTAAAAGGGGTATAGATGCTCTGTTGCCCATAGTGGAAGTGAATTTAAACTTTAAATGCAAACTTATCTATACGTACACCTGAAAAATCATGCCGTGTTAAAAAAAAAAAAAAAAATCCATCATATTTCAGCATGCCCTCTTTTTAGTCCTTTATACTTTACTGGTTGGACAAGGATGCCGTATGTCAACACAGTGAATCCTGTGGTTTATTAAATGGTAGGTAATAAAACTGAGTGATCAAGGAGCTAAACTTCCTTCAGTAGTTGTTGCTTGTAGAAGTGGAAAAGACATTTAGAGAAGCACCTGGGAAGTTGAGAAAGAGGATGAAGCAGTTACAGAAGACCAAGATGATTGACCATGTAGTTTTGCATTAACATATAGGATTGTGAACCACGGCATTTCAGGGGAATACAGGATGCATTTGCATTACAGGGATGGCAAATATCAGGGTCTTGAGAGCATCCCCAGCCCTGCTGGGTGTTTGGCTACCTGTACCACCTTAGGTAATGGTTCAGGTGTCCAGCTTTGAGGAAAGCACTTCAAGAAAGCTCTGCTAAGAACCTCTCTGCTCACCCTGCTTGGGGCGCAGCGGGACTGCGTCTTTTTCAGTGAGGCCACTGCCTCTGCCTGCCTGATCATACTCAACTTCAGCGCCCCTTCCCTTTTAGAGAAGCGCCTGCCTGAGCTGTTTCCTGACAGCAAACTCTAGAGAGGGTCGATGTAGATAACAGGTAGTAATCATGTCAGCCATCTCATCTGATTCTCTTACTCCACAGGAGACTGTGTCCAAAGATAAGATGGTAACTTCATAATTTGCTCAGAATTTATGTCTTTGGGGATAGCTTTAGTCGTCTTTTGGCCTCACCTTAGAACATCTGGTGTGGAGATAATGCTCAGCTGAGGATTGGCCTGCTGAATCAGCAAATTCACATTTCTCTGTTTAATGTCCAGAAAATCCAGAAGAATTCTTTTAAACTCATTTCTTGGTAAAGTTTAAACAGGTAGAGGTGAGCAAACAGGCCAAATAGATAAAAAGAGATAAAAGAAAGCCAACATGGTTTCTAGGAAAGGAAGCAAGATCATGGCTCAGTGACTTGTTGGAATTCTTGAAGACTCTTCCTGCCAGAACAGACAATGAGAAGGGGGAGATGCAGTAAGCTTCACATTCGTAGCTTTTTCTAAAAGCTTATGATGGAGTTTCATTGCAGTAGTTAGTGTCTGAAGTTTGTGGTCATGGAACATGAGAAATAACTGGTTTCAGTGGCCTGAAGAGTAAGTAGGAAAAAGTACTGATAAAAAGCCCATTATATTTCTGCCAATTCCAAATTTTTATTCAGATACTGCAGGGAACAAAGGTTGCCTCTGTGCTTGTGTCTTTTGAGAAATGGGTAGACCGATAAGGTCAAAAGTAAGATTTTGTGGTTTTGCACATCCTAGGGAGGGAGGAGGCATTAGTGATCAACAGTGCTGGTATACAGTGAAAGATTTAGATTTTGTAGGATCGTTTTGCTTTTCAGCTGTCTTGCAGATTGCATGGGTTTCTAGATGGGAAATTACACCGATGTTCATTAACCCTGAGTGAATACAATGTGGCACTTGTGATCAGTGGCTCTGATAGGCTTAACTTTCAGTTTTCTCTTTCCCCTGAGCAATTATTTATTTTGAAGAGGTATAATGATTCTCTGGGTTGGGATACAGACTAGAGAGAAATTGGCCCTCTTTGTTTATTTTTGCTTCCTGGTTACATCAATGCAAGAATACGTGAATATATCTGTGCATGTGTTTGCATTTCTATATCCATTTATGTGAATGCAGGCACCTTTTGATAATGCCCATTCTGGAAAAAAATCACTGTCTAAATGCATGGCAGAGTGTTTTGAATTTTACATACCTGATTTTGACCAAATCTTCCTTGTAGAAAATATTGGGGTTTCCTTATCAAGTTCTTCCAATTTAGATAGGAAGGTGACTGTAGGAGATGGTGAAATTTTAGACTAATTCTCACTGAGGTGTATGTATATATATGTATTTATATATATAAACTGTCCTTTGAACCCCTGGAATTTTATTTGGACACAGGCATTCTGTTATATACAGTTCTAAATTTCAGAGTCAGAATCCTATAATCTGCAGGGTGTTTGTCTGACAAGTCTTTTTCCCTTTTCAATCAGCTGATAGAACTACGTTGAACTTATTTTAAAAGAAAAATTAAAAAAAATCCTTGACTAAACCCATCAAATATCTTTCTCCTTCTGTACTCTTTCAGCATGATTTGTAGAATGCTAAGGATTTCTGTGTTTGCTTAGCTTGGAATTAGCCTTGTATTTCTACTTTAGTTAGTGGTCATGAGCAGTCAGCAGGTTGAAGATATTTGTTGGTTTTATGTGGTTGTGTCATACGTTTTTGTGTAGCCATTTTGCCTGATCTGTTTGCATTAAGGCTCTGTCTGACCATAATTAGACTGCTGGGTACACATTAATGTTCTGCTGAGGATCTACTTGTTGGTTTTAATAATGTCATCCATCAAGCTCTAGCATGTACAGCAATATTTGTGCTGTAGTAGACAAATAGAGTAAACACTGCAGTTATTTATAAGAAAACTGGTCAGTAAGTTAGGAAACTCTGTGTGGATGTTTTTATTTATTGGAGAGTTAAACTGATGGTCTAAAATGAGTCCATCAGTCTAATCAGACTCTGTTGTTCTTGAAGTAAAAGATTGAAGTTAAATTTCTATTTAGAATTTATATTTTGTATCTGTTTAAGACATCTGTAGACACATGTTTCCTATCTTCTGTGCCCTAGTTTGTCTTCTTTTCTAGCTACGTCGGTTCGTCAGAGAGAAAGTGCCGTTTCCACCTTGGTCTTGTCTGAGCCCAAGTATGGATGAAATTCCCGACTGCACCTCTCTTGCCCTATGTCTTGACTCCTGATAGGTTCTTGGAAGTACTGCTGCTCCTTCAAATCCCTTTGATGGCCTCTTACAAGTGTCTGTTGACTTGGACTTCAGCAAAGCAGCACTGATCACTGGAGTTGCTCTGTCCTTCCAGATGGTTTTCTCTGTGATTCTTGCCTGACCCTCTGTATCCAGATCAGATCCTGCCACTTAAAAATGTTGCTTAGGACTATTGAGTCCTAAGCTTTGTAGTTTTCTTTCAGAGACGTTAGTTGCCTCTTGAGAGTCTAATACCTCGATTACGTTTCAGTTTCATGTCTTTTCCTCCCAGAGAACTAATGTTCTCTGATTTTCCCCACGTTTCTTTCTATGTGTTTATCTGCCTCACTTCAATCTTCCCATTTCCCTTCACTCTCTCTGTGAAGCAAAGTGAGGAGAAGAGGATCTTGGCACAGCTCTCTCGCATGTTTGCGTTCTCTGTGATGTCCCTTGGAAACTGGGGAATGGAGAAGGGTGCGATGCTCTTGGCTCAGAGCAAAGGTCCTGGATTCTGAGGGCATCTGGCCCTTGCCATGATGGGCCCTGACTCTCGATTGCCGCAGTTTGTGATGCAGTGCAGAGCTGTGTTTGCTGTGGTGGTTAGATACTTGGGATTTCCTTGTCTGAGTAACAGATTTAAAAGTAATAACTTTTGACTAAGTATCTCAGAAGATCCCTCTCTTTTCTATTTTTATCTTTGTCTTTGTTGCTTGTTACATTTTCAAGCATGGGAAAGCCGTAGTCCATATTTGTTCAATGAACTGGTGTGTTTACAGAGATGCAGAATACCCACTTGTGCACCAGTGTCTGTGAGCCACAACACAGTCTAAACTCTGAAGTAAATAAAGCTTTTTGGCTTTACACGGAACTAAAAAAGACCAGCCTTCTGGGGGTGGAACTTAAGTAAAAGAAGCCAGGAAATGTCTTAAAGCACCTTCTCCAAAGCCAGTGGTAATACTCCTATTGATTTCAGTCAGATTTGTAGTTGGTACAATTACATCAGATGTAATACATACTCAACTTGTTTTCTGTGAATGCCATGAAGCTGTTGATGCTGTCATTAATCCGGTGACTTTGTTGGGAAATGCATCTCATCACATGGCAGCTGACAGGAGGCCACTGCCACTGGGCACTAAAGCAAGCTTATACAAAAATTCCCTATCTGCGTAGCTGGGAAGTACAGCTGTTACCGTTGCAAATTCTCTCCATGAGCCACTTACTGAGTGGGGCTTGACAGCTGAGAAAACCCCTACAAACCATGGTGCAGACTCAGCACATAGTTTTTAATCAGGGAGGCATAGATTTGATTCAGAACTGGAAATGTCACCCAGACAGCGTACAAGTAATGGAGAAACTTCTTGCACTTCCCAGAGGTGTTTTATTTAGAAGCACACGAGACCAGAAGAGGCGGTTCTCCCCTTGTTGGTCCTGGTACTTTAGCACAAAGCCCTAGAGCAATAACATGAATACACGTGCACGGAAATGTCCCGCTGGATCCTGCAGGATACTGTGACAGTAAGTTTCTTCAGTGCTGCCTGCAGGTGCAGCCTCCCCATGAGCCTCACATGCTGTCATTTCTGAATTCAGACTGTAAAGGCCTCAGGACTGGGACCGTGCCTTGACTTGTGTCCGTGAGGCACCAGGGACTCTTCTGGCTGCTGTCAATCATCGCAAGGAGCTCGGCAGTATTTATCCAAATTTGTGCCTTCTTTCACAGGAGCTCGAGTTTGAACATGAGAGATTTCTTTTTATTATGTGAGAGAAAAAGCTCACGTCTCTTTCATAGTGAAAATTTCTCTCTAACTTGTGTTACTTTAAAGGTGACATTTTATTTTTGAGTAATTTAGAGAAAGAGGTACTAAAGAAAGTAGATTCAGGACATATTAAAAACAGTTCCAGCTACCTTACCTCTGAGATTACTTTTCTTCTGTCAGGCTGGTGCTGTGATGTGTTTATGTCTATGTAAAGTACCATGCGGGTCCTTCCCTTCCTGTGGGGTGAAAGTCAACACAGACAGCTCTGTTTGGGAACCCAGAGGAGGGCCCTTTAGGTTAATGGTAATTTTAACCTGATTTGGTGAGTGTGTGTATGCAATGTGTGTGCTTTGTGCTTATGTCGGTCTACCCCAATGACAGTCTGTCCCTAATAGCTTTTTAACTCATTGGCAAATTTGAGTCAAATTTGAGGACATGGATCTCAGAAATAATGGGCTTTTGGAAGTTTTCTGAAAACTAGGAAACTTAGTAGAGGAGAAAGCCCTCTCCCTTTGATGCTGCCACTGAGGGAAAGATTGCATCATCCACACTTACATCCAGACCCCCAAGTGGAAATGCAAATGTGTAGGAAATCAAGCCATTAATTTTGCGGTAAGTTTTGAGGTTTTTTATATTGTCACCTTCCCTTCCACCATACTATCGTGCTCTGCCAGAATAAATGTGTTCACTGTGATACTGTGAGGAGAGAAGCAGAGCCATGGCACTGCTTTAGTCTCCTCTTTTTGCCTGACGATGTGGAAGGATCATTTTCACTCCCTACTCCTGGAGCAGAGGTAGTAGCCAGTGCTGAGGTATTAGGGACTGGCTTCATTCTCTTGCATGGTACAAGCTTTCCAGCCCAAGTTCTGACTTCGAGTAACTCAACCCCATTAACATTATCAGGCAAAAACCCCGTGTTTGTCAGTTTTCTCAAGTCAAGCACTCAGCAAAGAATTAAAACAGAAGGGCTGAACCAAGAATTGCTAAACAAGTTTATCAGTGCGTGTGTTGGCTGGCAGCTTGACAAAGCGAAGCCAGGAGCTAAGACAGCCCTGTAAGTCGGGATGTAGGAGCTGTAATTGAGAAGTATCACAGAAGCAATTTGGAAAAGCATCTGTTCAGAGTTTGATTTCTGTGAATCATCCCATTCCGCTGGCCTGCTCTGCTAGTCGCCTGAGCTGCTCTTATTTTGCCAAGAGAACAGCTTGACACGCATACAGCGCCTAAAAATAAAATATGCTTTAAATATTAACATGTTTCAAAAGTATAGATTCATTCACTTTTGCAGAGTAACAATTGCTTAGTCATTCTTTAAGAACATGGAAAGAATTTAATTGAGAGCCGTGGAAGAATGCCATTCATCAGCAGCACAGGTGTTCATCTCCAAAACTGTCCCGTTCAGCTAACTGTGCTGAAACTCTCCAGACACTGAAACATTGTTCGTGATACATTGCTGAATGTTGTTGAACGATCGCAGGACTGATCCTTGCTCATGAACCCACCCCCGACTAACACCACGGTAGGCTGAGAGATAGGCATGGCTCAGTAAAGCTCTTGAAACTGTTAAAAGTAGCTTTTAATTTATTTGAATAGCTTCATGAGTTTCTTAGTGTTTGCAATTACGAAAAAGAACTGGAACTGAATGCTGGACCCTGCCCGTTAGCTCTTAAAGCAAATGCTGTTTGGTACAAAGACTCCAAATATTTTTTCTGATTTATTGCCAAGTCTGACCTTGTCTCTTCATTCTGGAAGGGAGATACTGAGGAATTTGAAGGCTCCAGGATCCCTGCTGCTGAATTCCATGTTCCTCTTTGTTTAGCAGTTTCATTAAAAACTCTGATTTGATCTTTTTCTTCATTCCCCTTCATTCTCTCTGAACTTGGGCCCTCTGTTGAAGCAGGTGGCTCAGATGAATTGTAGGGACAAAGTGACGAATTCAAAACTGGAAGTCACAGAACTCATCTGAACAAGCAAGATGAAAATTGTCTCAAAGGTGATTTTTGGAACCCTACACAGTTTGCAAAGTTGTAGCTATTGCAGGTAATGCCAGAGTTCTTTTCATTTCTTGGAAGATTATAGCTTCAGATGGGAACCCATCCTGTGAACAGGATGGGTGTTTGCGGACTAACATAGGCATGTGGCAGAGTGGTGAGCATGGGACATGGTAGCCCTCGGGCACTTTCCTTTCTGATGGCAGAGTTGTTTGTTTTTTTGTTTTTTTTTTTTTTTCATTTGGTGAGTTATTGATTTCCTGATAGATGCAGCTTAGGGGACATTGAAGCAATTCTTGAGCTCAGGCCTCTTCCACCAAATAGGACAGGTCAAAATGAAAAAACTGAAATGTTGAAATAATTTTGATTTTTAATAACATCTGAGAAAGTGAAGGGTGAGACTCATGAAAGCTGTTTAGAGAAGGAACAGGTGGAGCACTTGCCTCTTGTCAAGCCATCCAGCAGGTCAGAGATGTGGATTCATTTCTATCCCGTGTCTCGTTCCTTTGGCCATTGAAGTGAAAGACAGTTATTCACACAGCTGCACAAATCTTGAATCCAGTGCTGAGTCCTCCTGTTGCCTTGGCAGTTTGCCTGTCTTTTGCATGTTATCATGCCAATATTTGTATGCATGTGAGAAGGGATGATCCTGCATGATTCTACAACAGGTTGTAGAAAGGACCAGCAGGTTCATCTCTGCAGTGCAGTCTACATCTGTTTAACAAAATGAGGCCAACAGAAGACTTTCAAATCCAAATGCCTTTGAGACAACCTTTTCCCCTATGCCTGTCTCTTTTTCTTTCAATAGCTTGTATCCCACTGATTTCCATTGTTTTTTTTTCTATACCGGTTCTAACAGCTGGGCTTTCCTTATGCTATGTGCCACTTTTTTACCCACACTAAGGCAGAGGTCTCCCTGCCTGAATACTTCAATGTCCTCATCAGGCCTTGTTGCAGTCCAGCTCCTACCTCTCCTTAAGTGAACCCGTGATGCCAGAAACATATGACCCAGGGCTGTAGATCCGTTTTTCTCCAGCAGTAAGTACACACAGAAGTTCTCAGAGAGCTCATCTTCCCTTCTGATCTTGTCTCCTGCCCTCCTTGACCCCTGCCTCCCATGGAAGTGACTCCCTGCTGCTTACGAGATCAAAGTCACGTTTCTTGAAGGCTTCTGGAAAACCCATATTATCTCCATTTGCTACTTTTCTGTCCCCATCTCTTCTGCATCCCCTATCTCTTCCCATCTGTCTTTCCCCCTTGTTCACTAACTTTGAATTGTGCCAGGCTTCTGTATACTTCCCTGCACTGTATGTTGACTCATCCAGTCAGTCAGTCCCTCCCCAACTGGAGCACTTCTCTCAGATGCGCTTAGCTAGCTCTTCCTCTGCCTTTCCTCTTAATAGGAGTACAGCTGTTGTAATATATCTTACTTTGGGTAATTAAGCCCATGTATTTCTATGTGTGTGCATGAGCATGGAGACTTTCAGCACTGTGTAATGATGCCTATAAACAGATGGTGAATTAGCTGCCAGGGTTTGGGAACTTACATTCGGGAGTGGTGGTTTGATTTGGACTAAATATCCAAAACTTCAGATTTAACTGGAGAAACAGGAATGCAGGAAGGAACTGTGTTTTCGCCTGTTTGAGATCTGCATTCAGCAGCAGCCCAGGCTCCTGTCGCTGGGGAGTATGCGGGAGAAGCTCTCTGGAATGTGGCTGTTAGCATATCAAAGTAGAGTAAACATGTAGATGATACCCTGCTTCCTCTGCTTCAGTTAATTAAGCCACTCCCCATGTCACATTAGATGGAGAGGATTTATTAATGTGCTGTCATCTAAGGGAGCCAGGGTTTGCTGAAAAGGAGGAGCCATGTTAATGGCATAGAGGATGTCATGCTGAACAAAGAGCAGATGTCAAATAAACAGGGTATTTCTTTTAATCTCCTTCTTTGCTGAGGTCTTAGATCCCAGTGCTTTATTGTAAAAGCTTAGAAAATTAGGGCTAGAAAGAACTTCAGGTGGTCTTTTAATGCATTCCCTTGCTCCAAGGCAAGATCAGTGATACTCATGTCGCTCCTGATGGATATCTGCTCTATGAGGCTAACCAGTATACTTGTTTCTAGCTTTCCTTGAATTACTGTGAACGCCATACCTCTCCTCAGGTATGGTCAGTGTGGTGAATATTTCGGCTTGTGATCACAAATCTTTGTTGAATGGTTTTGGAAAGCAATGTGGTTTTCAAAGATGCCCATGCCAAACCTCTGTGGGTTTCCGAAGGTTGTCTGCTCTTTGCTGGCATAATGCAGTGTTAATAGCCTGTCTGGCATGTTTTTGTAGGTCTTGGTCAAAGCATCTTCTAGGCCAAAAGGGTGTTAGAACATCTGTCATCTTTCTTCATCTCAATGCATTTGGTATCTGAAGTGACCTTTTACTAGCTTGGGTGAAGACAATTATCCCTAAAGTCATGCAAGGTGCCGAGCACTAGGGCTTTTCAACTGTCTGGACAGCCCCTTGTACACTGGGAGAGGCTCTGCTTAAATCAGTGAATTTAGCACAGTGTAAATCCAATGCAAGTAGCACTAGAATAAGGCTTTTGACATCTTGAGAAATGTCTGTGTGTGGGCAAATTAGTAAAGGAGCAGATAAATAATGCATCCATTAAACTCAGAAAACCACAGGAGGGTTCCCAGGAAACATAAAAGCGCTGCAGAAAGACTGAAAGCTAAGGCTGAGAGTTGGCCATGCTGGGGAAAGGATTCCACATGTTCCATTAATTGCTGTCCTGCAGGGCAATTAAACAAAGAGAAAAAGAAGATGGCAAAAGTACTCCTTTAAGTTCTAATGATTTGCAGAATCTTGCCTTTGCAGGTTTACAGACATGAAAAGGTCTGGCCTCATAAAGGCCTTTTTATTAGAAAGGTGTAGAGTAGGGCAACTTGCACAGACAAACCCAGTTAGGTGTCAGCTGATCTGTTTGAAAATGGGGGCAGCACATTCCTGTGCAGAGTTCAGTGTGGGCTGAAAGGGCCAACTGAAAAGTTGTGATGAGCTTCAGTGGTGCCATGGCTAAGATTTGGCTATATCTGCATGAATCACCACCATTTCACAAAGACGAAGGCTTGAATTTGTCTGTCACAGGTAGACTGCTGGTCTTGTGAAATGTTATCCAGGGCCAGGTTGTAGACCCTTGGGTGCCATAGCAAGATTCCTGTACCAAGTGTCTTTAAGTATTCCCAGTAGTCAGAAAAGTATCCTCTATAAAACATATCGTGTATTTCATTCATTTGTGCGATTAGGACCTTGTGTTCTGAGCAGCATTACATTATCAGCTCTAGAAACATCACATTGAATATCAGGGTGAGATGTTATTTGTTAGTCTTTCAGGGTGTGTGTAACGAAAATCAAGAGATTCAGAAAGTAACTAGGCTTTGTGTTTCAGCTATTTATTTTTCTTGCTGGGCTGTTGGGATTCTGACAGCAGTTGTGTATACTGGAAGTGACAGTGTTTTCAGAGTTACAGGGAAGAGGAGATTTTATTGGGCACTACAGGACAACAGTCAGTCCCGTAGGGGAGGTGTCCAGCCACAGAGTACACTGAGTTCTGGGAAAGCGTGCTGCATCGCTGCAGGTCATGCTGGTTTGGAGGGAAGGAACAGAGTTTTATAGAGGTCATGTTGAAATTCGGGATAAGGTAGATTCTCCAAAGTAAGAAGAGGATTCTGTGATGTCAGGGTCTGATGTTTATTCTCAGAATTAGTGGTGGCTTCTTGTGTGATCTTACCAGTTACTTGAATGTTGTGTCTTAGCTTGTTTTTCTGTGAAGTTGTTGTAGTACTTGCCAGTTTCTCAGTGAGGCAGGGAGGAATACATACAGGGCCTTGGATACCAGTTTGAAAACCTCATATGAAACCAAATGTGTGCGGTAGCGTTGGAGGAGTGAACCTCACATGCCCTTAGCTAGAGGTTTCTTGGGATTCCTTGGAATCTAGATCATCTTCTGCCTGCAGAAATGGCATGGGCATACCAATGGTCAAAAAAATTAGTGCTGGAAACTACTTCCACTACTTTCCTCCACCATCTAAAAGGAGGGGAGTCGTATACACAATACACCTGCCTGGATGGTATTCTAGCTTAAATTCTGCAGAATTGCAAACTCATTTTGAGGTCTTTTACTTTGACTGTTCACTTGTTATCTGAGTGCCTACCCAGTCCTGTGTAGAGGGTTGTATTTGGACCAGTCTTATGTTGCCTTGTTTCCTCGATATGGCTAAACCACCTCCCACCCTGGAGGGAATTTAAGCCCTCAGCAGGGAGTGGATGTTCTGCCACTCAACAAAATCAAGAGAATTGTGAACTGATTTCTTCCCTGGACTTCCTTTTGTCTCTTGCATGGCGCCAAGAGAATGAGACAGTGGATAATTGTCCTTTGATTAAGTGCAGAGGTAAAAATGGTGCCCTGTTGTCGGTGTAGATTTCTTTCTCAGGCACATAGAGATTGAGGTTATTTCATATTTCACGTTCCCTTTAAGGGCAAAGGCATAATTATGGGCAGGCCTATTTGAAATAGGCTATGGCTGACTTCTTGCAGTGCCTGGGACCCCGCTCCATCAGGTGGTCCATGGCATCTGAAGCTCTTCCGATATAGAGTTGAGTTCAAAATATTGTGACTTGCACCAGGTACAGCACTTGGCATGATTGTTATCTTGTTTTCGTACCTGGCTGTAGCTGTCTCTCGTGCATTGGATGGTTGTGCTGTAATTCCTGTACTTGTGATTCATAATGAGAGCGTATTGTTTCCAGCTTGGTTTTCATTAAATACAGTGACAATGAAAATTATTGCTAAGGAAAAGAGTTTCCATCCGTGAATATTAAATTCTAATGGAAACCATGTTGTTACTGCAAGATTAAGAGAAATTGGCATCTAGATGACTATCCAGCATTAAGCCGAATTAATCTGTGCCACTAAAATTGCATGTCTGGCTTTAAATTAGCACATTCTCATAAAATGAAGGATTTACCCTGTTAGCTTCTTCTGGATAATCCCTGTAAACCAAACTTGGAACTAGAGGCTCGGTAGGACAGTCATGGTAACAGCCTTAGCCTGTCTGTGTTGTACATGATGAAGAGGGTCCTTCCATGGATACTGTTCTTTTTTTCACCTGCATACCACTGACTTCTTGGGACCTCTGTTTATTCAGCTGTAGAACAGGGATTGTGTTATTACCTATCTTGGAGGCAGTTTAGTGGGTACTTCTTTAATGTTTTTTAAATTTTGGAACCTTTTATATGTAGGCTTTATAGAAAGGAAAAGTATTTTTCATTTTTAAGTATCATAAGCACTGAAAGATTCCCTTGATGACTGACTTCATGTGTAAATACAGGCAGGGCATCTCTGTCAGACATATCATTGCCATTGAAAGGGAAGGCAGAGCATGAATCACTTCTAGGTTTTCCTGATTTTACTTATGTAGGATGTTAAGAGAGGCTACAGGAGAGTAATTGATGGCAATGTGTGAGCTGCACAAACTGAAAATCGTGGGAGGATGAGAAAAACATCAGCTCAACACCAAACTAGTAATGGTGGGGAATGGGAGGTTTGCTCTGTGCATGTGGATATGGAGTGAGTCTCCATCTGTGCCAAGCAGACTTTGGGACTTCAAGTTTGGCTCCCTTCCCAACAGCAAATACATTGAGAAGAGGAAAGCTAGCCAAGTTTTAATCAAGTAAAAGTTCTGTATGCAGAGGTGGCTGGCAAAAGAAGAGATTAAAGTATTAGGAGTGCAATGAAAACAAGACACTAGAGAGTTGAAAGCTGGAGTACCTGGATAAACCACTTGCTGAGTGAATATTCCACAGTCATCAGAAAGAAGGCCCGCGTGTTTCGAATAGGATGAAATGTGAACCCACGCACCAGAACTGGTCGTCTTCCAGCTTTGGCTATCACTGTGGCAAGTATGTAATATCCTAATGCCTAGCTGAGCTGGTAGGATAAATGTAATCGTTCCCCTTAGAGATACTGCTAGCAGAGGGCTCATTAGCTGGCAGAAAGGCCAACAGCTGCAAACTGTTTATGTATGACAACTTTTTGGATAAATCTGAGTTTACACAGTTGCCTGTGTCCTAAGGTTTGCTGTGGAAGTGCAGATAGCTTTGCGTGTTCAAACCCAAGCACAGAAGTTATGGACTGTAATTATGCAATTTCTCATGAGAGAAAGGAAAAAACCCTCACACTTGGTAATAGTAAAAATAGTAATTGGCTCTCCTTTCCCTCTACCACTGATGCTCCTGCTTGACTCTTTTTGATATTAAAAATAGATTTGTGGTAATTGCTGGCAGTTAGAAGTGTATCTGGAAAGATAAGGACTTTTTTTTGCCCCTGAAGAAAGCCACTGCCTGTGTATTTGCATGAGCACAGAAGTGTGGGGTTTTTGGTGTTTCTTGTTTGTTTGTGTTTTTTTTGTGTTTTAAAAAACAAACCAAAAAAAAAAAAAAAACCCAAACCAGTTCAACTTTCTTCAGCATTTTTCATTTCCACACACTTGTCTCACACACAGGGCCAGAAGCAAAATTACCAAATAAGAGAAGTTCCCCTTATATTATTCCCAGCCTGGTAGAACCACAGCATGCCAGGATTTTCACAAAGATGTCTGAATTCATGAAGTTTGTATTCCAGTTCTGCAGACTTGAAAGGCTCAGATAAAAATCTGGAATTTTAGGAGGCAAACAGCAGTTTCCATTCATCCCAACGAAGAAAATAAATCATATTAATGCAGCTACCAAGGCGTTATACTACTGTCATTGTTAGTTAAAGGTGTATTTTTCTGTGCATGTCAATTATATGGATCATTGTATCGGGTTACAAAAAAGTTGCATTTGTCTTAATGGTTCAGGTATATTTACTAAAGAATATACATTATGTATGCAGATCAATAGCATGTTTGCTATTTATGTTATAATGAAAGAATTAATGGTAAAACATATTGGTCCAAAAGAAAATTATAGTCTCAGGAAATAGTTTTGATAGAAAATACATATTTCAAAAACATCTTTGAGGCAAGCTTTTTCAGGCTTAAAATGTTATAATAATTTGTTATAACTGGTTTGCTCTTCCAGAATGACTCTTTATTAATAAGCACTCAGCAGTTCATGAGCTGGACTTCTTACAGAGTTCGTCTCATGTACTGCAAAGTTGTCTGCTGTCTGCTCTTCTAGGGTTACTGGTTTCCCTGCCCAGTCCACTTCTGTTCCTATATTGTCTGATCCCTGGGCTCCGCTCCAACAGAAGGGTAATTGTAACAATTGTTACAATTTAGTAATTGTAACAGTAAAGTCATTTTAGCTTTCTACATTTTTAAATTGGTCATTGCAAATATTATAAAATGGCCACACAGGGGTAATATCACGCATTGAAAATAACTAATAAAAATAAAGTGACTTAGAGTCTGTAACTGAGCTACAGCCACTTTTTCAGCCACTGGTGGATGTAGAAGTCCCCAGTCATTAGTTTTCTACCTTTTAATAATGAGATTTTTAGCACAGAGCAGTATTACTGCCAGTCAGTTGCAGTGGGGATTAGAACCAGTAAACAACGACTTCAGAAGAATTGCCATTAGAGGTAATGTATTTGACATTTTAATTGATATTTAACCTCTTTTAATATATTGACAGAACTCTAGATTATTTTGCGTCACCACATCTCCCAAACATGGAAATGCTACCCTCTTCCATCTCCAAGTGACAGCAAATATTGACTCAGCCTCATTTTATGAAATTTATCAGAAGGAAATTAGCATGAGTTGTTTCAAGCTGAACTGGTTTTGCCAGATTGATCACTGAGCTTGAGATGCAGTACTGTGTTGTCACTTCTCAGTTAAAACCTCAGGTGTCAGATATAACTGAGATATGTATTAGCACTGGTTAAATGGAAGATAAAGGCAGAATAATCAGGTTTAGTAGCAGGGATGAAACATCTTCAGCAAGAATCCTCCTCTGGTCATTACTGTTGGCTGTACTTAAAACTGCTGAAAGGTAACCAAAATATCACTTCCTGTTTGGTAAAATCGTATTTCAGCTGTGTCGGGTCAGTTTATTATGAGCTATGTTTGCCTCATCTCCAAGAGGCAGAAGGATCTCCAGGAGCAGCTTTGGAGTAGATGGTAGCTGTGCCACAGGGTTACAGCTTCTGTGGGACGCGCCTGGGCTGAGCAAGGCTAATGAGTGAAGGTGAACTCAACAGCTCTCACTAGATTTCCTCCCTCGCAGCTGGGGATCAGGGTTACCAGCAGCCAATGGGCCATCACAGTTTTGTCTCCTCTGACAAGACAGTATGCTGCAGTGGAGAGGCAGCTATGGAGTGGATTAGCAATTTGGCATGAAGCATCCTTCCTTCCAAATACCCTGTTTCGTGTATGCACACTGAGAGAGGATTTAAGAACTCAAAAATGCAGAAAGGCACAAATCTAAAGAAGCAAAGGATGGCTGAGTCACCTAATTGTTCCTTTTCATCTTCTGTGACTCAAATATTCAGTTTTTTGCTTCCCTTTAACCAAAATCTGGCAATTCCTCTTAATCTTAGACCTTCTGCTATTGGCTTTACAATAAACTAACATTTTCCCAAACGGTATTTTCCTTCTGCCAAAAGTATTCCCAGAAATTGCTGATCCCAAGTAGGGTTGGAAGCAAAAGACTGTTATTGTTGAGGGTATTATTATTTGTAAGTCACCATAAGGGAGCATGGCAGCAGATATAAATCAGGAGAAATATCTACTTTCCTTTCAGAAATTAACCAGAAATGTTTTGTGATCTTTAAAAGAAACAGAAGGCATGTTCATAGCCCAAGACCCACTGCAGACACCTACAGCTGAGATTCTGTTCTGACCCGTTCATTAGGCCATCACGTATGAGGACTGAGGTTGCAATCTCTTTCTCAAAGTAACATATTACTTCCTGAGCAATTCCTTGACATCCTTCCGAATGTTCTGTGAGTAAAAGCCACGTCGGTTGAAGAATAGTGCTGAAATGCAGCCTTCTATGATCATTGATTTAAAAAGTTTATATCTTGATTTCATTTTTTGCATGTGGTATGAATCCGGCCTTCCACAGTCAGCACTTCTAAAGTAAGCAAATGTTAGTGTCTGATTTCTGCACTGCCTTCACTCCGCTGCTAGTGCTGAATCAAAAGGCTATCACCCATCCCTTCATTCCATCCAGAATCCTCCTGTCAGTAAATATCCATATCCATATTGTTGTCAAAATTTATAAAAACAGAGCTGCGCTTCTTCCAGGTCCAAAGTTTTACACCATTTGCACCCTGATAAACACAGCTTTGTCAACTCTGACAGAAAGAAAAAAAAAAAAAGAAATCATGTCTCCATTGCATGATTGTGGTCTACTCACTAAAGGCATCTAGCTCCTAGCTACCCCTCTGTGAGAACAGTATTACAGTGAGGAAATAGATTTCTTGTTTTCTGTTAAATGTAAGCAAATATATCTGCTGTGAAAAAACTGACAGATGTTTGTGGAACGTCTTTAAACTTCCCCTTCTTCCATCATGGCAGAAGGATGGACGAAGTGGCAGGATGAACTCAGCATTTAGGTTGCTGCATGCCATCTGGAAATCTTGTTTTGTTTGCACACTTGAACTCTTTGTGTGGCTTTTGAGATGTGCCCGTTCAGCAGTGGAGGACTTGTATAAATAGAGACATCCTTAGGCACCGTCTTTAATCTTTGTGCATAACTCCCGGA
>VYZM01016294.1:187346-201203 GCA_013398915.1 Dromas ardeola | reverse complement strand
TCCCGGTGGCGTAACTGTGGTTTCTAGGTGGCAGATGAAACAAAATCTCATCAGCAGATTGTCCTGTGTGTGGCCTGTGATGCCATCACAACGTTTCCAAGTACAGCAGCGCATTCTGCAGGGAACAGTCTGGGTGCGGGAAGGGCATATGAGGGCTATTGTTTTTCCATAGCAGAAGTTTCATTCCTTTTCTACTTCAGCCTACAACCCACGCAAACAGGCCTAGAGAGTACTGTGCAATTGTCCGTAGGATCAAATCCTAAATTCCACTAAGTCATAGTAGACTTCTGCCACCTACACTGGCTTTGTGACTCACCTCAAGAGTTTGCCAGCTTTTCTGACTCTGCCACTCTTTCTTTCTTAAGTATGAAAATAAGGGAAAATGTAAGATCTTTTCAGAGAGTCTCTGCTTTTTTTGTTTTATTCCTTCTCCCCAGCTTTATTCTGAAAACCTGGAGAAGTCCATTTAAATGCTTGTTAAGGCTACTTCACTGCATCTTCTAACATTGTAATATGGGGCATCAGCAGACAAGCTTAGATGAATTTTTGAGTCTATATGAACAGTGAAATATATTTTCCAATAAAAGCAGTGAAGGTGAGCGTGTTTAACTTGTTTCCTGTCTGACAAAATTTGAGACTGATTTTCTCAATAGGATGATGAACAAAATACTCAGATGATTTTATGTGCAAACTGCTCTAATGTTTTTCATACTGGGCGCATTTTTGATCATTTTGGTTGAGTTAACGGCTGTATGTTGAGTGAATGAGCTGTTTCACTGATTCTGATGGGAACGTTCTCTGTGTCTCTGTTGCAGGAATTGCTTACCTGGGAGGTGTCTGCAGTGCCAAGAGAAAATGTGTTCTTGCTGAGGACAACGGTCTCAACCTGGCATTTACAATTGCACATGAACTTGGGCACAAGTAGGAATTTGTCCTTCTCTTCTTTCTTTACTGATGCCGCTGTAGCATACTTTTATTTGAAGCAGTACAAGTGAAATTACTAGTGTGGCATGTTTGTTGTGACTTCATAAACTAGCAGCTTGATAAATAACTTGATTTTTAGGAGGCTTATGTAAATATTCCATTCAGCACACATAAATTTTTCTATTTGATCCTCCCCTATTTTCCACTCTATGTTTTGATTTTGAGTAACACAAAGAGGCCTCATTCTCTTCAATGATTGATGGTAATAGTTAGGGACGAATTCTGCTTTTGTTTATGCTGTAACATAGGCCCACAAAAAATGATACCAACTTCAAAAATCTTTGAACTTGCTAAGTTTTCTCTGAAATTCAGGTGTCTATGTCAAGGATTTTAATAGTTAAATACTTTGGTAATGGCTTCACCTCCGCATGTGAAGTAATCTACTGTGGCTGAAACATCAATGTTTTGGAAATGCCCTTAAGCAGTATTATTTGATCAACAGAAAGAAATCATATAACTTGATTTATCAGCTAACTAACACACTTTGAACACTGACTGGAAAAAGCAGCAAATAACATGATAATTCCTAGTCAGACAGAAATGTGCAGAATGAGATTACCAGGTACTTTCTGCAGGTGACTTTGAAGAATTTTTAAAGTTGCCTGTAAATATCCCATGGACAGAAGAAAGCAAAATTGACTGGAAGAGTCACCTGCATCGTCTTAGTGCAGTTAATGAGTTAACCCAAAGGTCAGCATCCCCGTTCACTGCTTTCCAGGCTAAGTGTAATATGCACTTACTCATAATACTTACGAGCTTTTTTCCCTTTCCATTGACATCACTCTGGTTGCACTGTGTCACATTTAGTTAGACTGTGTAAGGTATATAATTAGACCAGGAACAAATTTATACGGGGCAAGGGCTGTACCTATGGGATTTTCAAGTACTCCTTCCTTTAGCCTCTCTGGATGGAAGGTTGGAAATCCCACCATTGTTGCTTTAGTAAGAAGTTGTGCATGAGTATTGTCTGCACCCTTCAGGACTCCTACTGTTTAGGTGTCTGCTGTATCTTCCTTTCCTACAGTATTTGACAGCTAAGTCAGAGCCAATGTGTATCATGTTCCGATTCTGGCCAATCTCATTCTATGACAAATAATTATTTTATGGCAATATATTTCAAAGTTGCATGGAGGATATTTAGGTTACTACCAAAAATGACAAGACGAAAATGAATCTCCTGTTCACCCTCCAATGACACCAACGGCAGCCGAGCCAAACCGAGGGTGGTTTCAGCAGAAATGAAGGACATTTGGTTTTGATTTAATTTAAATTGCATGCCAAGATGTTAAACTGAGCCTAAACTTAATAACAAATTAACCTGTGGGTAATGTTAAGGGAAATTCAGCACTCATCTTTGGATGGGCCAAGAGCAGGAGGGAAAAATTCTTGAGCTGCAGAAAATCCAGCTGTGTAAAAGAGCGAGACTGGCTTGCCCTGGTGTTTGCCAAGTTTCTCAGCAGAGCTGTCAAGCTTCCTTCTAATAATGCCTTGCAAAACATCCACAACATAAATAGGAAATATAATGCTTTTGGATATAGCTCTCCATCTCTGCAGAAAATAGCAAACTCCATTTTCTTTTCTGAGTGTAATTTTGGTGGTAAGACCATGATGTAGTTTTTCTGCTGGTTGACTTTCTTCACTTCCATCTTGGAAAACTATTTCAAGAGGTGGGTATGAGATGTCTAAAGGGGTTGACAGAGAGTGGCTTGGGTTTAGTACTCTGGAGGATTTGGACAGTGAATGTGCTGTTGTGCAGAGAATCTTCTGCTTCAGGAGAGTCATAGATCCAATTGTGGGGGGAGATGGAGAGCTTAAATGAAGATTGCAGGTGAAGAAGAACAAAAGACAAAGGAAACTGCATTTTCTAACAGAGCTGCCTCATAAGCCACTTTACTGAGAGAGAAGAGACTAGAACAGGGTCAGGCAGGAGAGACTGTGAAGAGTACTTGAGTACCAGAGGGGTCTGGAGAGTCTGTAAGAGCCAGTCTAGGGACCTAGGGTGTCTGTGTCTGGGGAATGTAGCGCTGAGAAGGCAAGTGAGCCGGGGAGGCTCCAACTGAAGCAGCTAGCTGGGTTAAGTTAGAGAATCTGATGGCAGGATTCTGCTGCCACAGGTGTTTTGGGGACATGTTCCAGTTACAATGACTTGCAGTTCTCTACCGCGCACTGGAGCGAGTCCTCCAGCTCTTCTGTCCCTTCTTCCCTTGCCGTAACCATGCATAATCAAACTCCAGTGTGCCAAAACAGAGGGGAAAAAATGCCGTCTGTCTCTCATCACCCAATCTGAGCATCAAAATCATCCCTCTATACTATCATCCACCAGTGGCCTAGTTACTTATTTCAAAGTCTGGTCAATTTACTGGTGCCTTTCTGGCCTTGAAGTCAACAGTTGTCTTTTTGTTGACCTTACTGGGTGTC
Organism: Dromas ardeola; assembly: GCA_013398915.1. Taxonomy (NCBI): domain Eukaryota; kingdom Metazoa; phylum Chordata; class Aves; order Charadriiformes; family Dromadidae; genus Dromas; species Dromas ardeola. The sequence continues at coordinate 197,801 of VYZM01016294.1, read as the reverse complement.
AGACCTCTCCTTATTTGTCTGTCTTTGAACTGCAACAGGATGCTCTGAGCAATCCTGTTTCAGCATGTCTTGTGCAAATAAAAGGAACGTTTGCATGCTTTACTTACAAACTTCTAGATTTTAAGTGACTGTGAAATGTAAGGAAACACATTGCAGAGATGAAGACAAAGAAGCTGATGTTCAGGCTTAAAAATGAAAACTAAGGAAAACTAGCTGCAAGTTCCTGAATTTAAAAAGAAAAAAATCCGATCAAAACTTACATCCATACTGGCAAAAATATAAATTTTGGAGAGCCATAATTGTGAATTTTACCGAAGGCTCATTTCCTTATGAATGTAGAAAAGCTGAGATTTATTACTTCTTGCCCTAAGACTAACAAATATATATGGAGATCACAAGCCCAGTTTGGCATTCAGATAGTTTCTGATGTAGACTTTGGAAAAAGTGAATGGATTACTAATTGATGTGTCAGATTACTAATCTGCCATTAATGTCATTTGGACTCACTGCAAAAAGCACTGTTACGGACAGCTGCACTGTGAAAACATGGAGACATCATTAAATAGATCCGTTAGGGTGATGCTTATAGGTCCTATAGAAGTTCACCTTCAGATTTAACCTGTAGAGTTGTTGCGTGGTGATGGGGTGAGTGATAGAACTTTTATCTGTTGTATTTATATGTTCAAATCTGGAGCAATAGTTTTTGCCCATGGACAGAAAGGGAGCATCCATTTGTATTTAGATACAATTTTTCATGCAAAGTGTCCAGGAGAAGAATTTTGCTATTACAAAAAGGTAATGGACAGGATACAGACCACTGAATATGTGATGAGGCTGCAAATCAACTTCTTACCATATAAGACAGGACCCTCAGCAAGCCTTGTTCCTTCATTCAGCATGGCCAATAGTGGATGTCCCTTATAATAACACACTTCAATGAAACCACAGTTAGTTTTATCCAGGGATTGCGGCGTGGAGTACTGTGTTCTGACCTCCACAAAAGGGAAGACAAAATGATCATAGTGGTCCCGGAAGTCTTAAAAAGTTTAAGTCCGGGGTCTTCATACTATAAACAGCTTAATATGCTCAACACTTTCTTACTCTCCTTTTTCCTCAGACTAGCAGGGCAACTCCATCAGTAAGAGGTTGAAAATGCCCTACTGTTGTCAACAGGACCCTGAATGGCGCTTCCCTCCTTCTCCATGAACTGCCCCAGTGTGAAGTTGATCTGAGATTCATACCCCAAAGACCGCCCTGAACAACCGTGACTTTTAGAAAAATAGTGCCACTTCCACCCACTCCCCCCCACCCCAGTTCTCTTTTTGCCTACAGCAGTGACATTGTTACCATTTTCAAGTCATTCTCCAAAGAAAAAGGCAAATAAGTTTTTTTTAAACAAAGGCTGGGATTCATTCTTATATCCGTTATCCCCTAAATGAAGCGGGTGAGCTGTAGCCAGTGGTTTTTCAGGACAACAATGCCAGCTTTGTTGCCATTTCTGTTTCTTTCAACAGCCTTGGCTTTCCTGTTGTGGGACGGGGGGCAGGCTTGGGTGCGTAGGGAAGATTCCCATTCATGAGCTAGCAGAACCTGGCACTGTCTAGATGGTGAGAGAATAGCTGGAGGTGGTATGGCTGGAAGCCACACCGTGTCAGATGCCCTTAAGAAAGTGAATCAAAATCAACTGACAATAAGCAAGATGCAGTCTGTTGCCAACAGTCTGAAACCGCATGGCCTCAAACTTGAAGCTGAAACAGATGAGGACAAAAACGAGTCCAAAGGTAAAAAGCCTATAGTGCACAAACCAAAAAAGCTCTGGATTTGGAATAAGCCAAGAGAAGAGTTTAGAACTGGCAGATTTCTGTCCAGTATGATTATTTCCTTTAGGTATTGGTAGATGTAGCTTGATTAAAATGACTTTAGGGTGCATAATTACTTGCTGCATAATTAAGTGTGGCCTTTGTGGTCTCTCTCAGGCAATAGTGGTGTTGCAGGTAAGGGAAAAGCACTCTCTGGATGTTCCCTTTGTGGCCTGATATTTATGCTAATAAACTAGTGAATAAACCAGTCTATTTATGCTAATAGACTAGTGAATAAACAGTCTATTCACTAGACTAGTGAATAATCTGGTCTGTCTGGTGCAGCACCCAGCAGAGAGACTCTGTCATGCAAATAATTGTAAGGCAGAATGTGAAAATGTTGCAGGCTGAGGGGGAATGTGTCTTGAGTAGATCCAAGAGGTACAGAATAATGTCCTGTGACAACTTACACTGACAAAGCCAGGTCAGTGTGGTGCAGGCAATACAAACTTAATTTCTAAGAACCAAACAGGAAAATAATGGTTCCCCGCCTCCCCCCACCCTGCCATTTATAAAGATTTGGTCATAATACATTTTAGAAATGAAAAGTGTCACGTGGAAGCTGAGGGCCACCAGAGTAAATGGGACACAGGTCTGAGCGGTCAGGTAGTGCGGCAGAGCGCACACCGTGCCGATGTAAAACTGCGTCTTTTTCTTAAGCAGTCTGTTTTGTGATTCCAGTCAGTGCAGTGCTGTCAGCAATGGAGCCAGCCAGCCAAATCATGGTCATGGTGCAAGGGGAGTGGTTCTGGAAACAATATAAAAATGGAGAGACCTTCGCTACAAATTCTCCCATTTTATCCTGGGATTATAACATTTAAGTGCAGGATGTGGGAGCAGAGAAGTTATTTTGAAAAAAAAAAAAAACAAACAATCCTCTCTGTCTTTTGTAGAGCAGCTCTCTGTAGTCTAGCCTTGAACGCACGACTCTACTGATGTAGGCAGCCGAGTGTAGTTCATATCCTGGCTGACTTTAAACATTAACCCTATTTTTCAGAAAAGCTCCCATCTGGGCTTCTTTTTCCGCTCTGTGTTGCTCTTTTGACCATCTGCATTGTAATGATGGCAAATGCAAAGATTTCTTCATAGCACTTGTAAAGAACTGGTTTTTAGAAGTATGAGCAAAACAACCAGTAGGATCCTAGAGTGCTATGGTGCTGACAGCGAGATCAGTCACAGAAAAGAAGGCAGACCTTGCAACTGCTGTTTGAAGTGTAGCAGAAGCATGAGTTAGTCCCACATTTATCAGGCAGGTTCTGTCTGACCTGAATTTCTGTGGAATGTTTTTCTTCATTGCTATTGCAAAAGTACGCTAACTAATTGCCAGGAAGCAATCTTGTCCCCAGATTACTTCTTACCTCCCAAAAGGCATTGAGACCAACGTTACTGAAGTTGCAGAATGAAACATATAAAAGCACCAAAGTCTCAGTTTCAGGGTTATCTGGACAACTTCAATTTTAACTCTAATCCTTCTGTCTTGCAAATGAAGCCAAACTTCTGTGTATAGGGTAGTATTTCAGCATGTAGTTAAAGACTAGTTTAACACATACCCACAAGCAACTTATTCACTCCTGTGCATGAGTGTTTTACTGGAGAGAGACCTTGCAAAGAGGTGCCCATCCTGTGGGCCTGTAGGGTAGCATCCATTTTCATGATGGCTCAGGGATGCAGCCTGTGGCTGACAGGATCTGTCTTGTGACTGAATATACCTCTCCAATGGCATCGCTGGCAGTTTGGATGTAGATTCTATCTTGTGGTGGAGAGCTGTGGTGCAGTTCCCTCTGTGCCTTTGTAAAGCCCCGTGTGGCTGTTTTGACCATACTGCCAAAGACAATGTGTTGGAATTCATATGTCTGCATTTGTAGGGGTTGAAAAGCAAGGTCAGTTGGATCCCAAGGAGGACTGGAGCCAGGGGCAACCCCATGCAAGCTTTGCTCTAGCAAGCTCAGGTACTAGTCGCTGTGTTGCTGCACCAAGACTTCCCAAGTAGCTGGGTAGTTTGATTTAGGCAGTTGCTGCCTCAGCTATATTCTGCTAGTACCAGCACTCTCCATTTTAAATCTCACAGGAGTATGTCACTGTTCCCGTGTATTGCAGTCTCAGGATTCCTGGGAGTGACTGACTGCAGTGTAGATGTACCCTGAGGCTGGCCAAAAATGTTGGCAACAGTCCGTACCCACCCTGGAGTTGCTAATTTTATTTTCTGCCATTTGTATTGTAAATCTGTTGTGGAATGTCTCTCTCTGTTCCCAGGCTCCTTTTTCTTGTTCCCCTCCTCCCAGGTTTCATTCTTCTTCCACAGATAATTGCAAGCACATTTTCACAGTTAGGTTGCCCTTCTCTGTACAACTCCGAAAGGACACAATAGAACACTATTTCATCATATATGTTTGTACATCAGAATCAGCATGATCTAGTCGAAGCAATTCTTTAATAACATATTCTGGTTTTGAGAGAGAACTGGGTATAGCCTAAAATTTCAGGAGATGCTTCTTCCGCTTTTGCTAACAATACTCAGGGGTCTGGTTTAGACCAAAAAAAATTATTATGTACCAGTGTAGCTTGATATTAGTAGCTTGATAATAGCTTTCTGAAAACCACGTCATAAGTTAGTCAAAAGTAAGCAGAGATCAAAGACAGATATAGATCTAAACATATGTAAAGTAAAAAAAAAAAAATCAGAGGGCACTTCTGCAGGCATGGATGGTTTGACCTGAGGAAGAGGTAGTGATGGAGCACCACTAAACAGAAGTGTGTTTGCCAACATAACACAGTACGTGATACCTGAGTAAATTAATTGGAATCCCAGAAGTAGAATATCCCTGTTGTATTAACCTTGTCTGGGCAAGCTGTTTTTGCAATGACAGTAGGATATCACATAGAGAAAAGTCACAGAAAGAAAATCACATACAGAAATCATGTAGAGAGAAAGAAGACTGGGAAGGAGAAATAGAGAGGTTCAAGTAGTATCATGTACCAGACTCTGGATAATAGGCCTGGTTTTGGGTGGGGTTTTTTTAGTTTTATGTAAAACTGCGAGATATTTACAGGTGCCGTTACTGAACCTGCTAATCCTAGCGTGGTGGTGGGGTACCTTCCCTCTATCATGGCGTTTCTTTTCTCACCCTTGTATCTTCCAAGTTTAATAGTTTATTTACAGTATTGGAGTGTGACCATATTGGAACTGGGCGTGGGAATGTCCACCTCCCACTGCTTTCTGGACTCCTGTGGCAAGCATTAGTGTGGTTCTGGGCAAGGGTTTCTATGGTTTTACTCTACGCTTTGTGAAGGATTTCTGTGTAATCCCTAGTGAAACAACATTCTCTTGCAGTCCCTCTAATTTCTTTGTTTTTGAGCATCTTGTACAGCTTTACTTAACATAATAAAACTGCACCAAACAGGCAAACGACAGTCATTTAGAAACTCCCAGACAACACAATTTTCGCTTAATCAATAGCTTTGTGGCTTTGCCAGCTATGTCTTTCTTTTTGAAGGCTTATTCTGCTGAGTAAGCCAAGGCCATGTTAAATAGCTGAGCCATAATGATTTGGCAAATCTTGCATATGCTTCCTGCTGCAAGGGTTCTGGTTTCATACTTCATTGGCTTTGCTGGCAACAGCCTTGTGCACCCAGTGACCCAAAACACAGTGACAGTACAAGTCCCCATTGTGCAACCTCTACAGTACACACCAACACAGGAAATATTAGGTTTGCAAGTGCCATTTACCAAATAATAATTTTTTTTTTTTTTTTTTTATACAAAGGCAGCAGTCTAGCTGAAATATCTACTTTTCCACTAGCAGTTGGGTTCCAATAGCCTGTAACCTATGCTGTCTGCCTGGCCTGCTGAGTTCAACAGGTTCCAGGTGAAAATGACTGCGGAGCTGGGGAAGGTGGTAAATCCCAGACTATCACTTGGAAAAGCCTTTGGTAGTAACTCAGCGGCAGCAACGCCAGTGGAAATGTTGTTGCCTCTAAAAATATGATTCCCTTTACTGTTGTCAGTGGATGGCTGCACTATAGTGGAATGAGATTGGCTGCCTTTTGGCCAACAGTTGTGTTGGGGAATAAAATTCAGCAAAAAGAGTTTACTAGACAAATGAAATAAACAGGCCTTCTTTGTTCTCACTGATCCCTTTCCACTTGCAAAATCCTCCCTACATCAGATGCTGGGCCTCTTTCCATTGCTAGATCCAATCCAGCAGGGTTTTGTCATCTATGTCTTCACTTGAACCCCACTTTCCGAAAAAGACAAGAATGATCCACAGTTTTCTCAGTTTTCTGCTTTTGTTCTTGTTTAGCTAGAACAAATCAAAGCAAAAGGAGTCTGATCATAATGGTTTGTTCTCACATACTTGAAAATTTTCCTTCTTGCTGGGCTCTAATTAGCTTAGGTTGTTAAGCCTTAAAAATTAGTATTTTTCACTATACCTTCTTTCTTTGCTCCAAAGTCCACTGAGACACTCATTTTGTATGCCAGATCTTATCCACATATGGGACAGTTGGACCTTTCAGAAATTTCTGATGTCTGCCTTCTGGTAGCTGACTCATACCTGCCAGTGAGAATCCAAAGCCTGCCTGTCTCTTCCACCTGCTGCCGTCTGGGCTCCCTTCTTACCACCCTGCTGTTTGCCGGCATCACTCCGGAGATAGCTAATAAAGTGTCAGGTTTCTAATCTGGCATTTTAAATATTCCTTTGAATTATACATGTTAAAACTAAACAGGATGAAGAAATGCTCCATAGAAATAGTTCCCTTCTTAGTTTAGGTAGTCTTTTTACTTAGGAAAAGTATCTTTCCTTCAAAGGAAAAGCACAGCTTCCTTTCTTCCTCTCGAAAATGCAATCGCTAGCACCTTTCAATGGGTAAATTCTTTCCTGTCTAGCACTTCCTTTATCTCAAGTAAAGCTGCTTGCCATGTAACAGGGGATAGATTTAGCCTAGGAGAGCAGAACTCTTCCCTAGCAGCCATCATGAGCGACCATGGTTGATTGTTGATAAAAATGCAGATTGTCTGGGTTTAAGAGCTTTAAAGTAATGTGGCAAACTGGGTGTTCCTACAGGGATTGAACTATTGCAAGCTGATACATTGCTGTATTATAACTGCAACTAATACGATTGGATCATGCATTTCCTGTGCAACATTTTTTCTTTAATTCTTGCAAGCAAAAGAGAGAACACAGGTTCGTTACTGTCCACTACAGTCACCTGTCATTTTGGTGAATCAGTGTAAGAGAGTCACATAGGATGGAGTTCTTGCACGGAATCTGCATCCTTGCAGTGATTGGCAACAGAGACAAAGAAAGAAGAATAAAAAAAAAAGGCTGAAAAATATTTATTTCTGTGAAAAGGACTTCTGCTGCTCTGGGAACCATAAAGTATGTATCCACTGGCTTGTCTGGGGACTTCAGAAGACTTGATGCTGGTAGTATTATATATATATTACAGTTACTTCACACCTCTTTGTCTTTTGATATTGGCTATCTCCTCATTCCCACCTCCAGGAATGGAGAATTCATCTCCCAGTGCGGAGAAGACAGCCAGCATTCCTGACTCCTACAGTGCATTTCCCAGGCTGCCCCGCTTCCGTCAGCACTTGGCAGTGGGTGGCTTCCTGGTGGGGTAGAGTGTGGGACATTTGTGGTTACTTGTGTTGCACATATTTGGCAAATATGCTCCACTGTCTCTCCCTTCTCCTTGCGTTTTCTTTTAAGGGTGTCTTATGTTGTATCTCTTCATTCAGGTTTGACTGACCCTCAGTCATTAAAGTAGTTGGCTGGAGGCTTTCCACTGGTTTCACAGGAGTTTTAGAAAAGCGCACTCAAGTGATTGCATGCAAGAGCTTCCCCTTAGGTTGCTAACACTTTGAGTGACAGACCCGTCAGCCGTTCTTACTGAGCTTTTGTCTTTCTTCCCTAGTGGGTGGGAAATCCCACCCAGCTATCCCAGGGTTTTGCCTTTTTTCCACCCTCCAATTTATATTCCCTTTTCATCTTCTGAGGAAATGCATGTCACATTTTCTGAGGTCTCATTCTCACCCACTTCAGGCAGTGCTGAAAGCAAACAGCTTGTTACCCTTCAGCATGTTACTTCTGCGATGCACCAGGGTGCTTTCTGCATACAAGGAGCTACAGATGGAGCAATGGAGCACAGCAGCCTCTGCTCACCAGAAGAGAGAAATGAGCAGTCTTTCTTTGCCCACCACTGTTTCATTCATAGTCACTGCGCTCCTTTTGCAACAGTTCCCTGTTTTCTGAAACCAGACTGAAGCAAGTGAGAGAGCACTTTTTTATGTCCAAGAAATGGATTAAATCTTCTGGAGGGCAAGGAGACAGCTTAGTGCATACATTTTCCCGGGGCTGTTACCCTTTGGCTCTTGCATAACTGTTTTTTCTTTAGGGTCACAGCTCAGCTCTGATCGCGACAAGTAGCTAGTGTCTCTTCATTGTCAGCTTGAGAGAAGTGGCACTCAGTAAAGAGTAACTGACACGTTTTACAGTGAGTGCATTTTTTTATATATCTGTGTTGACCTCTTCAACAGGGATCAGTCTGTTAAAGCAATCCATGACTCTTGCCGATGCTGTTGTGTCAGAAACCTCTTGCTTCTGTGGGTTGTTGGCGTGTATTAAAGCCTGTGAAAAGGGTTTAGAAATGATGAGCATCTGGGTGGATGACTGCTGTGGAGATGGGGTAGTGCTCTAGGAATGTAAAGGGGCCACATCACACATGCTGTGTGATGTTAAGGTCCATAGGGCCAAAAAAGAAAGGCTGGAATGGAAGCCATTGCGAGCTCTCATGAGCACAAAAGACAGTGAAATTGTTACTCTAAGCATAAGTGTGCTGAGCTCCTGATCCTGTTGGGAGGGTGTGAGGGCAGAAAAGGAGCATTTTTAGCCCTGGGCTGTCATTCCCATGTGATGTTGGGCAGTGGTCATGTGGATTGGGTTCATTGTATGAGCCTTTCCCCTGTCTCCATCGCCCACGTAGGTTCAGGTGAGTCCCTTCTGCATCAGCATGATAAGACTGGACCACTATGGCCACTTTTGAGTCCTTATGCAGTAGGGGAGTGGGCTGTTACAGCCATCACATGCTCACTTCCGACAACTGGGAGCTGTACCTTACTTTGCATCTTCAAAATTCTTCCTTCAGAGTGACAGAATTCTGAACCGGGCAGGACCCCACCTGTGCTTGGAGAGTTGGTACTGAATGGTTTACACTACACTGTGTAATCCCAATCCATTCTGATTCTGAATGCATACTGCTGGAGCTACTCTGGTTGACAGCTCTCAGGTTTAGAGATTTGTGTTAGGTTCTACATGGGGCTTGGAAAGGGGTGAGTGTTAAGATCAGAAAGAAGAGGGATGTTTTCTTGAGGTAATGCTAACTCTTCAATGTGGAGTTTTCGCCGACTTTATTTGTGTGTATATTGATCAACTTTAGCTTTTTCTAGGACTTCGTGTTTGGTGGAGCACTCCTTTTTCTGCTTAACGGTACGCTACCCTCTGCATTCTCAGAATCTGATGATTCTTACTAGAAACACTATGAAGCTTTTTCAGGAAAAGGTTGCTATGCTGGGCCTGCATCCTACAAATTCGATGCAGTGGAGGCAGGCCATTAGCATGGTAAGTGTTCAGTTGCATCACAACTGGATTCTTGCGTCTTACCAAAAGCCTTGGAATACATCAGGCACTGCCTTGCCCCGCTGTGAATCAGCCACTCTGCAAGCGGCAAGGATTCTCAAGAGAGAATCACATGAGAGAAATGTCTGCTGGAAAAAGTAGTCAGAAGTGTGAGCATGTGATGTTATAGCTGAGGAGAAGATCATGAGATGATTCACCCTGTTCTTCATGGCCCTGGTCTGACTTCCATCAAACCATATAAAAGGACTGCCATTGATGCCAGCGGGGTTTGGCCAGCTCTGTTACAGGTGTCTACGACCACATGGGCAGCAAGCTTTTAGATGAAACGTTTGAGCGAGTAAAAGGCCACGCTGCCTGTTCCTGCCATGTTAGTCTCTCATGTGTGCTATCTGTCCCTTGCGGCACAAGCTCATACTTGCTGCCTTCCAGATCCCATGGCAAAAGAACTAATTCTTTTTAAATGAAAACCATATCATAAAGGGCTGGATCTGTCATGCAGCTGAATAAACCACAGCTTTCCACCCTGTTATTCACTATAGGCGTTCGTGTGTTCTCACTCGCTGTTGTTGACTTCTTGGCTGCTTGATGAGTAGATAACCATATGAAATATCTGGTTACTTCATTATTGGAGAGTGACATAAACTTGGTTATGAAAACAAGAGTCCAGTAGTCATGGCTCCCTTTAAATGTTGTCTCTTCTGATAAAAAAAACTCCAACCAATAGCTCAGCAGCCATCCTGTTCTAGATAACATTATGTACACAATGACCATCTTTGATTACTTCAGATGTTTTAAGTATTGTCATCTCCCTCTCTTCATCACAACTTCCCAAAGTACCTCCTAATAGCTTCTGAAATAGTCGAGTTATATTTAAGTGACTGTGTTTACATGTGTAAAAATCACAAGGTGGAAAAGCCTGTTTTCCATTAAACCAACAGTTTTAGTGACTTTTTTTT
>VYZM01016294.1:150305-165201 GCA_013398915.1 Dromas ardeola | reverse complement strand
TTTTTTTTTTTTTTTGGTACTCAAATCTGTAGCACTGTATTGAAATCATCCACTTTCATGGAATGCAAAGCACGGTGGATGCTGTGGAAAATGTTAATGATGTAAAGGCCCCTTTTCCTGGTTCTTTTTCTCAAATTCTGAAAATGTTATTGATCTGACAGATCACGCAAGTGTGGTCAGCATTAATATCCCTGCAACACACATGGGCTGAGCAGAGCAGCAATGTTGAGTAATGATACGCAGAATGTGTTTCAAGTCTGGTAGCGAGATGTGCTGTACCTCTTGCTGCCCTTAACCTCACATCTCACTTTTCACCTTCCCTAGCACGTTGGTCTCTAGCAGTTACTTCTCACCACCAAATCTTTGTTACCTTTGCCGCTGCCTGTCGCCGAGCTCCTCCTCTGCTGCATGGCACACCATGAAATCCTTTCCTCTTTCTCATTCCGCCTTAAGATCTTCTTCTCCCAAGGAGCATTGCTGGCTGATTATAGCTACCACCAAGTCCAGCAGGGGTGACTTGAGTATTACTTGAATATTTTTTCAAGAAATACAAATAATAAAGCAGCTTGGACATCTAAGCATGTGACATGGTTCCAAAGCATATTTTTTAATGGGCCAGATTTATTGTTATGAAAAGAAGTCTGTTTCAATAATGCACTTCTTGTTTTGGGTGGGTTTTGTTCCTGACAGTGGCATCTATCAATCTCTTTTATGTTTCTAGCCCCACCACTTAATGCCAATCTATCCTTAAAGAATAATTGCTCCCAAACCAGCTAGATCCTTCTGGATTCACTTGAGAAAGACTACCTGAGCTCTGCAGTGTATCCCATAATGATAGCTGACATATCCAAAAGTAATAACTGCACCTCATTGCTTTGTGATTACAGCATTTGATGTGTGCTGGGCTCTGGTGCTTGGTGGAAGGAGATACATCCTGTAAAACAAAGTTGGACCCCCCTCTGGATGGCACTGAATGTGGCGCAGACAAGGTAATCACAACGCTCAGGAGCAGTCACTTTGTTTTTTCCAGCATTGTCTGTGGAATAATGTTTCCAAGATGTTCAGTATTTACCATAAACTCGTATTTTATACTGATTCTGTTACAGAAACTGCTCAATTAACAGCTGAACTGGGTTAAGTCTTTCTGATTTTATGTTACATGTATTTCAGTAGCCTCTGGAGACCTCAGGAGTCAAGTTCTTGTGGTCTAGGCATTCTACAAACACTGTAGGAAAACCCCATGCTTCACTCTTAAGTGCACAGACCGAGCACCCCGCAAGTCATGTTAGGTGGTAGCTCGCTCCTGTCACTTCTGTTCATTGCTGCCGGTGGTGGCTCGTAAGTGAGGTGTTTTTTCCGAGTAAGCTAAGGTAGTAGTCATCTTGGCTATATTTGAAGTAGAAAGTGTGGAGAGCATTTAGGCTGACATTTGGGAAATGGAGAAAGACGGGGAAAGAAAAAGAGGCTACTTAAAAACTTCATAGTTTCTAAAAGTAACTCAAAATGTGTTGAGCTCAAATTCAGTGATGTTCAGTTATTTTTGCAGTATCTTTTGCTGTACTGTATCTATATAATCAGATGACTAAGGCATATATGGGCTTTCCAGAATCCAGGTCAATGTAAAAAATTGTTATAAGAAACACAAAATAAACTCTCATATTAGTGGATCTCCTTCCCATGCAAATCACCATTCCAGTAACTGGCTTCAATGCCAATGGGATTTACTGTGGGTGGGAGTTACTGAGGCTCAGCTGCTGCCTCCCAGCTCACCTGCTGTGCTAACAGAAGTTGTCTTTAGTGAACGTGTTTGACCTCTGAGATGGGCTGTGATAGGTGGTGTGTGGTTCATAAATGTATGTGGCTGATAACTTGCCAGGCTACAAAGGAACCTGACTGGTTTGGTAACCGCCAGCCCCCTACTTACTGGTTTTGGATTCTAATATTTTTTGTTTGTTGTACGGTTGGGGAGGTAAGAAAGAGTAAAATTAAAAAGTTTGTTGCTAAAATCAAAGATTAGAGGCCTTCTCTTTGCTTGCAGATAAAGATGAACAATGACAGGAAAAGCTGGGTCCTGGAAAGCGTGACAAGGAAACTGAGACAAAAGATTTTTAGATAAATGTTTTTCTGACTACAGGAGTGCTGGTGATTCTTTCGTAAGACTGCTTAGCAGTGACTACTGTATCGTGTACTGGACAGAGCAGGCGAACAGGCCAAGTTTGCTGCTTGGTCAGGAGCCAGCACAACCTAATAGAATCAAAGGTTGTTTGGGGCTTTAGCCAAGTTTGGTCCAAAATACCTCAATTATTTTGTACATACTGGGAATACTGCTGATGAAGACATTGCTTTGGGGTATAATTTCTTGGACTGTTTCTGTAAAGAGTGTGGCTTTAAGTCTTAGCACTTAGATAATTATATGCTTTATAAAGCATGGGGCTCAATTGTGTGATTATTTTTTTTAATGACAGAACTCCTTTCAGGGGTTCATTGAGGGTGACACTTAAATATCTGTGTTTCACCTTCTCCCTTTTTCGTCCTCCCACCTCCATCTCACTGAAGCCTTGAATCTCTAGAGACTTGAACATGGGCTTGTTGTAACGTCTCAGACATCCATTTAAGTCCACCTGTGCAGGAATGTTTGCAAGATCAGGGCTTCTTTCCAGCCTGTGCTAACACAGTTGCATTTCAGTGGTGTCGAGCTGGGGAGTGCGTCAGTAAAACTCCCATCCCTGAGCATGTCGATGGAGATTGGAGCATGTGGAGTCAGTGGAGCATGTGCAGCCGGACGTGTGGCACAGGAGTGCGATTCAGACAGCGGAAATGCGACAATCCCCCGTAAGTCTTCACATCATGCTGATTTCTTTTTGCATGTAGAGCTTACACGATCCTTGCTGCAAGAGTGCAGGGAAGAAATGGGCAGCAGAGCTGTGCAGAGGACACGAGAGATTTCTTGTTCACAAGCAGCAAGGACCAGGTCAAAATCCTGGAGTGACTCAGTAACTTCTGTGGAAGTGGCTTGAAGCGTTACCATTGGAAGGGGCCCATTGCAATTATTCAAACACAGATACAATTGAATTAAAGACGTGTAGTTTGGCAGAAGAAGTGGTGCTTTTTCCTCTCCAGCATTGCAGCGAATGAGGGGAGGCTGATCTGGATCTACAAACCAAACTGAGCCAATATGTCTTAGGGCTCAGTTTTGCAGGGCGTGCTGGCGCTGGGCTTGGGAAGTGATAGAGTGGCTAGCAGCAGTCATAGTGTCGTACAGCTGCATTGGTAAAGCACCTTGAGATATTCTGTACATCAGGCTGCCCTCCATATGAGAAGGAAGTTTTCCCACACACAGAGTGCAGTGGGTGCTGTTTAGTTCCTTCACAGTGACTACAAATAAGCCTGTGCTCTCTACTTGGGATTGGATTTTTTTTCTGATTCAGGAAGAAATGTAAGTGATGTTATCTCCCATGTGCCATCCTTCATCCCTCAGGTCAATTGAGGCACATCTGGAAGTCGTTTCTTCTTATGGGAAGCCTGAACAGGTTACCACGGTGGCCATTTAACTGACCACCCCTGTTTGTGTGCATTATAACTTCTGAGATGAATGAGAGTGCTCACAATCTTGAGAGCAGCCTTCCAAGTTGTGTATCTCTAACTTTATTCATATTTTAAGGTTTTCTCCACAGACAAAGCGCAGGTAACTTTTCTTTTTAAATAGGGACTGAAATTCTGGCTAGCAACATAGTCACTTTCAAGACATGCCCAGATGATGGATAGGCACACCCTGGCTGCTGCTGATGTGTATTCGTGTGAAAGGGATATTTTTGTTTATTTGTCTCCTTAAATAACGCTGAACTGCAATTGCATGTCTATAATGTCCAGGTTTGATTTTTACCAGCTCATATTCCTGAACAAGGGACTGAACTGGTTTCTTTGCTGTCAGCCACAAATGTCTCTTTAACCACAGTGCTGACCAAACCTAAATCCATTCATCATCGTTCCTTAAATTACAGGAAATGCTCCCTCCAAGATTGCACACTGATTTTAAAATTCTCTTGCTCATATACATTCTTGGCTGGGGATACACACGTGATCTTCTTTTGCTTCAAATTCCTGGCGTCAGCCCATTTCTTCTGCAGCTGGTTTATTCACTGTCCAAAAATATTGGCTAAGGGATTTATCTTTTATTTTATATATATTTGGTCTTGGGAATATTTTTTTTTAACTGGAATCTCTACTTCTGCCAGCTGACTTTTGAGCCTGTGGGACTATCAGTATTTTTAAACCAGTTGCTTCGCTGTTTGATTTGGTTTTTCCTCTCTGTAATTTCTGGGAGTACTTGCATGCATTGCTTACAAATGGTTGTAAGGCAGCGTGTCATGAGCCGGTTTGCACGTGCAGACTTTTGAGTTGTACTGCCTTGTGTTCTTGTCTAGGCTTTGGACTATTGTCATACAGTGGGACTGAAGAGAAAACCACTGGCTTAAACAGAGCATCAGAATGAGATCTCCACCCCATTTCCAGTCCCCTCTTGTCATGTAAAAGGGTCACGGTAGTATAAACGGGCTTTGATTTCTTCAGTTCCATTAGTGGGTGGATTCTCTTGGCAAAAATACAGTGGAAGATGGCCGTGAGGTTGTCTGCCAGGAGATCTTGCACAGCCACTTTTTCAGGCATGTGTCAGGGTGGGCTTGAATGATACTGTGCATTGGAAATCAAAGGCAGTGCTAGAGCCCATATTATAACAGGGCTTGGGATCTGGGATTACAGGGATCTTTCCTTTCAGATTCTTTTGCAGAATCTGATAGAGATGAAGCCTAGGCTCTTGGCCTCAGCGTTTGGAGAGGTGGAAGGGACACAGTGATGAAGCCGCAAACATGAAGTGAAGCAGGAAAAGAAAGACATATGAACAAGTGCTAGGTAACTGTTTGTGGGAGACCGGAGAGAGTGACTGTCATTTTTCTTCATTTTACATGATGAAAACCCTCAGTATTCTGTTTAAACATGCCAAGAGGCCTGTAATACTGAAATACTATTACAGAGGTCAGTTAAGTAAAAGATTACTGTCAGTAATTCTGCATTCCCTACCCAAACAGTAAGAGCAGAACATAATCAGCATGGCAGAGCTGTCTTGTCTGTTTCTCTGCCTGCCTGTCCATGCCTGTTTATCTGCTTGTTCCTGAACCCATTGGATAGATGCTCTATATTCTACTAGTGTTTTACTAGAGTTAGTCTAGTAGAAAGCAGCAACATACTACCAAATAAAGTATGATGCTGTTGGACAGAGGGGAGCTGAGGTGGGAATGTCTTGTTGAGTATATTGTTTTGTGTTGAATTACTGGGAGTAGAAACATCCCCCAGGTCTGCAGGATGTTCTGTTGTTCTGTGGCTGATGAGATGAGTGCGTCCAACTCCTTAATTTTGGGAGACACTGCACCAGGAGGAGGCAGTTCATTTTGCTCCTTAATTAAAAAACGAAGACAGGTCAGACTGCTGAAGAGCCTGGAGAGAGCCTGCACACAGAGGAGAGCAGGTCAAAAGGCACTATGTTCCTGTAACTCCTGGTGACTGGGAGTGGTGGGTGCTCAGGAAGTCTGTCTCCTAATGGATTTAGCTATTACTTTATTATTGCCAGTGACCATTATTACCAATGGTGAGAGCTGCTTGCTTCCAGTCTGCGTCGGCAAACATAGAAAGTTCCTCACAAGTTAACGACATCTAAAGATTAAAGGCAAGGCAAAAGCTAATGAAGACAGCAAACAGTAGTCCTGCTGTGTCGCCTGTTTCACGGCCGTCATCTTGATACCCTGCTCTTGAGAGAGTGTTCTATTACTCTTTGGGTATTCTGACTGCTTTCTTTTTTGTTTTGGTTTTTTCCTGTGCATGCACACACAAATATGTACAGAGTCACTTGCGTTCAATGGCTACATCTCTTTTGATGTAGCCAGAGAGATGGTGCTGAAACCAAAGTTCATGTATTTGAGTGCAGCATTCACGTGGGAAGAAGTCTGCATCGTGCTTCTATTCATCTGGACTGAGTGTCTGTCTCATCCAGTCTACGGCAGGAGACACGATCCTCCCAGAAGATTTCTGTATCAGTCTCAGCACATCTGCTGCTTTGCACGTGTCCGTGGCAGAAAAGAGGCGTTAGCAGAGCAAGTGAGCAGGCATTTGTTCAGGCTGTTTTTCAGGTGACTCTCTGTGATGTCACAGTGTCATTGGAGACCAGCATTTCCATTTAAGAAAAAACAAAATACTTTTTCTGGGATTTATGGAGCTACTGTAAAAATTCGATCTAGGCTGAAATTTGGCATAAAGCTCTTCTATGCAGAATCAACTGTTTCTGTTGCACCAAATGCTGAATTCATCAAGTCCAGCACAGCTAAGAAATCAAAGACCCAGTCCTATAGCCAGTGTGTAAATGAACAGGGCAACTCTTGCTAGGACCACTGACACAACTAAATGGTATACAATGAGGGCCTTGGTTTCTAATTAGCTGAGTGATAGAACTTGATGTTCATTGCTCTTCTGGGAGGGAGGGGGAAAGAAGCTTTTGGAATGAAATGCCATACTGCTAAAAACTGGAATTTGGCTGGAGTTGCTTTTTATGGCCATCTGTTAAAGAAGAGTAAGAACATATCCGTCTTTGCTGATCACAGCTGTGGAGATAGGTATGTGACAAATTCAGAAGAGTATCAGTAAGTAGCTAAAGAAATTATCTGTTAGGATGGCTAAGTCTTTTGCTTACTTGGGGTTTTTTTTTTGTGGTTTGGTTTCGTTTGCAAAGAAAGTATAGGCTATTGTTCAGAGTTTGAGTTTTCCTTCTCTGGGGAATCATAAATAAGAATAAATAGATTTTGCAGGTGCTTAATCCTGATGTTGGATTAGTGGCCTTTCCTGCATGTTTAAAAACCAAATGTGTAAAATGGCATGGTTTTCATGGATGGAGATTAACTGCTGCACTAATTTGTTTCTGGACACCCTACTTACGGTACAGGTTATAGCTAATTCTATGTTATTTTAGTTTCAAATTGCTGAAACCAGAACCTTAGAGGACATATGCTGAAGAGATGTTTGCTGTGTCCCCATTGTTGAGAGTGTTTGAGGCAGGGGGCAAAGCAAATGGTGGGAGGAGAAAGGCGAAACATTCTGGGTTCCTGCCTCTCTCTTGGATATTTGGTGTGATCCTGGGCACAGTGATGTCACCATGGTGCCTCTAGGTTCCCCAATAAGAATATAAATATTTAACTTTGATATCTCTGATTGAACTACAAATTATCTTCTGAACTGCCTGATTGTGCAAATATAAATGATACTTAGACTTTAGGCGTCATGCTCAGTGCACCTTCCAAAGCCCAACCCTCACAAGTCAGCATCAGTTAAGAAACTTGTCCCATGTCACAGGAAAAGTTAGTCAGAGCTCAGGCCTGGTGTCACGGCAGAACCCAAAGTTTGGGAGTCAAACTTCAAGTCCTGTTCTGAAACTGTTAGTACACACAAACACACACGCGCGCACACACACTCTCTCCACTCTTTCTCAGTCATTTACCTGCTCCACCTGAAAATATGTTAGGACACGAATGAATTGCTGTTGAAGTCAATGAAGAAATTTAGGACAGCAGTGTAAAATTAGTCAAATCCCTTGGTTTGTGACCAGAATACAAACAGTTAAACACTCTGTATCTTCTAAGAAGGCTGCTTAGTACCCACAGGTGAATAGCATTACCTCTAACCTGAGGTGTGCACTGTGTAGGCAGCCTCTATTCATTGATCTGTGTATGGGATGCAACAAAAGAACATGCTTCTGAAGTTCTCCAGACCATCTGTTATGATACGCCAATTATGGATCCAGAATGGAGCTTGAATAGTTTTCTGTTAGAGACACTGACAGCAGGATTGGACCTCTAGCAAGGAACATTCCTGCTATTTCAAGAGTTGCCTTGGGCAGGGAAACTTAGGTGAAGGTGTGCCTGTGAGTAGCTGTGCTGTTCCTGCTGACCCTGGTTTGTCTTTCCTGCGATAGCCCGGGACCAGGCGGGAAGAATTGCCGGGGAGCCAGCGTGGAGCACACTGTGTGTGAGAACTTACCCTGCCCTAAAGGGGTGCCAAGCTTCAGGGACCAACAGTGCCAGGCCCACGACAGATACACCAACAAGAAAAAAAGCCTCCTGACAGCTGTCATCATTGATGGTAAGATTTTTCATCTTCCTCTGAACAACCTTGCTGTTCTTTCACTGCGGCTTCTAAACCTGTCTTGATTTCATCTGCAAGACTCCCATTTGCTGGTGAGAAGGCTCCAGTATGTTCCCCTTAACTACATCTGAAAGACTAATTATAATTAGTTGGTTTTGGTGCTTCCCTGCTGTTTTTTTAGCCTTCTGTCAGTTCTTTACTCATCTTTTTGTAGTACTGGGGGAGAGGTGCCTTAACTTGATTCCCAGTCTGAACAGGCAGTATTTGGGAATGGGAGTTTAAACATTAGAAAGTTCAAACTAATTTGGAATGGAAAAAAAGAAGGGTTTCCTGGGACATTTTTGACGGGTGTCAATTTTGGGCATTTCAGCATGATTGCCTTACTTATATTCCTTTAATGCTTCCTGTGCTGGATCTTGCTGTTCAGCTTCTATTCCAGCAGATGTTGGGGGGATATGAAAAAGGATTGTAATAATATCCTTTCTTGTCCTGGTTTGAGGTAGAACAGAACCAATTTTCTTTTCAGTAATTTTACTGAATTTCTGCAGAAACAAACACCTTTAGCTGCATTCTGCTGAAAACCAGACAAGGCTGGTTTCACTTGGCTATCTTAATGACATGCTTGAACAGAGGAGGGTGGTATTGGAAGTGATATCAGAAGACCAGACGTTTGATAAGCCCTTTCGTGTGCTAGCAATGACAAGTTAGGTCTGACACCAGGACAAGCATACAGACAGCATTCTGCTTCTCATAGCAGAGCCTCCAAGAGCACAATTCCTTAAGATGCCCCAGGAGACAGGCTGGGTTTGCTTTTTATTCCGCGCTGCTCCCCTCCCCAAATAGTTTTGCTGGGTGAATGCATAATGCAGAGCTACTTCCCTGACTAGCTTCAGGCACAGAAAAATCTCCCAGTTTTTTCCAGAGGTATTTCACTCCTTTCTCCATTTCCAGTCAGAAACCATGGGTTGCTGAGGGTCCTGTAAATAGGAGAGGGGAAAAAAATGGATGATTGCGTGATCTCTGATCAGTGCTGCCAGAATTAAGTAGCATATTGCAGTGGGAGGTTCATTCAGCCACAGAAAGGGAATATGCCAATTTTTGGCCACCTGAAGACTGAACAAGATATTGCTACAAGATAATAGCCAACATTGTTCTCACTGTCTACCAAAGCCTTGCTCACCTGAGCCGTGTTACCCCAGTTTCCGTGAATGCAAATTAGAAACCTCTTCTGCCCCGTAGCAGATCTTGCTATGGGAGGCTGTGCAGAGGCGGTCAGACTACTGGTTTCTTGCACAAGCTGCTCTTTCAACAGCTTTCCCAGCTCCTCTGTTCACTTTGCAGGTGAAAGCAAAATCCAGCCTCTGTGAATTTGCTTTGCATCAGACACAAGGCAGGGAGTTTGAACATCCACAGGATATGCCTGTAGGTCCTCTGTCAAGCAAGACAGATGGACAGAGGGCAGCTCAGCTTCACATCTCATTGTCATTGTTTATTGAAGCATGTTAGAGCACCCATGCAACGTTCTCCAGTACCTTTTTTCAGCATATCGAAGCGCCACACTCAGAAGCATTTAAATAGATACAGATCTAAACAAACCTTGAGCTAATCTCCACTGTACTTGAACTCTACTTATATGTATTAGTGAAGTGGGAGCTGACTGCAGGTTTTTGATTGCATTGGAAACTTAGAAACTTAGCTTGACGTACTGGCAAACCTTCTCTCTTATGTCTGAGGAGTGGAAGTACTTGACTATGCAGAACAAAACATGTTTCCATTTGAATGTCTATAGGTTCTTCCTTGGATGAAGTCCGTGAGTAGCAGAGTCAGCTTAAAAGGAAAAACATTATATTGCCTAAATATCTGTTACGAAGACATATGGCAAGTGCAGTCAGCAAACCCTGAGATCTGCTGTATGCTGCCAGCTAATAATACAAATGTTTGAAAAAGCTTTTTTACTCAATTCCTTCTGTAGCTAGACACAATAGTAGCTTTTCCAAAGCCAGATGTAAATATATAATATAACAATTGCTATTAGCATGAATGAAAAATGCAACTTTTCTCTACTGATGTATTTCAAATGAATTTGGGGATTCTTTCTCTACATATTCTAGCAGCATAGTTTGCTGACAGAAATGTTTGTAGGACCACAAATATCAGTTCAAGGAAATGGTAGTATGTATGCAAGAATGCTTTAAATTTATGTATATAACTGTTCTTACTGGCAAACTGATGTAAGAATGTCAGTCCATCAAGAGTAGAAATGGACTGGAGAACTTGTTCTTCTTAAATCACCGGCTGCAGCCTGAATTTTGTCTGAGACACACAGTGACTTGGTCATTCCTATCAGGCTGCTGAATGTTCCCTGTAACAAGCAGGTTCCGTTTGCAAACAGATACATAGAAATGTACTGACTAAATGGTTTTCTGTGTCTTAAAAGACCAGCCTCATCGATGTAACTATTTTAATATTGATATTTTAAAGTGGGGAGATGACAGGCCTAAATTGAAAGGCTCATGTTCCTTCAAAGATGAGAATATCAACAGATAACTTTCCAAATCCATTCATGTAGAGACTGCATCACCATTGCCTCGAAAACTCTTGTTTGTGCTGTTCCTAAAGGCAGTTGCTTTGGTATTTCTCTTTCCAGATAAGCCCTGTGAGCTCTTCTGCTCTCCACTGGGGAAGGATTCCCCTGTGCTGGTGACAGACAGAGTCCTTGATGGTACTCCATGTGGGCCTTACGAGACCGACCTCTGTGTACATGGCAAGTGCCAGGTGGAGTAACTTTCTCTTGTTTTATTTCTAGTGTTACATGTGGTCTGGGGCAGCAGTGTATATCCTAGAAGAACAGGCGTCCACGTGGGTGGCTGGGGGGCTGTCTCTGAGGTGAGAGGGCAACTCTGTTTTATAAGACCCATTGCAAGAGCTTCACAGCCCTGTGTCTTGGTCTGAGAATTACGATAAATGCCCGAGGTATGAGCTTATTACTGAACAGCTGGGAGTGTTCAGTGATCACATTTGCTTGTGTGTAGTCATCGAATGGCTTGGGTGGGAAGGGACTTCTGTGAGGGGAGCAGATGGGAGTGAAAATCTGGCTTGCTTAACTGCTCCATTTTGGCTATTAGAGGAATCACTGAAAAACCACTGATGCTGCAAACTGGATTATAAATCGTCACTACCCTGTTACAAGTGTTACGTTGCCAGCATCATGATGCTTTTCAGGTCTACCTGATTCCTGTCTAAAAATAGCGAGTAAGCTTTTTAATACCAGTTGCTCCTTGGCTCCTGCAGCTGTATGAGCCAGTAGCTTCCCTTGTGTGATTTTTATCAACTGTATTACTAGATAATGCCAAGGTGAGTTAGTGTAGGGGCCCATCAAAACTGTTTGAAAGGCCTTTTTCCCTTACAGTAAGAAAAAGGTTCCCTTCCTCCCACAAACTAGGTTTTAAAGCTCCACGCAATAGAAAATACAAGTTTAAAGGAGCAGATCCTGCAGGCCAGAGCACAGCCCAAGGCAGTTTTCTTTTGCCTCTCATCTGCATTGTTTTGCTTGAGTCACATAAAGAGCAAACCAGAGAGAATGTAGGGTAGGCTTCCTTCTGCTGTCCCACAAGGGGACAATCAATGTCCCCTTGCTTGTCCCTGGATGGACTGGACAAACCCTGAACATGCTTGTTTCTTTCTGTCTCTGGTCAGACAAGTCAAGAATGGAAATGAAGAGGACTCTGTTCAAGAGTCTTCGGATTTGATCCCTTTTCCTGGAGTGAAGGTGTGATGGCCTATAACGGTTAGAATGATAGTTATTTCTCTCTAGCCAAATTACATATAGAACCAAAATTAGGTGTGGGAGATCTTTGTAATACAACTCTTCATGGTTTGCTGGGCAGTGAGACAGTTTGTAATGCAGCACACTGAATGCTTAGGGAGGCCATCTGTTAGAGCTGGTATTTCAGATTCCTTGAAAATTTAGTGGAGTTTGTAGACCTGCACTAACTGGAGATTTAGGGTTTGGACAAGGGAAAGGAGAGAATAGAATGTTTATTTAAAGATCATAAATTACAGGAAGTCATTTGTAATGGATGCTTCTAGGCAGTGTGTTGCAGTTGGAATCAAGTCATTTGTCATGGACACTATGGCAGGGCAAACACTTCGTGGTTTTTCTCCTAATCATGTAGCATGTGTTCGAAGTTTGCTGCGCACACGTTAGTGATGTGAAAGACAGTTGAGTTGGCTACTGCAACCTTGCCAGTGCTGGATTCTTCCTGGCTGTTCTTCCTCTAAGTTTATCCTCATCTAGATTTGTATCCTGTGCTAGGAATGCCTCTTTTCAGCATTAACCAGCCTGTTGTACCCACCAGAACAGCTTTCTAGAATCACAGCCTTCACTGGAGATATGCTGGTTTGCCTGGGGGCACAAGGCACGCCAAATTTGGCGTGATTTCTGATTTGTGCGAGCAGTGCTTAAGAACTAGCAATTTTGATTGTTTTGAGCCTTCCAGGCAGGGAGATAGATGAACACGGTATTCACCTGGCTATAAGAGAGGCTTTGGGGGCATAATGCAGCTTTACTAATAGCAATGCGACAAGGTAAGTGAAAAATCTTTGCCCGGATTGAATTTTGCACTGCTGCAGGAGACAGTTCCCACTGTTCCCTGCCAAATGCTGCTGAAGAGGCGTGTTTAATTCCGTCCTTCTAACTTATTCAAATGAAGAATCTGAGCAGCAAGTTGCTGGGGAGCCAGCGCGGGTTTGGTTCTTTATATGCTCTTTAATACAAAGTGCTTTGCATAGAGCCAGGTTCATGGTGCATCCCAAGTTACTTAATTTTTCTCTGTTTTCATCTGTATCTGAAAAAACTAAAAAATCCATTAATAACCTTTTATAGTAAGGCCAGCTGTGCACCTCCAGCTGTGTGCCATTGACCATTACTCTGGGCCAGCCAGCTTTACTGCTCCAAACATTCAGATCAGCCACAAATGGTAAATCAGACATTATGGCGATGTACATTTTCTCCTTCCAGTGAGGAGCAGTAGCCAGCTCCCCTCCAAATGAAAACCTTTATGAGCACAGAGCTTTGGAGGTACGTCATGAAAAGCAAATTGCACTCTAAGTCGGGGGCAACTGCCTTTAACTGTGCAGAGAGGTGATGACAGCTGCAGAACATTCAGTCCATTTGCATCTGGCTGAGAGAAAATGCAAAATGATCAATTCAAGCCGAGCAGATTTGAAAGCCTTGTGAACTCATTTATAATACTCTTCTGCCTTATATGCAGTTTAGCGCTGAGAATTGCCATATGTGACTGCGTACCCCGTTTGCCACAGATACTTGTCTAACTAGCTGCCTCTTAAACCAATTTAATCCGCATATTCATTTAATTACTCTTCTACTCATTTCTTTACCCAGTGTAGACAAAGCCTGGCAACATGCATTGCAGGGGGCCTGGAGAAAAGAATAAGTGCTGAAATCAAAGGGTGGTAATACTGTTATTTATTTTCTTGTGTAATCCTTCTAGTTGAAGGCTCTCAAAGGCAGGAATGACACATTGACAGTGTAACAGACAAATTAGCAGTAACCATTGCCTGTGAACATCTAGTCCAGGAAACATAATAGCTCTTTTCCCTTCGGCAGTAGATGCTCCTAAATGAAACATGCATCCTTGTTGCATGATGAATGAATGTAGATGAACATGGCAAAGAAAAAAACTGTTCTTGCAAGGAGAGGGGGATTTTGAGAAGGTAGACAGGAACAGATTCTTTGAAGCCTCGAAGTACCCTACCTGCATTTCCTTCAGCTGTACTTTCTGAACTTCCTACAGTTACATTGTAAAGCCATGAGCTGAGCTCCAATCTAAACAGTGTGAACGAAATCTTTTGGTGTCAGCCTCACTATCCTTGAAACAAAATCATCTTAAGCAGCAGCATCCCTGTATTTATTCCTTACACCTGAAAGCAGCTGGCGTAAGTAAACTTAGTTAATACTTTGGTCATGCACAGGAGTACCAGAGAGCAAAGTCAGCTCTAAATTTAGCATAGGGCTTCCTAAGTCACCTAGACTTTTTATAATCTTACTTCTTGTGTGTGAGACAAATCATAGGGCTTTCATTCAATTTTGTCCTGCCCTTGTTTATTTGAGTTGGTTTTGAGGCTGAACATTTCATTTGTGATAGTGATAGAAGTTTGCCAGAATGAGGAGAAAATAAAAGCTATGTAAGAGCTTCAATGGACGGTCGCAAAAATAGAAGAACACGTTATAAAGCTAGGCCTTTTGAAGAAACATTTTGGAGACATTTTGGACAAATGCACTTGTCCTTACCATTTTCTGAGCAAACTAGATGCTTTGTTCAATGTGTGTGTAGGTCTTTTGATCTTTTCTTCTGGAAATTCACGTAATCTTCTAGCAAGGAGAATTTCTTTTCTCCTGAGATTTTTCAGAGACAGAAAATCTGTAGCAGGCTGGAGAACACGAGCAGTCTTATGCATCTGAGGAAGAGGAGGGTGAGTGCTCATCTAGGCTTTGCAGCCTCTCTTTCTTGCCTGCTTCCACAGTTTGCTTTCTCTAGCATGGGTGTTGTGGTCATGGTGAAGATGGGGTAGGGCAGTGCAAGCTGCAGCTCAGATTGCTTTTATCTTCTCATATTTCTCTTCAAGTGACAAGAAAGCCAGTGGCATCCTGGCTTGTATTAGAAATAGTGTGACCAGCAGAAGTAGGGAGGTG
>VYZM01016294.1:55366-142902 GCA_013398915.1 Dromas ardeola | reverse complement strand
AAAACCTGTAAAGTGGTGAAAGGCGACTTCAACCACACCAAGGGGATGGGTGAGTAACCCTCAGCAGCATTTTAGTGGAGTGAAGGTTCTCTTAACTGCTTGAGGAGTGTTGAAAAGTGGTAGTAATAGCTCCTCTTGGATAGCATTGGACTCATCTGCTCTAGTAAGTGCATAAGAAACACAAAACAAAACCCAACTCAATTCAAATGTGATATTCTGTCTGCTTCTTATTCGGTTGTCCAGATACCAGCCATTGCCTCTGTCTGAAATTCCAAATGAAGTCGTGTTTCTTATTTTTGAATGCTACCGGTGCTGTTAATTTTAAATAAGAGACAAAATCAGGGTATCTTGTCCAGTGGGAGGGAAGTCTGATTTCAGCACCATCTTTGAACTCTTCGAGGGCTCAGAATGATGCATGTTGCAGATGATTCGTGTTACAATCAGGATATCTCAGCTAAATGAAAGAGCACTCCCCTCTGAATATTTTTACTGATTCCCTGCCAGCAATAACATCCAGTATAGGATACAAGAGCTTCCGGTCTGAATTAAAACTTTCCCCTGTCTTGTTAAACATTAATGTATATACAGCTTGGTGTTTGAATTAGTCGTTGTTCCAGAGTTTCTGTATTGCAGTTCTGAGAAACCTGTTATCCCATGTCCTAATCAGGCAAAGGGAGAGAAAGCCAGATTCAGCACTTGCAAGCTGCTCCAAGAGGAAGGAATTGTCCAGAAAAGATAATTTCACATTCAGTGAATATAGAATTGCCGTTTCTGTATGGAAAAATACATTCAACATGTGCTGCTCCGGGACTGACTTCAGCAAAGCACATACAGGTTCCCTTTAAGCACACACAATTCTGTTAAGTTACTAAAGCAGCACCAGCGCTTAGCAACTTTCTTGAATCGAGGTCTCAGCACTGAAGTCTGGGGCTCTGATTTTGTTCATTGACCTATTCCTCTGCACCCTCCTCCTCCTTATCTGTGGAGCCAGCTGTGATCTGTTACCTCCTCTCAGTTGCAGGTAGGATTTCCCACCTGCACCACATCTTTCTGGAGCACATTTGTGCTGTTGCATTGCTAGGCCAACCTGTTGAATGATTTGCTGCATTCCTGCCTTTGACTCTTTTGTCTCAGTTATTTTCCATCTACTTATGTCAAGGCGTTTGAATTTGATGCAAATGGTGGGAAAAGTTTCTAATTTCCATTCAAAAAAACTAGTCTCCGTTTCTGTAGTAGATTTTATAGCTGTTCGTGAACTTCTTAATTGCTCCTGGAGAGTAACTGTCTTTTATCTTTTCCAATGAGACTACAAAACATCTTGTGCAGATAAATAAGAAATTTCTGGGTCACTGCCAGGAGGTTGCACCCGTTTCCAACTAGACAGGCGGCTTGAGGGTGGTAACTTTACAAGGCTGTAGGAACAGAACAGTTTCAGCCTTAACTGGTTGTTTGGCTGCCAGGACACTACAGGAGGCTTTCACCCCCAGCGCCTTGTAACCTAATATTCTTATTAGGTTGACTGAGATGACTGACTGAATTGTAGCTAGAGTTCAAGCATTTATTGATCTTTTTTCTTTGCCGATCATCTCAGAAGCACAAGCCTGTCAAAATGTTGCTTTGTCAATGCAATGTTTCCACCTTTACCCATCTCACGTAATCTGTAAGATAATTATTTATACAATTATAATCTCATAAACATTTATTAGATGTTTTGGTTTATTAATTTTAAAGGGAATTGAATTTTATGTGGAGTAGTTTTAAAAAGTGACATCTGTGATATGCCAAACAATCTTCTTCTAGGTTGAAAAGTATCTTTACCTTTTTCTTTTTTTAATTGTGCTCTTTTAATGAGTGTCCTAGACTACTAAAATGGAAAGAATATTTACAGTCTTAATTTTTCATTGTTCATGTTCTCCTGCTTTTGGATCTCTTTGATGTTAGACACTGAAAACAGACTTGTTGATTCCCAGCCCCAGTTCTGCAAATATTTCATGCATTGTGAGTCACTCCCATCAACTTCTATTAATATATTGCTGTTTTGCAGAATCGGATCCTCAGGTTAACTTACTGAATCTTATGCAGTAGGCAAAGCTCCAGGCTTGGGTTTGAGGTATCACAAGTGAACATGAGGTTACTCAAGAAAATAATTGGCCTTTTTTCTTTAAATTGACATTTAAGCAAATATGTACAAAAATCTGAGAAAAGTTGAGGCAAAGGTGAATACAGAATATGATTACGGTACCAGATTCAGGGTTTGGATATGTAAAGGATTGCACAGGTCAGTGGCAAATCCCCATGAACTTGCTGCAATCCAAGTCAAGGCGAACTCACTGAGTCAAGTATGTTGATTTATTATTTCAGAAGAGAACAGTCTTCAAACACCAAGACATTGATTGTTTTGGAGTGATATCTATTTTGGGAATTGCAGCTGCAACCTTTGGGCCAGTTTCTCAGCTGCTTTGCACGTGGGACTCCATTGACTGCGGGATTGGTCCCTATATGTCCTGTGATTGCAAATTATGTTGTCAAGCCCTATTAACTGAACTAAATCCATGCCAACTCCTTTCTGTTTCTTAGTAACCAATAGTCATTGTAAGAAGGTTTCCACATGTGTGATGGCAAAGGCAAAGGCTGTTCCCAAGTGTTTCTCGTGTAAGATGCTTGAATGCTGTTTGCAGTGTCAGTGGGTGTTGGTGACATCCTTTGGTGTTGGTTCTTTGTCTTCTTTTGGTTGGATTAGGTGGGGAGATTGGTATCAAAAGCCATGGATAAACTTCAAGTCCTTTTACCATTTAGCTTGGTTTGTCAAAGATATCAAGTATGGATCCTTTCCTTTTAGAAAATCTATCTGCATGAACGAGAGCCAAATTTCATTAATCAAGTAAAAAGAACTGGGCCTATTTCTTTTTTTTTTCCCAACATTAATGTCACAGATGAGGTTCTGCCACCCTGGCGGGGCATGATGGTGGAAGATTCAAAGTGCCTCATAGGAGGTCCAGCAGTTCAGATCTTGCCACCTGTAATCCAGGGTGATCCAGCTAGAAATGGATTCCATTTCTTTTTTGGGGAGGAGGTCAAAAGCCTTTATTTGAGTTGCTAAACATCACATACGCTTGTGTGCATCTGGCTGTCTTCAGTAGGCCAACTGAATGCACTGTTTAGACTGAGGTTTACTTTTGACTGGCAGCATGCCCTGTACCTATTTCTACAATATAATTTTTTAAAAACAAACCCAGACTTGTTCTGAAGTCCATCTCTGTCTCCCTGCCACTGCACAGGGGGGCTAGAAATAAAGGACAGCCCTTTGGCTTGTATCTGTTGGATAGCTCTTTTATCACTGACTTCTGTCCAGACTCCAAGGCTGTGCCTGTAATGCTCAGAGACCTGGATTGAGAATGAGTCCTGCACCGGCCACTCTTGATTTTTCTCTGTCATATCAAGATTTTCATTGCTGCCCTTTGCTTGTGATCCAAAAGAAGAACGACAATTATTTGGATTTTTTTAATGGCAGAACATAATCGGGTTAGATATGCCAGTTGCTGTAACTATCATTTTGGGAAATGCAGAGTGTATCTTTGCTAGGAATTTTTCTTTTTAAGATGGTGAAAGAGCAGGCTTTTTATTGTGTATGTTACTTGTCCAGCACATATTTAAAAGAAAGAAAGGATATTTTGACCTGTAGGGCTGGCTAGGAGCATATTTGGCCAACACAAGAAACTTTTTTTGTCAATAGGATGTACATCTAAATGATGAGAAAATAGAGCCCTAGGACTAACTCTGGGATGTCCTATAAAGGTTTTAGCAGAACATGCAAGTTAGAAATCCCAGCAACCAACTTCACAGAAATAGTAGGAGGCTTTGAAATCTATCCATGGCTCCCCAGTGAAATGACTTTCTTCCAAATGAGCTATCCCATGGCTGGAAGTGGACAGATGCCGATGGAGGAATTACTCTCAAGCTAATAGCAAGTGAGAATCATCACAACTATTCAGAAAATGGACATGTAGTTACCGCTGGACATATTTCCGCTCCACTGCAACAACTAGCACTCGGCAAAATGTGCAAGGTGGGAAGGGTTGTGGAAACTGAGATGCCCAGCTGGTACTTATCCCTCAAATAATAAGGAAGCTGTGCTGGCCCTGACCAGCAGGTAGGCAGGTCAGTCTGATTCCCTTGGCTTCTACCCCAAGCTCTTTGTTCAAAGCACTTTTGGGAAGTTTGATAATGGGATGAGCACTGTTGACTTTGTCATACCTAAGTTTCATGTGTATACAGAGGTAAGATATGAAGGTACAGTGCCTAGAGATTAGTACTTTCAGCCATGGGATAATTTTTCCTTTACCTCGGAGACCATCTTTCATTGCAATGTGAACCAGGAGAACAGTTTTGTAGTAGACCAGTGACGTTCTGAAGTTCACACTAAACTTTCTGTTCTTTCTGGGAATAATAACAATGGCTAACAATGGATTTTCTTGTGTGAGCGGCTTTCCTCTTGCAAATCTCTCCAGCATTTAAATGAAGATACAGTAGCCACTGTTCACATATTAATCTCCTTGATGACAAAGCCACCTCTTTGTTCTGGTGTCTCTCCTAATACGAGTTACACCATATAATTTGTATCTAGGATTTGCTTCAATCACGGCCTTACATTCCTGAGACACTGATGTAATGCAGATTATCCAGAAAGATTGGTGCGTGCCAAAGTAACTGTTCCCAAGGTGGAGTATACTACATACAGCACTATAAATTATCAAATAATGAAGTTCTCCTGTTGTACTTTCAAAGCTTCATCTTAACAGGCTGATTTATGGTGAAATTACTAGAAATACTGCCTGATAGTTGCCAAATCTCATCAGTCTTTAACCAGTTCCTCATTTTAAGCAGAACTTTAAGCAGAACCTTGCAAACCCCTGCATGGCAGGCAATTATCCTAAGACCTAACAGATCTTCGAGAGTCCTTGACTCAGGGCCAACTCTGAGACTTTTTTTGGTCTTACTAGCTGACACTCGATAATCTTTCTGGCAATCTGCAGTTACAGTTTGCTTAATAAAATGTGCATGGAAAACAATGGAGGTGTTTTCTGGTGCAGTTATCTCAAAGATCAGGAATATTCTGTGACCAGAAGCCTCACATTAGCTCTAAGGACCAGACTGGAGTGGTGGTATCAATCTGAGTTTTTACCTGTGGCAAATTTGCATGGGTGTTATATAGTATGTTTGCAATAGGATTTGACCACTAACTCACACAATATTGCTGGAAATAATGAATGAGACCATCAAGACGCTCCCAGTGGGACATGCCCAAGAATTCTGCATCATCTCTGAAAGGACAGGTCAGATCCATGCAACTGCAAAGTGGTTCGCGGTTCCCTGACAGAAGAAGAGTGAGGGTCAGCAGCCAGGTTTGTGCCACATGATCTCAGTGAGTTAGCACAGTATGTTTCTTCTTATTCAGGAGCTGTGAATACAACCCCCCAAAGTCATCAATCAGGATTAGAAATTACATGAGGAGAAAAATCTGGTATAACACCAAGCTAAACAGTCTCCAGAACTAATACGCTATTAATAGCTTACACTCCACTATTTACTATTGTAAAAAGTAACATAAAAGTCAACTTTTCCACGTGATGTTTCTCTCATGGCACAGTGATGAAATGAGAGCATATTTATGGCACTAGCTGAACCTCAAGCATGGCTTCATAGCTCGCTCACCTCTAAGGCGGTGTGACACACTCCTGGCTGCTGCTAGGTCAGGGGACAGATCCAAAGTTCCCTGAAGTTAGTGACTGGCTTTCCACTAAATTCAGTGTAACTTTGTATCCAACCCCTGCATGATTTAGCTCTGGCCATTTGTATCTGGCATGTGATTTAAAAAATAAATAAGTAAATAGTTTCCCAGTAGGTACATTAAATTACCTGAAACTTGGGCGTGTTCCAAACTGGCTTCCTAACAGGGGTGTTCAGGTGTGTCATAGGGCCTGTTTCCCCATGACGGACTGTCATTAATCACACCTTTGCTGTGTGCTCGTGTCTGGTGGTAACTGTCGGTTGGCTTTATATGCAGATGCATGGGGTGCACTGAGGATGTTTGATTTCTGAAACACTCTGTTTTGACTGTAATTTGGTATCTCAGCTGAGGAAAAACCAACTCCTGGCAATGTCTAGAATAAAATCCAACATCTGTTTGCTTTGATTTCATAACAGATTTCAGTATTGCCTGAAAAAAATTGACCCTGGAAGTAATGATTTTTCCCAGTGAAACCCACTCTGTAATAGCAGATGGGAGAGCCACTGCTCTGGCTTCTGTACACAGACATGGTTTGCAGCTCTGCTGTCCCTCTTTCTCTTTTTCCTGCAAGGGATGACTGACTGTTTCTGAGATACCCTGAGGAAGGGAAGCGTAAATAAGGAGGAACAAGTGCAAAAAGAACTGAGCTGAAGGGTCAAATGGAAATTGTCATTCAGATACAATGATCAGGGAAAGAGGGAGTGCGTCTGGCCCAAATCAGCGATCCACCCAGCACACCTCATGAAACCCAAGAGGCTAGGAACTCTGCTGATTGAGACAGGTAGCAATGAATCCACAATCTGAGACCCCAAATCCCCATCTGTCTCACTTCACGTCACAGTGGTAACAGAATCACTTAGTCCTGAGATGCATGAGGCTGTCAGCATCCTCCTTTGAGGCCCCCGTATCAATGTAGCAGAAGCACGGCCATTCAGCTGCACCTGTCCCTAAAATAGGTCCCCAAACATTGCTGAATGCTAGCAGAGTCACTGCTCCGTATGCCAGCACTTCTCCAGCCCACTGCGCTACACTGCCCACAGTTTCCATAAAGGCAGGACTGACACAGAACAGTTTCACACAACCCTTTAAAGCAAAAAAGGGGATGAGGGAACATACAGGGTAAGCTACTTAACATCTAAAAGAAAGGGGAGAGCAATAACCCAAAAGAGGTGCTGAGTTATACACTGCAAAGTAAACTGGGTGGCCAATTAGAAGGAATCAAGTCATCGTTGTGATGAGA
The DNA here is from genome assembly GCA_013398915.1 of Dromas ardeola. Lineage (NCBI taxonomy): Eukaryota > Metazoa > Chordata > Aves > Charadriiformes > Dromadidae > Dromas > Dromas ardeola. The sequence continues at coordinate 135,874 of VYZM01016294.1, read as the reverse complement.
TTAGTGTCATTTACAGGGCCTGATTCAGATTCCAATGAAGCCAGTGGAAAAACTCTGCCTGGATCCCAGTCCTTTGAAATGGGCCCTAATGTTCCTCCGCTTTATAGTTTAAAGGCACCACTTCCACCCCATAACTCCACGTGGCTCTGTGGTGCGGGAAAATAGGCTACGTTTCCTTTCAGTTCTGTTGTTGCATTAAATCTGAGATGTGGAATTCTGTTTAGCAGCCCGATGCAAGGAGACTGTTACCGTTATATCCTCCAGATTTTTTGTATGAAGCTGAAGTCTAAGTGAAAAAAATTCTTTTCCCCCCAGTTGTCCCACTAATTCCCTTTGTTTAGTTTTAGCATCGTCAAAATGTTTTGTGGAAGTGAGTCCTTTCTGATACGGATCACAGGCTCAAGCAGGCTTATTTTTGGAAGGGAAAGCAGGAACACCTATTGGAAACTTTATTTCAGATCACAGATGTCTGTTTTGTGATGTGCAGTGTTGCTGCTGACAGTGACACCTTGCATCAGCTGAGGAACACTCCTCATGCATCCCTATCAGTACTGCAGGAGAGCCAGGGCGATTCGAAGGAAGAAATTCTAATTAGGCCCAAGCACAAGCCTTAAATCACAATTAAGCAGCACACGTGCATTTCTCTCCCTCTTCTCGGGCTGAAATGTTAGTCATAACCATGCATGTCACAGCAGTGAAACTTGGCTGCCAACGTAGGGACCTCATTTGAAGTGTTTCCCACCCATTCCCCAACCTGGCAGGAGTCGATTTTTCACGGTGAGATACTGAATGATTGATGCCTCTGGCTGGCTGTGGCATGCTCTCATCCGTCTGCTCTTTTGTTGCCATAGGTTACATCGAAGCAGCTGTGATCCCTGCAGGTGCCCGGCGGATCAGAGTGGTTGAGGATAAACCGGCTCACAGTTTTCTGGGTAAAAAGACAAAAGAAAAAAAAAGTTTTGATTCAAAACTGAGCTCTGCTTTCTGTTAAAATGACCTTTTTCTAAATGACCTGTAAGATGATAGGTTTGTTGTTGCCAGGAAGCAGCTGTTGATTTCATTCTTGTTGCAATCTCTCTCTGCTTTCATGGCTTTGTTTTGTGATATTTGCTTCATGTGATAGTATGTGACACTTACAGGCCCTGTGCAACCTGAAAGGACCAGAGAATACTTTTATATAGACAGAAGAGTTCCTGAACAAAACTTGGCACTGGGTTGAACATAGCTGCCAGGAGCACACAACGCTTTGGGCGGGAGCGGGAAAGAGAACAGTGCATATAGAGAAAGGAATGACAGAGATACAGATAGGATGGTGCCCAGCTCAGGCTGAAGGAGGGGTGGGACAGGACAACTGATATTCCTCAATAACCTGACCGTGAAGTTGCCTATGCCATTTCCTGCAGCAGCAGGATCCTACAGCATCTCTTGATGCTGTACCCGAGACCTGATTCCGCACTCTGAGATGGGCTGGCTGCAGCCTCTGGTCCACTTGCCTCTATTTTCTCAGGCCAAACAATTTGTTTAATCCTTTTCTCATTTCTGCTTCTGCATTCCTTTTGAGGGGAACAGGCTTCCTCTCCTCTTTTCCCTGTTGGAAACAAAGTTTTAGATGTAGGTGTTTGGTCAGATTTGTATGTGAGGTTGTTGTAGGGCAGAGGCTATCAACAAATTTGTTGTCCAGTTACTAATTGCTTAGATTAAAGATTGGAAGGGCATTTGTAAAATGCAACCAGTCAGCTACCATATACATCTGTCAGTCTGGTCTTCTGCCTCTTCTCTTCAATGTTAGTGGTGTCTCTTTTTGTGTCATTACTGTGCAATAGATGAAGGGCTTTATCTCCCATCTACTTCTAAGCAGACCAAGTCACAGAAATGCTGATGCCCCATTGCCCTGAACTCGCACAGCAAGCCTGTGGCAGAGCACGGAGTTGAAGGAAAATTGTCCAAGGCCCAAAAAGAACGCTCAGCACACTGAAACATCCTTTGCACACTCAGAGCTGCATGTCCACGTATAAATGGGGGAATTCTGTCTCTCTTAAGTTCTTTATGGTGTGTGGGAAACAAAAAGGATAAGAGAAAATCCCAAACTTCCTCCTATGTTCAGTGAACTTTTGCAGTTTATAGGTCCCTGCATTGTCAGACCCAAGCTCTTCTTGCTGTCGATGAGCTCATTAACACATGATTTTGTCCTTCCGTATCAAAGTGTTTCATCCCTTCCACATGCTGATATTCTCATTGCAGTGGTTGGAAGAGATGCATGTTCCAGCTGTCCCTTAGCCTAGGAAGCGTTAGGTACGGTGTTCACTTGTGCATGTTCTGGTTCTCTCAAAGTGAGCTTCTCAGAGCAGAGACATAACAAGGTTTTTGGATAGAAAAGCATTCTGAAAGATGGAATTGCTTCCAGAGATATATCAAGCCTGTGGCAGGAACTCTGAGAGGATTACGAAGCTTGTTGCTCTCTCTTTTGTGAAAGGGGAAACTGAGGTGTAGCAACTTCCTCATGGCTATGCAGGGAGTCAGTACCAAATCTCAGACTAGGACCATTGTTTTCTGATTTCCGTGACTTTTGGTTATAATCCTTCATCTCTGCAGCCAGGAGGAGACATTAATATCCAGTACTGGGACACAGGATGCCACTGAAAACGTTTACATAGTGATTGTGTCTTAGATTTCAGGTCTAGTGCCATTGGTTTTCTGTCTTGAGATGTTACCAAAGTTGGCAATATCACTGGGAAAGATGCTTTTGTTCTCTGTCTTTCATTCCAGATTCAAGGGGGAAAAAGCGGGTAAATTATGTCATTCTGCTGCCCATAGGTTGAAAGCATTGGCATTTGTGCCACTTCTTGGTAGGAAGCACGCGTCACTACTGCTAGTATTTCCACTAATGCTGCAGACAGCTTGCTGAGAGAGGATTACGCCAACACGTAAGATATTTGACATAGGAAAGCACTGGTGGAACAATGGGAGCCAGTGTTTCCTTGGGTCTTGCAAATACTCTGCCTTCTGGAAGCCAGCCTTCTTGTTTGTCTTGGTGGGATTTGCACAGGGTATTTGTCTGGGGCTTGGGCTTTGGCAGATAGCTGGAACACTGAGAGTCTTACATGGAGCTAGGGACTGCCCTTTATTGTGACCACGTAGCCTTGACTAGAGCGGATACTTCCCCACTAGGTGGTGAAGATTAAGACTGTGTGTGTCTGAGAGCAGGACTTGGCCCTGTGTGCATCACATAAAGATAGATAAAAATCTGGCTATTTCAAAGCTTCTGAGTGCTTTTAGCTCTTTGTTTCATGATCAGGAGCCAGGAGAACCTCTTTAAGCTTTCCAGGGTTTTCTCTTTCAAGTAACACTGGACACAAAGAAAAGATACCCAATGTCTTGCTAACCTAAGCTGAAGAATAGCAGCAGGAGTGTTCCAATAGGACAAAAAAGGTGTTCAAGAAAACAAAATCCAGTCACTCTGATAGGCCTCATAATGCATTGTAAATCCAGGTCTGAGTATGGAAGGATTTTCTATTTCAATTACACTGACAAAGGTGAGTCCAATCAGGTGCTATTTCTACTCAGAACCGGGTACAGCACTTTGGAAATGAGCCCAGCATAATTTGGAATCATTATTCCATGTGCTGGGAGCAGTGCCTGAAGAATTTCCCTCCACCTACAGGCAACCCACGCTGGCTGCCTTGGCTGCCTGTAACACTTAAAAACCACCTTTAACAGGAAATACCTTGGCAGTTTGTGTCCACAGGCTGGGAAGCGAGCTGGAGGGACCCAAGGTGGAAATAAAGATCTGACTAGATGCCAGGTTTAGAAATAGATTGGTCAGTTCCTGTCTTCCAGCCAACAAGAAAAAAAGAAGGTACGGGTTGTTGCTGGGGTTCCTTTTTGTTTTGCTCTTCGGCTGTACAACTTTGAGCCAGAAAAAGCTTAGAGGTGTAACCACGGATTCTTCCTACTGCCTAAATGCACCCACAGTGGGGACAAGAGAAAGAGCTGTGCTTTGCTCTACCCTGTTTGAGCCATAGGAGAACTGCAACCAGCTGTCCAAGGCAGAATAAATCCTGTGGGTGCTAGCTTAAATCAGTGAGGACTGTTTGGTAAAACTGCTTTCCTGTTTGGGCTTTTCCACCACAGTTAGACAAGTTTTGTCAGAGAAGACTGCGTATGTCCTGGTCTCCACAGCTCCTACCACTGAGCTCTCAGGGAGGCTGGGAAAGTGTTCTTTGTTGCATGCTTTGCTTATTCTCTAAAAGGGCAGTAAAGATACTTGCTGACTTCCAAAGTGCTTCTGCAATGCTTGGATGAAAAGCACAGCATTCGATAAGAGCACAAGGCCCTGTTCACCCCACTGGATTGAGCACTATCACCTCTGGGGCTAGGCAGAGCCAGGCCTGCAAGAGTTGCATGTGACAAAAGCCATTGGAGAAAAAGCAGTACCCTGTGTCTAAGAGACATGGGGGTTTTATAGCTGCAGCATGGATCTCTACTGATGGGGCACTTGCATGCGATGAAAACAAACAGGGGCAAAAAGTCTTTGACGCAACTGCTGTGCTGAGTCTGCAGTGTAATTCCTGCAGTCCTCAAGGAGCACCTTTGGGAACAGAGCTGTTTCCAAACTCTCTGTCTCCTCAATCACTAAGGGAGCAGTGCCTGCAGCAATCAAAATCAAACCTTTCCCAGAAAAGAGGTCCACAAAGATTAAACATTTTGGTTTTCATCAGCAAGCTATATTCCTTTGATGATGAGCTGGAACCAAAGCATAGGTTTAGTCATTCAAGCTCTTCGACGCTGTTTTGAGCATGTGCCGTGATATCTTTACTAGTCAGCCATACTGCATGGAGTTAGTTTTATCTCATGACAGCTTTGATTAGTCATGTTCACGGCTCCTCAAGGCCAGCGTGATGGCTGCTTTGATCTGCCTGGAAGCCACTAGGCTTTGGCAGAGGAAAGCAATCCTGCTTCAGAATTTTGTCTGAAGTTTGCAGAAGGCACTTTGTAGATGGAGGAACAAAGCAGGAAGAGAAGTAAGCCGCAGACAGAGTTGTATTGCTGTAGCATGCAAATACCAGGACATCATCATACCCCTTGTCTATGTGCCAAAGAGAAATTCCCTCAGAAAAAACACTCCTCCACATACATCCCACTCCTCCTGGGGTGACCATACCTGCAGTTTCCCTACACCCTGATTGTGGAACCTCTAATGATGCTCAGTTGGTAAATTGAATGTGCCCTGAAATATTTCTGGGCACTGTGCTTCCATTCTAATACAGAAAACACATAAATCCCTAAATCAACTTGCACTGACAAGTCAACAGTAATGTGATGTCCCTATGGCTGGAGTTGTCTTTCAGTGTTTGAGGGACATCGGTGGTGCTGATGCAATAGGTTATGATGGAAGAAAGGACGTGCTACTCCAAGTATCTTCTCAATATTCATCTTACAGGGCTTCCTTCTGCAGTAGAGCTTTCTTCGTTGCCCTTACTGATGCATAGAGACACCTCCTGACAGGATGGATGTGATCCTACAGTATCTGACCCTATCTATGTATGTGTGTCCAGCTCACGGACTCCGAAGGGAGGGTGGCTCTGGCAGGTTGTTCCTTGCCAGCTGATGTTTTTTATTTATGGCCTGGTTTCCATCAAACCCGGGGGCAGATAGTATCTCGCCTGCTTCTGCCTTTTGAAAGCAAAGAAGGCATCAGGAAGTATCCTGACCATAAGCTCTGCTGGTGGAGCTTTATAATGCCTGTCCAGCTTTTTAACTCTTAAAAAAAAGTCTCAGGAGTAGTTTAGAACAACCGAAGGGCCACTCTAGATTGTGCCTGTAGGTTGTGCTTGCAGGTTGAAACATTCTGCCCTCCAAGCGTGAGCACAAGGGGGTATTAAACTGATCTGCCAAGTTCACATTCTGTCCGCTGACCAGTCTCTGCTTTGTAACTCGTCTTCTCTTTATAACTATGACAGCTAAATACTAACTTGTTCAATGTTTCCATTATGGAGCACACACAAACTCAGGAACAGTTTTATTTTGCACTTGCAAATCTTCATGTGTGTATCAAGATCTGATTGATCTTTTTCTCAAGGAAAGTTTAGGAAAATACAGTTTCAAAATCTGGTTCTGCTTGGAAACTAACAAAAATGCAGAGTTGTCTTGCTACATTTGGAAGGAGAGTTCAGAGGTAAATGATCTATGAATTTTATGTTAATGCTTGAAGATCAGCGTAGGTTTTATTATATACTATCTGAAAGAGAATCTTTGAACCCAACTGCTGCCAGACTTTAGTCAGCCTCAGGATGGGCAGTCTGCATAAAAATATCCAGATCTTGCCTTGCAAACCAGACGTCAGTTTACAGCCACTGGTGCTCTCATCCTATTTCACTCCAAGTACCAGTTTTAATAGCTGTAAGAGTATAACACTGCAAGTATGTAAGTGTTTTACCAGAAGTATCTTCAGGTCATACTCAAGCAACTACTCTGTGGTATAGATTCTTACACCACCTCTGCCAATGTGGTGTATGCGTCCAAATTTATGGTACCATCCATTTTTCTAAGATTAAAATCTAAATAGTTAGATTTGAGAATAATCCTTAAAGTGATCTAAGTTTTAGTTTCCAATATACCAGATATTGCAGGCACGTTCATTTTACGTACATGCCTACATGTTTCCTGTGTAACCTTTGACAAATAACATTCAGGTTATTCCAAGAAGAATTATGGCTCTGACTGATTGTTCTCTAATTATGCTCTCTGTTTACAATCTGCGCTCCGCGCAGCTTGGGTAAGGAAAACGGGCTAGTAAGTTTTGCACTTTCCTAGTCAGTCACTTCTACTCTGTGGTTCTGACTTGTCAGCGCAATGCTGTAGTATTTAAAAGTATTACTTTTTAAATCCAAATTAAATCTCTCTTCACTGAAAATCCAAGAAAAACATTTCAGTTGTGCAAGCTTCCCTTTGCAAAAGCAGAGCTGTATACGTAACTGAATTCAACAATATGCCATGAGTATGTGTGGGTTTGGGACATGCTCCTGAAATAGGTCAGACTGTGTTCTGCCGTTTAGTCCTAAATTAGTAGTATTTTTCAAGGGCAGCGGGTAGTTATCTTTCCTTCCTTTTGTTTCCTTTGTAAGTCCTTCTGCACAGTCTTTTTTTCTTCCTTTTAAATTTTCTGGCAGTGGAATGGCACAGAGAATGTCTCAAAGTTTTGAAACTGCAGAATGTTGCTTATTCAGAAAGCAGAACATAATAATGTTATGTAGTAAAACCTTAGCGAGAGCAGTTTATATGACATTATTGTTACTTAATAGCAATGTTAATATAATTAGAAATGCCTTCGTCGACTGAAATACAGGATATGCCCAAGTTAGAAACATTATGACGAGTCAGCTAAAATTACGCTTTTTTTTTCTCATAAACTGATGTCTGTTACAAGGCTACTGCATCTTTTACTTCAGGTGGGCTGAGACAGAAGCTCAATAGTCTATATTGTAATTACAAATTCGCTTAACATTTCATTCAATGGTGTTTGATTCATTCCAGCTTTAAAAGATTCCAGTAAGAGATCCATTAACAGCGACTGGAAAATTGAGCTTCCTGGTGAGTTTCAGATCGCAGGCACTACTGTCCGGTACGTGCGAAGGGGTCTGTGGGAGAAAATCTCTGCCAAAGGACCAACTAAAATACCACTGCACTTGATGGTAACTTTATATCCTTTGTTTGTGTTTCTTAAGTGATGCAACATAAAGGGTTTATATCCCAGCTAAAAGTTAAATTTTGATTGTTTGCTTCTTCACCAGAGTTTTTTAAACTGCTGTAGTGCCTCTCTGCATTCTTTTGCAGCATTGCAAGGGCTGGAGAAACCCAGCTCCCTATGTATAAATAAATGATGCTCTGTTGTGGGAGAACAAGCAGTGTCCCAGTAGGCTCGTGTCCAGTACAGGAGACTCCTGTAATGTGTTGCAGACAATGTGACAGGTCCATTCTAGCACACATAAGTTTCCAGGGATCTTCTTTATTTCATGGACATACCTGCTCATACACAGGAAACGATATTTGCTGAAAAATCTGCTCAGTTGTTGCCGCAACGTATTCTGTATTTAAATACACTGTTGCTCGAACAGAAGAGATGTAGATTTGGGATGTATGGATGATACATTTGAACTTGACCCTCCGTAGTGACTTAGTTGCAAACAGAAATGTTCCATGTTTTCTTTATATATTTTTTTTTAATTTTATGTATTTTAAGGCATTCTTGAAAGTTTTTCCTAATGTTCCATATAGTCCTGTTAGCCAGGCATGTCATTTTATAAACAGTTATATGGCTGCTGTAGGAGAACATGAGCGAGAAGTCCACAGGGGTGAGAAGACCAGGACTGTAGTCCCAGTCCTGGCACTAATGGGTGATGGGGTGACTCACAGGCCAGCCCCTGGTAACCTTAATGTTTCTATGTGTAACATAGCTGCAATAATGCCTGTCTCATATATGTGTTGAAAGTCTGCAGCTGAAAGTCTGCAGTCTAGTTGAAAGTCTGCAGAAAGCTTTACAGTTTCTGTAGTGGGGTTTGCATACAAACACAGAGTATTTTAATGTTTGCATTGTTTCCTGTACTTTTTTATCCAGCTACATTATTCTGTGTACTGTTTCTTTTCCTTGTGACTTTTTGCCACGTTTGTTCACTGAAGGCTGTCTGTAAGCAATGCTAAAAATCAGAAGTCTCTCCCTTTCCTCACCTGAATTTTTTGGCTTGCTGCTGTTCATTGTGCAACGTTTCATGGCCTGGTTTGAAAAGCTCAAAAGTTGCTTGAACTTTTCACACACACACACACAAAAGAATACTAATACTCCAGTTTGTCAGTACTTTCCCTGTGTCAAAATATGCTGCACAGGAACATGAGGTGGTTTTTCTTTGCTTTCTCAGACAGATGAGTGAGTTTACCAGGTTCACATACAGACCACCGTCAAGCTGGAATCAAGAGGTTACTACTGAAATAGTGGTGCAGGTTTGGGCACACCGGCACCTTCCTGACTCAGCCATGTAACTCGAGGTCTACCCACACAAGGGAAGTGTATACAGGAGCCATCTTCATCATCAGAAAAGTCAGCTTCTGCTTGACTTTGGCCTTAACACAAATCTTCCCTCCTGAAACCAGGACTCTGGCAAAGTATCTTGTACTGCCGAGGTCTTCCCAACCTCATGTAAGAAAAAGGAGTTGCCCAGTTACCGTTTGTGAAGATGCTGTGTAGGGTTCCTTTGCCAGGTCTTGGAACCTTCCAGGGCGTTACTTCATTGAGGTGTACTGCGGTAAAATCTGGTACTGGAGTTTGCAAACTTCAGCATCAGTACAACTTTGTTTTTAAAGAAATACTCATTTCCCCTTCATTAAGGAGTATGCAACTAGCATTGGAAACTAGTGATTTTGAAGTTCTCCATGAGTATCCTTTTCCCGTACAGACTGGCATTTTCAGCACTTATGAGCAGAGGAAATTTTCCTTCTTCACCTTCCCCCCAGAAATGATTAAAAAGGAGGAAAGTAAAAGTTACCAGACCATTAAAAAACCCCATGTGGCTTAAAATCACTGCCAGTCGTAAACAAAGCACACGTGAAGTCTTTTCTTCAAATCAGATATTAATCTTTTCCTTGATACAGGGTAGTAGGTTTCATTCTTTCAACGCCAGAAAGGCAGGATGGTTACCAGTTACCTCTAAATAGAAAACTGTTGTTCAAACAGTGGTGGAATACACTGGACTGACAAAGAGCCAGAAGCTTCAGTCAATCCATTGTGACCTGCATTTGAAACCAATTATACACACATACACACACACCCCAATTATATATGGCTACGAAATTGCATGAAATTGGTTTCATATGGGCCTTTAGATTCACTAGTCTTGCACCCATATTGAGATAATAAGGATTTCTTTTTAGGAGATGCTTTTTAATACTTGAGGAATTTCTCCAAGTGCATTGCTGTAAGTATATTTCGTGGAGAAATTAATGTTTGTGTAACTAGGCCTGTGCTAGACTTCCTCTCGGCAACAGAGGACAACCAAACACTCCCAGAGCATAAAGATGCTTTAGACAAGACTGATTGATCAATTCTGTAGAACAAGCTGTTCGTCTCTCAGGCGCTTAAAGCCAGAGCAGGACTTGAGTTCTTTGCCTCTTACTGCCTGGTGTTTCAACTTATGTTTAAAAAAACCAACATTCATCTTTGAAACTGTAATGAAGTTTCAACCTTGTACTAGTTTCAACCTAGTTTCAACCTTGGTATTCAGATCTGGTAGTAAGGCTCCCTCTGTAGCTGAAGCAAAATCGTATCTTTGTTCCCCACATCTTCTGGAAGCTGCTTTTCTGCCCAGGGCTATGCACTGTGCAGAGCAACTCAGGGGTGCTGAGTTTGTGTAGCCCCCCAGTGTTCACTGCACAGACCTCCAGGATGTCCGTGGCTGCGAGCTGGACCCCTTCTTTCAGCACATACAGCTAGTTTTTTGGTTAAATGAGCTTATGACAGCTTTAGCAAGATTATTGGTTAAGTAGGAGTGATTTCTGCAAATCTGGATGAGAAACAATTGTTGTTGGGAGAAAACAGCATTTGCAAATTGGCTGCTCGCTTCACTTATGGTAGCCCTACTCAAAATATCTTATTTGATAAGATGCTGCTCCTATTTCAGTAGGTGACAAAAGCCATCAGAATTCACCTGTCTAGTGCTGCTGAGATTATGGGATAATAAGTATAAGGAAGTCTAAAGTCACACCATCAGCATTACAGTAGTACTTCTATGGTATCTGTTAATAGTGTGGTAACTCAGATTCCATGGACTTCATACCCCATTGGGTATCTTCTAGACACTTCTGACTCAAGCCAGTGAAAGTGAGAAACAAATGAAGCCCAACATGTAAATCTAAATAGGACCAGAACTGTCACCACTGTTTCACTGTGGTGAAAAAATAAGCATTTTTCTTTGTTCCTCTGTCTTTGTTAGTAGTCAGTGAAATTTGGAGTAATAACACTAGAGACATCACGTGTGACTCCATGGGAAATAATCAGCCTGCTGCTGGAAGCAGGTTTCACCTTCCTCTAGCAATATGCAGGGTATGAAAATATATATGTTGACAGCAGCTGTATGATGTGGCTCTTCCTTGTCATCCTCAGGTTTCTGAGACAATAAAATCCTGCTCCTACAGCTTGTCAGCAGGAAGAGTCATGCTCACTTTGAGTGCCACATTTCCCAGGAGGCATGTGAATTTTTTTTTGCATTAGTTATTTTTGCTTTGAGAAGGATCACCTCGTTCCTTCAGATGTGTTAATAAACTTTTCTGCCTTCAAACTATGGACTGCTGCAGCCCAACTCAAATGCAACAGTAAATGTTGCAGCTCACAAAATCACCGAATGGTTGGAGTTGAAGGGAACCTCTGGAGGTTGTCTCGTCCAAAGTCCCTGCTCAAGCAGGACAGCGTAGAGCAGGTTTCCCAGGACCATGATCCGTAAACAGTACAGTGTTAACCCAGAACCTCCTCATTCTCTACAAGGGTCCCCAGCCATAAACCTGAGTCCCTGCATGAGGCTTGCAGACAACTTGCTTTCTAGCAAACAAGGGTAGGACAGGTATGATGAGTGACTTTTTAACTCTAGATGCTCATTAGAATAGTTATTATATGAAAATTGCTGATTTAATCCTTACTGTTGTCTTACTATTTCTCTTTGGATGGCCAGTGGCCTGCTCATCGCATTTGAGGCTTAAACAAAGTTAAGCACCTAATTCCAGGTTTAGACATCTCCATGACTGTTTTAAATGTTCACAAATCATAGGCAGTTATTGCATCCTGCAGATGGCCTGTTTTACCAACACCACTGTAATTTCAGGTTTCTAGATAAAGATTTAGTTGCCTTTCACGAGCTACTTGTATTTTAGAAATAACTGGCCCGAGACAGCGTTTCCAGCATTACTGTCTCTGCAGTCTGTTGGTGTTCCCAGTACACAGTGTGTTGTAACCGCCTTTCTTTTCCTGCTGAACCAGGTGCTGTTATTTCATGACCAGAATTATGGAATTCATTATGAATACACCATTCCTGTAAACTATACTGCTGAAAACAGAAGCGAGCCAGAAAAGCAACAGGATTCTTTGTACATCTGGACGCACAGCGGATGGGAAGGGTGCAGTGTGCAGTGTGGAGGAGGTAAGGCCATTTGGAAGCTTGGTGGGACTTGCTGTACGGTCTTTGCAGACACCAGCCATTAGAGAGGTGCCTGCAGAAGACAGCGTTGCCAAAGCATAAAGGAAACTGGCCATGGGAATGGATGTTGCTGTAATGAACTCAAATGAGAGCTCATTCTCACCAGCTCTCCCAGCTATCATCCACATCCCCACAGTTAATTTTCACCCAGCATTTTGGCAGGGACACCGCTTTGTCGGCTCGTTACCGTAGGCTGGAACTGCACCTGGATTAGTGCTCCACGGATGGCTCAAGGCGCTGTGTGCAGCCCCATATCTCAAACCTCCGTCACATTCTTGGAGCAGAGTTTTCACAGGTGTTCAGACATGTTCACTGAAAGACACTTCCTTCCCCAGGGATGAAACGGGGGCAGTGCTGCTGTGACAACTCCTCGAGATTGCATCAGGCGCTCTTAATGTGGGGTGGGCTTTCTGGGAGTATATGAGCACGTTGCAAATCACACTTTTCAGATGATCCCTGGGATGTGCTGAGGCAGATTTGCTGAAACCCAAGGGGGAATCAATGTCTGCGAATCCAGAGACTGGTTTGTCAGCCACTGTCCACTGAATTTTCAGGGCTGGAAGAAGTAGGTTTTTCCCTGAGGAAAAGGGATCATTTCGATACATTCTGGCCAGTCTGTCTTCACCAGCAAAACAAATTATTTATCATATTATATGGCACAAAGAAAGAGTGCTCATCTTCACATTTGAAGGCTCACTGCCCTCAGCGTGCTGAAATCACAGATTTACGTTTTTCTGTAAATAGAACTCATTTTAAAATGGACACTTGCTTTTACTCGTGTTTTAAAACAATAATTTCTTAGAGCCATTTAACCCTCACATGAATGCGTAGGAAATTTGTTTGTGACTCTTTTGATTTGTGTTGCAAGCCTGCCACATATTTGAATCAAATCAGTACCTGGCAACATGGTTCCCACCGGTAGTAACTTGGATGGCGATTGATCTCTTATATTTTGTTTGTCAGATGCTTTTACTACTTATCCAAGCTGGGAAGGGCCTTTTCCCTTCCATACAGACTTTTACAGATTTTTTATTAACAGAATTTGAGTTATTTTTTATTATCTGCTGCAGATCATGAATAAACTCAACTTGATGCAGAGTCAGGGTTAAGAAGAGGATCTGAGAAACCAAAATAATTGGCAGTAAGGCAAAGTCATGATGCAGGGATGGCATTGCATTTGTCACATCTGGTCATTGTCATGCTGCCTTGTGGCACAGCTTTCCTGATGTCACACAGTGGAACCCTGAGGGCCATGCTGCTGTGTCTTGGTGAAACTCCGAAAAGTGTTGACTACTCCTGAGATGTCTCCTACTGGCAGGGGTTTTAAAGTAATATACCTGGAGGACCAGAAGATGAGAAATAATTTATTTGGGTAGCTTAATTTCACCTCTTTGTGAAATACAAACGAGCCCACTTCATCACCCTTCAACCACGGTCACTCCATTTCAAGCTGACTCTGAATGGGGACCAGCGAGAGGCAGCTGTTCTGTCATTGTCACTGAGGGGTGGACGGTTACATAGCTGGAGCATCTGTCCTAGGTGATTACAGGGCACAGCTACCTGTGGAGGAGGAACCAGAAATGAAAGCAAATTGTTTTCAAGATCGTTTTCACATTAAACGCTAGAAAGAGAAAACCCGGCATGTTGTTCCCGTGAAACAGTCAATTTCACAATTATTGGGGAAAGATTTGTAGCTTTTCTGAAAAAAAAAAAAAACAAAGCAACCCAGAACGGTATGAAGGTAAGACAGAAGTGGGAAATAAGATTGCTTGCAGAGGTGGTAGGGCTGTATAGGTTTTATCTTGTAGAGACAGTAGGGAGCTCCTAGGTTTTGAGTTTTGGTTAACGAGTTGACGTAGTTTGGTTCTTAGCCACTGGTTTCCTATTTCAGAGTTGTTTTTTATTTGACTTGTAGGTGAACGGAAAACCATTGTGTCCTGTACTCGAATTATTAACAAAACCATGACACTGGTGAATGATAGTGACTGCCAACGAGCGAATCGCCCTGAGCCCCAGGTCAGGAAATGTAACACACACCCCTGCCAGTCACGGTAAGGAGTTAAAAAAATAATAAAACCCAATATCCTTTTCTTTCACAAATCGCCCATTTCCAAAGCCTCCATCTGGTGAACATGGTGAAAATGTCTAAAAGTACTGGAACATATTGTTAGCCCTAGTAACCAGCTGTAATATTCATTTCCTTTTGTTGAGCGGGTCAGATTTTCATTACCTCTGAGTCCATTTAATTTGTGGCCAGTAAGGCCAGATTCCATTCAAGCTGCCTTCATGCATTGTTTGGGGATGGTGTTCTTTTCCCCTTGGCTGCCTCCTGGGTGACAGGGCAACTTGAAGTATAAAGCTAGAGAAGAGTGCAGTGACTGCATATTTAAACATTTTTTTATTTTTTTTCTAATCAGCACAGAGTAGGGTCTGGTTAATTGTCAAACAGTGCTACAAAAACCCTCGCAAACAACCCACAACCTTTAAGCTACTACAGCCGACCTGCTCTGTTGCATGCCTGATCTGTATTAGCGTAGTCCAGACTGGGAGTCTCTCAGTGAGACGTGTCCGCTCGTCATGTGAAGTTTGTACAGTGTCTGGCAACACTGTATAGTTTTGGGAACATACCTGAATCTTGCTGAAGTCAAGAAATTATGGTGAAACACATTTTAGATGCTTTCCCCAGTAAGGGTGCTTTTCTGCATCAGTAGGAGTAATTAGAGATCTAATAGTAATAAGTTCTAAAAATAATAGAAAGCTCTCTCTTTAATTTGGCAAGCACTTTTAGCTGAATTAATTTTGATCTGCATTGTATAAAAAAAGACATTTCTGGCCAAAATGACAAAACACAGGAAGGCAAATTAATTTGTTCAGTTTGTTTGCGAGCAAAAAAGTTCACTCTCACTCTGTAGTAATGTTTTGCATTGTGGAGTAATGTGGAGACTCCGCTTTTGATTGCAGTTAGAACATAACATCAGTTTAGGATAAAGCTCAACAATATCTTAAAAAGCATATTCAAAACAACCTGTTAGCTGTTGCATCTTGTATAATCAGACAAGCCAGGGAAACGTACCTACAAAGCTAATCCTGCTGGCAGAAACAATAGGGAAAATGAGAAACAACACACTTCCTTCTAATTAGACCTGCACTCTGATTAAAGTGCCCTGAAGCAGGGAAATCCAGTGTCAGGTAATCCATCAATAAGACTGGGCTCTTTCAGCTTTCATTTTCTGTCTGCACTGCCTATTATTGCTGCTGTACAATACTGTGGCCATGCTGCATTCAGTGGTACGGAGAGGCATAATGAGATACGCCACGTGCCTCTCGGTGTGTAAGGGGAGCCAAACTCCCAATTACTTCAAGGAAACAACTGTCATTTCCATGAGGAGGTTTCCTAAATTCAGTGATGCTGGGATTTCTGTCATGTCATTCTCTCAGAAAGACAGAAACAAGGAGCATCTGCTTGTTCTTCTGCCCTGGCATGAAATATTTCTTCTAGTCCATTTGTGAAGCCATTGGGAGGATACTGGAGTGACCCCAGGCAGGTATATGGAGGGGCTCCAGGTGGAACTTACAAAGCTCTGGAAGAAGTAGGCAGCTTCTGCCTCTACTAGCTGACAGCAACAAAGGGAGGTCTTGGCCATCAGGTCTATTAGAGCCATAAGACCCACAGGGCTGTTTCTCAATGGGATCTCCGTGACCCTGAGCCCTGGGTGAAGTCTCCTCTTTGTTGCACGCTTTCACCATGACATTGCTGCCTGTCCAGAGCAGTGACGGTGGGTTATGTTAAATCACACAAAGCCTCCTGAGAACAGAGAACTCTCTTCCTATATCCAGATTATGTTCTTCTGTGGTTTCAGGTCCAGCCCTTCATGTTATTCCAAGGTATCTCTTCTTCTGTATGGAGTAACCAGGCAATTTATAGCCACAGTTTAGCACAGTTGTCCCCAGGAGCAATTAGCACTGGTACAGTGACACTCTCATTGGTCCATTTTTTGTCAGAGCAATGACAGCAAACACCAAATGTGCTTAGTACCCGGAAAGGCCGCAAAATCCCTGCTGATGATCTGATAGACCACACTCTCTCACTCCCTCCGTGTAGACCACACTTTCACACTTAACATGCTTTTGACTGGAAACATTTTCAGAAGCACATTCTCTGTGCCTCTTTAGAATTTAAATTTCCACTTGCGTTTGCCCACCCAGATATTAGAAACGCATGCTTAGCATATTCTCTGACCAAGAACATCTTAAAGAAACCATTCTCTCTCACCATGTCATTGCTTTTTTATGAGCCCTGAATTTGTTTTAGGGTTTTGAGTTAAATTATTGTAGCATCTTGTTACAATAAGGTCCTTTCCCATTTCCATTCAGACCTAAGCCCTTTACCTGAGTGTAGAAGAAAGAACAATGCTTTCCTTTCTGTAGTAAACCTGCTCTGTTTTGTGCGTTTTGACCTACATTTACACTTTTACTTACAATTTTAAAAGAATCACCTTACAGAGAATTTATCTCTAGGGAAGGGTCTTATGGCCAGCACAGGACTGCGTCATAGGACGCTCAGTCTCTGTTTCTCTTTTGGATGTGTTGTGTGACTTTAGTTCACTGTCCCACACTGTCCCTTTGCTTCCTCTCTCCATCCATGTGTTACCTGGATTGTAAACTCTTTGGGATGGGGTGAAATCATGTTGTATAAATGGAGGAAGAGGAGGAGGCTGTTGCTGTTGAGATTGTAATAAAAGTAAAAAAATAATAACCTGCGTTTATATATATATATATATATATATATATATGAAGTGATGTGGAGGAAAAAAAAAGGGTATGATATTAATAACAGTGTCTTTCTTCCAGCACGATCCCAATGTGCTTTGCAAATTATATATCCCTTTGAACTTCAGCCACCTCTTGGGAGAGCCAAATAACGTGGGGCAGGGGACAGTGTTTTCATGAGGCCAAGGAGAAGATTAGAGCTCTGCAACTGCAGCCCAGCATCTGAAAAAAAACAAAGCAGGATTGAAAAAAGGATTGTATACACTGACATGTTTTAAAATTAAACGTCAGAGAAGAGAATTTTCTTAAGGGTTTTGTTGAAACTGGCAAAAATAAAAGAATCTTTCATTCTTTATTATTGTTACTCTTTCACCTTTTAAAAAAATGCCTCTTTTTCTTCCTATTTTATTTTTTATGTTCCTTGACCCTCTTTTTCCATTAAATTCTTTACAGCTTCCTTTCCTGTCCCAACTGCACCCTATTAGCACCTCTTTATTCTAATCCTTTGCCTAGCTCTTTAGATATTTTTTACAAAACCCTGCTGTAACCAGATGGAATCTGGATTCTTGCATGCGGTGCGTATGGGTTGTTTCCAGCACACTGAACACCAACCCAAATATATAGGCAAACCCAGCACTCATGTTGGCACAAGACTCAGAAATCACAGATCACATCAGCTGTTATTACTGAAAACATAGGTCGGCCAGTGGCCACACACTTCAACATGCATGGTTCGGTCTATGAATATGAATCTGCTCTCCTCTAATGCAGGAAGAGAACCAAAAACACATGAAATTTCCCAACTGTTAGACTTGTAATGGCCTGTATGCAAACACTGTTAATTTTCCTCCCCTTTGCTGTAATAGATTTTAATAGAGGTTGAGTTCTTACAGGGACCCGCTGTGGTGTTCCTACGCAGATGTTTAAGAGCAGCATAAAAGCCAGAAATCCCTGCCTTCGTCTACAGAAAACCACAGGAGACCTGAACCCTTATTTTCACTGTTTAGGGCTTGAAAGTATCTCCTGAGTCCAAGGGTTAGTTTTCTGCTGCTACCAGCAGCATGTCGTAAACTCCTTTCTGATTTTGCTCCACAGTTCTCCTTCCCTCACTGGAAGGCTCCTCTGTGACCTTGCTGTTCATGCGGGTCAGGATCTTTTATTTCCAGTCTTAATTATTCATTATCATGTTTCAGCCATTTGTTCTTGCATCAGCTCTGTTCCTTTGCTTATACAGTGTTTCCCTCCCTAGCTCTTTGCCTTGGGCTAAGTGCCATATGATACAGCAAACCAGTGTATCTCCTCCTTCCATCATTTTGCTGGGCTAAATCCATTACTTTTCTTTAACTTCATATTGGATCAGAGACCGTGCATCAATTCTTCATTCCCTTGGTCACCTTCTCTACTGGTGCTCTAATTTACATTATTTAAATTCATAATTTGAGTGCATAGGTGACCAGAATTATATGGAGAAACCCAGTTTCAGTCCAGTCTAGCTCTTACACAGTTGCATTCGTACTCTTCTGTCTTCATTGGCAGTAACTCTCCTGACACATGCTTTGCTTTTTTCATGGCTGCATCATATTTGTGGCTTACAGTCACGCTAGATGTTTTCCTCCTCATTTGTTTCAACATATGAATCCTACTTTCAAACAGAAATGCTTGTTATTAGTCCCTAAGCACCCAACCTTGCACTGTATGCTATTAGTTTTCATCCTGTCTCTGTTATTGCAGTACTTAAGGTTATTCAGTCCTTCCTGTATGACATCCTAATCCTCCGTTGCATTGACAATGCTTTTAGACTTTGTATTGTCAGAATTTTCCCTGATTTTTCAGCAGTTTTTTTTTTCTTTTTGTGCCAAGGTCATTAATGGACATACTAAATTAGATCAAATGCAAGACAGATTTTTCAGGAAGCCCACTAGTAACTAACCTAAATTCCTTTCATACCTGATATTCCTTTACAGCACTACGCCGTGGCCAGCTCTCGCCTACCGTACAATTTACGCATTGATATCCTTGTTTCCCAGCACATCACCAGTTTCTGCAACTTACATAAGTATTTCCAGTGCAGCAAAAGGAGCTCTTTACATTTCCTCTGTCTGTAAGAGCATTTATTTTAATCAAAGAAATACAGCCACTGAGTTTTGCCTGGAGGACACCTATGTTGCATCCATTTACCACCATGTCCTTGATTATTGTCTCCCTTCAAATCTGCTCTAAAAACCAGCACACTGTTGAGGTCAGGTCTGTGGTTACATGGATTGCTCCTTCCTTCCCTTCCTTCCCTTCCTTCCCTTCCTTCCCTTCCTTCCCTTCCTTCTTCTATTCCCCTTTCACTTTTCCATCCGTGGACTAGAATCCAACACCGTGCTCTTCAAGGGCTCACACACCACAGTAATGCCCGCTGGGGAGAAAATGAAGCCAGTTTAAGAGTCAGCCAAGGCCCCAGCTGGCTCAGCACCTCGCAGACCAGCCCAGAAGGCAGTGACCACTCAAAGCATGGTGCCTTACTGTGTGATGGTTGATAGTGCCTATTGCTTTAATTCCTAGTGTGATTTAGGCTCATGGTGCTTCTCTGTATGACCCTTGCTGTCTGAGAGCCCACTTCTCCCTTTATATTCCACCATAGACCTGTGACAGCGCTCTGTCTGTTGAACAGTCCAAGAATATAGAAATCAGTCTGTCTCCCTGATTCTGGTCTGCACCATGTTTATTTGTGTTATCATCACATGGAGATAGGGAGCAGAACAGTTTTGAATTTATTTTGTGAGGTGAAAATCTTGAAAACAGTAGAATTTGAGGGGGAGCAGTATGATGGAAAACTCCTTAAGAATGTTAGCAAATTACTTGCAGGGCTGTATGGAAATTATACTAAACTGGAGGGACTTACTGGGAGTGTCTGTTAACTGAAGGGACTGAGCTAGACATTTAATGGTTCCAAATGGGTATGTTCTTTGCAGTCAGACTCTTTTGGAACTTTTACAAATGTTTATCATTCATAAAGTCCAACGGCAACGAGTTCAAAACCTTATCTGTGCCTTGCGCTAAGAAACATCTCCTTTAGTGTGTTTTGAATTTGGTTACATGAAAAAAAGAAAAGAAGGAACAGCCATGGGGAGGGTTTCAAATCATTTTAGCCTGGAAATCTGGCATAAAGAGCAATGTTAGCACCCTCTGATCCAAGGAGGCACCACGTAAGAGCTCATTTTGAAGTACTTCCCAAAACTGGAGTTGGGATCTCTAGAATCAGTTTGAGCTTAATGGATTTGCCAGGACTGTTCTGGACACTGTGCAAGACACGGTGGCTGCAGGCGGCTGAGGGAGCGGGCAATGCTGCGCCCTGGTGGCTGCTCTTCAGGGAGACCATCCTGGGCTGCCGGCCGTTGGCAGCTGCAGCAGGTCTCCAGCAGGTCTTGCAGGAGTAGAAGCCAAATGCTGTAGACCAGAAAGCCTGAGACTCTTCTGGACACCTTTGTGAGTGGGTAGCTGATGTCCTGTTGTGGACACGTCTGGTTATCACCATCCACTAGAAGGAGACAAAATCACATGCATTCCAGGTTGTAGGCAGTTCGTCAAGTACAGCAACAGGCAGTCAGTAGGTAATTAGCTGCTGGAAGACAAAAAGATATTTTCAAGCAAATCCAGCAACTCAACTCAATGAAGCGATTCTGGAAGATAAGTAAGAGAAGGCTTGGGAACAGGCAGAGAGTAGAATGAGGAGGGCTTATTGGCTACTGCTAAATGTATTTACATCAAATAATTCGAGATGACTTGCTAAAGCAGAAGTTAATTTGGCATTAGTTTTTACATGGAGTCATGACACAGGTTTCTTAGCTTTGGTGTAGTCCCCCAGGCCAGCTTACGTCACAGTTTTTCCCATTATAATGTTTGACTCAACAACCTTACGGTTGAACGTTTCCTCGTTTTAAAATGTTAAATGGTCTGTGCTTCTTTGGTTTGAGGTTCTTCAGGCCAAGTGCAGTCTTTACCCACAAAGAAGGATTAGCAGGATAATCTAGCAAAATATTTAATCATGAAATTCACTCCTGCTGCTGCCTGCTGTAATGTTCTTCACACTCTTTGCATCCTGTGGTGTGAGCTGAGGAAAAGGCACTGCCTTCCTTGAAAGACAGGGAATGGAGCTCGACACCGGTTGCCCCATCAAAGATACATCAGCCATGGGTCAGGGTAGGGGTACTTTGCGGCAAAAGGGCTCTGGGAGTGCTGATATTCTGTGCCTTAGTGTAGCGAGGCAGCTGCCAGCAAGAAGGACACCTGCTCACACCACCACCACACCGAGTCCTCCGTAATGGAGTGATCTGCTCAATTTGGGGCAGGGAGGAAGGAGAATACAAAGTTACCCATTTAAAAAAAACTTCCCAAGGTACATGTAAATTATAAAATAGTGTCCTATGGTTGATCTTATGATTGGTGGGAAATTAAAAAAAATAAAGCTGTCAAAATGATAATCACTAAAGAGAAAAAGAAACCTGTGTGAGTGAAAGTTGGCAAGTCTGTTAGCAGAATGACTACTGTACTGGAAAATTACTGAGCACTGTTTATAAAGGCAATCAGGCAGGAATGTTAGTCTTGGAGTCCTACTTTCAACATCAGCAGCTGTATTATTCTACTAGATTCCTTGTACTTTTTTTCCAAAAAAAAAACCCCACCTTCTAGTGACTGGGTGTGGCACAACCTGTTCCCAAAAGTCAAGATTCACCTGATTATTTTGGCCCCAGTATGGCAGAGATATGGTGGAGAGTTTCAGAAGTGTGTAGGGAGAGAAAGACACGATAGAAGAGGGTGTATATTTCATGGAAATCAGGGGTCCGTTTGTAAACAGTGTTTTCTTGCTTCTACATATTCAAGCATGAGCTTAGTTTGATAGCTGTAAGCAAAAAAATCTGACTATCAATTCCATGTGACAGATTCTCAGAAATCTTTTCCAGTTCTCCGTGCTAAAATTATCCAGTGTGAAATCCTGGCCCCACTGCAAGTTGGTCTGAGTTTTGCCTAACATCAGTAGAGCCACAGTTTCACCCAGGTGCCTCAGAAAGCTAAGAGCAACTTTGACATGATGTGCTAAAGACAACCAGTGCTAACTAGACATGGAGTTATCCTCACCTGTACGTTAGTGCAACAATGTATGTTAAACCAAAAGGTATGTAGTAAAATCTGTTTGAAATAGAACCCTCAGATTACGCTGCTTTAGATTAGTTTCTGTCACAAGTGCTTTTTCAGACAAGCTGTGTCTTGTTTAGTAGCAAATTTCCTCTGATACTTTATTCAGCAGTAGTACAAGCTCTTAACTAGTTGTATTTAAGAGCCAGTTCTAAAAAAACGGGTTTAATAAAAACAGAAAAATTTGTGTTATTACAAACGTCTCTTTGGTCACATCCAAGCTACTATTGTGAAAGCAGGGAAATTAATTTCACTGTAGCATTAGGGAGGGAACAAAAGTAATACAATCCCTGTAGAGAGTGGGTGCATGTGTGAGTGTCATGGTTGTTCAGTTAGAGGAACAGAACCAACCTGCAGGCACCGGTCTTCTGCAGGGCTCGAGACAGAAATAACCAGGTGAAGTTTAATGGGCTGCAATATTTCCCCTAGAACATGTAATGGCTTTATGTTATAAGAGGCTACAAATCTCCGAAAAGTGACCTCATGTCTTTTGATTGCACTCCTCCACCGCATCCTTCAGCCTTGACCCATTTTATCTTCATAGCACTTTTTCCCAAGTCCTTAGCTACAAGTCTTCATTTGCAGACATTCATCTCCCCTGGGTTTATGTACATAGTACTGTAGACCATTTTTTTCCTAGAAAATGCGGGAGTTTTAGGCAAGTAGGTAGAGTGAATAATTCAAGGTTAATGACTAATCCAGACCATAGAAAGATCAAATGATGAACTGAACCTCCAAAAGATATTTCAAGTTTGCTCCAGGGGCCTGCCAGATGAGCATTGCCAAAGCAGATTAGAAGAAGAACTCCCAATTCCTCAGCAGAGATACAGAGAGGTCAGAGGTTGAGGAAGACTCAGAAGACAAAGATTTAAAACAGCCCTCTCAGATTGCATGTGCTGCCCATCCCAGCTTTTTGAGGCTGTAGAAAAATACACCCTTCTGGGCATTTTTTTTAGCTGGAAAGACAGCTACTGACTGGGTTAAAAAATCTGCGCTTAAAAGCTCATCACTTTCTTCCTAAATCTAACCGCGAGCAGGGATCATCTAGCTCTTGAATCTTCTATAGAGGTAAGATTACAAAAAATAAGACCATGGATAAAGCCATCCCTATGGTTGTGAGAAAGATGAGTGTGTTTGTCACATAAATCTGTACTCGTTGGGAAAATGAGAGGCTCTCCAGGGACTCTAGCTAGAGCACTCACATGGTCCAACAGAAGATAGGTTATAACCTGGGAGGGAAAGACCAAACTGAAAAGAACTGTGGTGTCAATAAATCCCTAAGATCAGTTTACAGGCTTAAAACATAACTGGAAGCCAAATGCTCTATATGATATACACAGGGCTTAGCGTACAACGGTTAATTGGCTTAGTTAATAATGCAGAGCTAGATTGGGTTTTTGAGTTAGAACACTGGAATTATTTTTTACGTTGTCATAAGAAAAATACTTACCGCTTTTAAAAAAATTAAAAGTAAGTCTCATTCTTAAACACATTCAGGTGTTTGCAAAAGGTGTAATGACAGCGTAGAGAGGAAAATCTGTCTGTAGTGTAATTTAGCAGTAGCCATAATGTGACGCTATTTGTACATCACATTTTTCTTCCCTGTCTGTATATTACTTGCAGATAGTAGTTATGCTAATAACTTGCTGCACGTTACCAAATATGAAACTGGCAGGAATTTTCATATTTAATCACTTTATCCATAAATCCCTTGTCTTTCCATTTGGGTTGTGAATTATGTTCTTGAAATATAGTTGCAGATTCTGTGTCTTACAGCCACCTAGGAAGGGGGCGTCCGAAGAACTGTGGGGGAAGATCAGGGCACTGCCAGTATTGCACGTAGGACTCGCATTTACTTGTTTGCCACATCATTTTTATGAGTCATTAAACCAAGCAGAGGCTTCACTGAGAGGATGAAGTTTTGTGGTCAAAGTCATTATCCCCTAGACACCTTTGAAATATCCTACTTTACTGATATTATTATTATTTAAACATTTGATCTGTCACTTGTCTCTTGGATATGAAACTTAAAGCCCTCGTTCCAAATAGCCTTTGATTTCTAAGTATTTTGGTTCCGTGTTAGCAGCAGTTGTCAGACGTAGGAGAGAGTGGGCTGTGAGGTTTCAGAGATCCCTTACAGTGCAGCCGCATCTTATTTTAACCATCAGGCTCGGATCAGGGATGGATGTAGTGGATCAGTAGCTGAAGCTGGCCATACAGATGCCACTCTGACAAAAAAGCTGGAGATTGCGTTTTCACCGTAGGCACAGCTTTGTATTGATTCCCTGGGTCTTGGCACATGCCCTGTGCAATCATTCTTCTCATGATGATGATGATTATTTTTTTTTCTGTGCCAGTTTTCCAGTTACACTCTGTCGTATCAGAGCGAGAGAAGCACTAACTAGAGACCGTCACACAGGGTAAGAAGGAGGTGATTTCTCCCTTCCACAAGAGCAACCAAAAAAAAAAGAAATCTTCCTTCCTGAAAGGAAAGTCAAACCTTATATCTTAAGGCATCTTGGAAATAGTTGGCATGCTGTGTGCTGCCCATCCTAAATGCAAGCTCACAGACAGCCTCTGCCAAAAATGTATTTTTATCTTTCTCCTTTGCTTTCAGTCCCTTTCCCTTTTTCTTTTGCCAGTAGCTGTAGATCACAGTGAGAGTACAGTGCTGAAGTGAATATTAGTTCAGTGGAGCCTGTACAGAAACCGTTCCCGGCCCTGTGACTCAGAGTCAGCTCATAAAGCAGAGTCACTGTTTCCCCCTCCATGCCCTTGTTGAGCAATTCCTTCACCCAGATAGACAACTCGCTCCACGTTTGCTCTGACAGGGCAGAGTCCGGATATCAAGGGAGCCCGGCTATTAATTTTCATGAACACCGATTTCTGCACTTCAAGGCTATCTTTGTCACCCTTTCAGTCCCAGTATTCGATTACCCAGCTGGCATTTTCCCATTCCATAAGCAAAATACCAAGCACTCAGCCACAGAGATGCGCCAAAACTACTGTCTAGAGGAGCAGGTTTGGTGTCTTGCCAGCTGTTTTAGCCAACGGAAATTCACAGATGTGTCAACTGCTTTAATGCACAGAAACATTTGAGTGGGGCCCTGTTTCACAAAAGACAGGTGGCCAGCCTGCCCGATCCCGTCCTGCTCAAACCAACTGGCTTCTGCCTTCACTGTCAACGCAGTCGTCAGTGTTGTCACACCAGGTCATCAGTCATAGCATTTGGCAAATGAATTCATGACAATTGCACCGACTGAAGATGTTCCTACAAATTATGCTGCACTGATTTTTTCCCCGTTCAGGAATGGGAAGATGGGAAACAGTTGTTTGATTCGTTTAGGAGAAGTTACGCGGCAGCTTCAGAAGAAATGTGGTTAATAAGTTGGCATGTGTGGTGCTCTGCCTGGACTATGGGAGCCTTCAGCAAAATGAAATAGTGTTTCCGAGCAGACTTGGTTTTGAGAAGTCTTGAGCCACTTATCATAATAGACAACCCAGGACTGGGTGACAAGTAAAAGATTCATGGTATAAGGTACTAATCTAGATGATAGGCCTAAATAACAGGCTAGAAGATCAATTACCTGGTGAGAAAGGCATGATAGCCTTCCGGTGCACAGTGCCTACACAGTTATTGTTCCAGTCTTTCACTCCATACAGGAATGCCTGTAATTACAGGGAACATGTTGCTCATTGACAGATTGCAGGAAGCGTAAAGATCGATGCAGCTTGTCTTTAGGAAAAAAATTGTCCCTCCCTGCATACCTCCTAATTCAGATTCTTCTTAGACATTTTATTCACTGCCTTGTAGCCCAGCTCTAACCACAGTGGTGCTTCCAGAACTTGCTGGAGTCAGTAGGAGCCTTTCAGTTGGCCTTACACTGAGCTGGAAGACAGCGGGGTGAGGTTGCCTCATTTCCCTTGCGTGTCCACAGCCGGAGACTGCTCACAGCAGCAGTGCGGTCCTTGTTTTGGAGGAACCCAAACACTTCACAACCTTGTGCTGGGTGTTTGCCAAAGAGCCTTAAAGACATAGCAAAGCAAACTACAAAAAAGGCCATGTATTTGTTCCCAGCACACTTTGATCAAAGGGGAAGGAAATGGCAACTGAAATGTGCTTACAAAGTGAATGAATCCCAAAGGCTCAGAGGAACGATGGGTATAAGGAAATAGTCCCTGACCCTATCCAGACTGGGTTATGGCACATCCTTGTGAGCTATGGCAGCTTTGAAACAACATCATAGGATCCTTTCTATAAGGAAAATCTTATCTTTTTTAAGTACTTGAACCTTGGCAGTTAAGTGAAGCATAATGTTTTATCTCACCAGTTTTTTAACATTCCTTCTCTGCCTTCTTCCCAGGTGGGTGACTGGCCATTGGAGTCCCTGCTCTGCTACTTGTGAGAAAGGTGTCCAGCACCGGGAAGTGACTTGTGTTTATCAGTTGCAAAATGGCACCTACGTTAACACAAGAGACCTCTACTGCCTTGGCAACAAGCCAACAACAGTACAAAGCTGCGAAGGACGGGACTGCCTTTCTATCTGGGAAGCATCGGAGTGGTCAAAGGTAGGAACCTGATACAAGAAAGGAGCCAGACTGCACACAGCCCCGGATACACTGGCCCTAATCCAGCTAAATGCTTAAAATTAAGCATGTTGTCACGGTCAGCGTACTCAGTGCCACTGGGTAGGACTGTCATTTGTTGAGATGATCAGTTTGAAACTGAGGTTTGTATTCCGTACCAGAATAGTTATTAAGGCATGTTTTAGATATCATGCTATAGTAACTGTATCTTTCCATCTGAAGACTCTGACCAGCAAGGAAAAACATTTCACTGACCCGAGGCCAGAAGTGTAGTAACCCACCAGGGCTTCTGGCTCCGTTTAAATGCAGTATGAAACAAATACCAGATTTATCAAGAATCTGCATGTTACAGAGAATGTACAATCTTTGGGCCCTGTCCAGCCTTCTTTTGTGTAATTCCAGGAATATGGAAAAGCTGCTTATACTTTGTATAAAAGGTGATCTCCCCATAGTTGCAGAGAGTTAAGAAATTATTCTCAGATATTATAAAGGCATTTCAGATATAAATGATGTATGGTCTAGACAGTTAGCCTAGATTTTGTTTAGCAACAGAGTGAACTGGGAGTATGCCTGCAGTTCACGACCAGGAGTCAGCTAACGCAGGGCAACTTTGTCTGTGCCTTGTGAGTAACGGTCCTAATAAGATGTCCATGTCAGTTTTGATATTGTATCTGCTGGGCTCATCTGAATGATGATCCTTTCACTCTTGGTGCAGTGCTTACAGCTCTACCAGTCTCATTCCCGACTGGCTGTGTTACGGGACTGTCCAGCAACAGTCATTTCTGTAGGAAGGATCTTTCCTTGTTATTCATCTCTATTTTGAAACAGTGAACTCCTGTTTAAAACATTGTCAAAGAGCTTTTGCAAAATATCGTTGTTAGAAGTGTGCTTAAAAGTCACAGAAGCTCAGGATATGAGGGAGCTTGCGCTGAGGAACAGTGTCTCTTAACAAACACAATGTGATTCCATTGTCCACCTTTTGAACAGGAAATCTTTGGCAAGTGAGATGATAGTTAAGTGAGAGGAGTGTTTCCTTTCAGTAGGACACTGTATCTGTGCACTACTGCATGAGATTCATTTTCTTTCCGAGTTCTTGCATTTCAAAAGATGTGGAGAAACGCACCAAAGTTTTAATAAGTTGTCCGGTAGGTCTTTTGTTTGTTATAGAAATAACCCTTTCAGATGATGGCCTCTCTATTTCTTACAGCTGCACCAGATGAACTCTTTATAGCTGGGACTATTCTTAAGGTGCAGTTCCTACCTGTTTTACACGGGGAATTTTTACGTGGGGTCTTTTGTTAACAATCCCAGGTACTTCTCTCTCCTTTTTATGAAACGGAGTAAGTCAAGTTACAGAAGACTTTTTCCAGAGTGGACATTTTCCGTATCTGTGACCACATAACTCACTTGCAAATACATAATATTTTTTCAATAACTGGTTTACTTCTCCTTTGATAAATTTATTTACCTTTTGTCATGTCTGTAATTGCCCCCTTGTGATTTTAAATTCATTCTTTTTCTGGCACATTTCTGGTATGTTGTCGCACAGTTGACTCCAGGACACATTTGATGCTCTGCCAGTTTGAACACTTCTCATAACTAGGACTTTCTTCAGTGGTAATCACTTTAATCCCTAACATTTTAATCTGATGTTGTGGAGTAAACATCACAGTAGTGGTATCATTTTATAAATCAATTTTCTCATGTATGTTTTTGAACTTTTTGGTTATACAACAAAAAACAGGTGACCACACTGATGTCTGGTCCCCAATCAAAAATGTGTGTTTTCAAAGCAAATTCCAATCTTCATTGTGGAAAAAATTAAGTTCCCCTTTTATTGCCAAACACTTGAGATTGTTTTGAACAAAGTACTGCTCAACCCATTTTTAATGACAAAAATAGAGACTGTCAGAAAAAGGTGAATGTTTCTACTGTTGGGGAACTAGAGTAGAAAAAAAATATGGATTTCCTTCAAATAAAGGAGCCGTATCTTAACTACAAAGTTGTATTGCTCCTTTACAAAACCTTGTGGGATTTGACTAAGCAATTTGTTAATAAAATAAGACTTAATGATCTCAGCTGGACACTCAGGGACTGCACATATTATTTAGTAGACTGCTTTGTTGTGGAATCTCTGTAAAATCTGTATGTTAAGAAATTCTTCATGAAAACAGAGGACTTGAGGAAAGAAAAAAACTCTTAAAAGAGGGTGATTTATATGTGACCACCAAAGATCTGTTGGAAAACTTTTGCAAATGCTGTTTTGTCTAGGAAAGTATATGCAGTATTAATCTGTGAATGACTTAAAAGCTTGTGGGAAGAACAAACAGTTGGTGTTTTTCCCAGACTTGCTTGTAAAACCCACCTAGAGATTTCTCCTACTGTGAAAAATACTCCCACTTCAGTTTGATTTACTTTGAGTAAATTGAACCATTTGAAAGATTTTACATATTGTGCTTTGTAGTTTGAGATGAACAAGTGCAGCCCTGAGGAGTCCACCCTGAGGACAGAGGGAAATGATATATAATTTGGGAAAGTCTATACAACTTGGGGCAAACTCTTGGCTTTTAGGTATCATTTAGGGAGCTCCAGCCTGGGATCTCTGGCAAGGCTTGTGCTCTGAAGAGTCCAGCAAAGTAGTTTCTGGAATTCTGCAAAGCCTGGAAGAATTCATCCCTGTATCTAGCAGAACTATACAATTGTGCTTGTTGCAAAGATGTTACATCCGTGAGGAGGTCACGCCATGAGCAGCACATAGTAAATTAAGTGGAAGGTTTCCCAGATTTTCAAGAAGTCACTTTGTAGTGCTCTGAAGTATTTAAAGGCATGTCTGTTTGCTTGCCAGCTCATAAACGCTTGTCATTCATGTCCTTAACAAGGCCAGCAGGTCAGAACTGCCTGGATTGTGTTTTTAAGACAGTTAGACAGGCATGCTGAGATTTGTCCATTTGATGTAATTTATATCAAGCTGACGCTTGTTTCCAGCGTAGACCCCCTGGATGGAGAAGCTTCTTGGAATATGTTCAAAAGACCTCACAGAATATCTCATATCTTCACTATTTATTCAGTGTCAAATCAACTGTCTTTTGCACGCTGATCCCCTGAAGGGGAGAACCTGACATGCTAGAGGAGGTTAGTTTTTATCTCAGTTGGTACATATATCATTTTTCCACCCACCTGTCCCCAGTGGCTCTTCAAGAAAATTTCTCACTCTTAACCACTGCAGTGGCATGAAAATGAAGAGCAGAGAGACTAGCTGTGCTGTTGTGTAGTGGCATGCACTTAGATGGCTGTGACAGCATCAGCAGATCTGTTACTCTTTTTCTGAACTGGTTATTTAAAACAGAACTTCTGTTTCAGTTCATGCCAGTGTCCTTTTCCCACAAGACAAATCAAGACAAATTCTCCAGTAAAATGGAATTTCTAGCCAACCATTGGCAGAGGTAACAAATGGGTGACCAGATGGCCCTGCTTTTTAGAAGCCACCTTCATAGTGCCCAGGCACAAAAGCATTTGTGGGCAATTTGTGCTCACTCACATGAACGTTTGTTAGAGCGCCCAAATGTTTAAATCAAGTCTTCCTTCAGCGACTGATTCTAGCAGCTCTAGCAGCCTGCTGCTTCCTCAGAGGACTTCAGACAGTGCCTGCTTATGCTTTTGGCGTTGAAAAGTCTGTGTTTCACCCCTGCTGATGTCCGTGGCTAGCTTGCTGGCCGTGGTTGGAAGCTGATCACAACACTGTGGCTCACTGAATAGTGCCTCTCCTGAGCTGTCCCCTTTGTACATTTGAAGTTCTTCGTCACTAACATAGCGATGAGGATATCGCAAAACAGAGAGTGAGGGTTATGTATGTGTTTCACATGAGAACATGTGTGAGAACTGTGACTTTGCCATGGTATGTGCAAACTGCACTGCAGAAATGTAACCGTGGTCTGATGCTAGTGTCATTTAAAAATGCATTTATCGCCACTATTTTACTCCCATGATACATCAAGGGATGTGGCAGTTCTGTGTTGTAAATCTCAGTGTGTCCTTTTTCAGTATGAATGATGAGCTCTTAAATACAAGATTTAGTGGTTTTTTTCTTCCATAACACCAATTCTAGCAAAATTCCAGCTGATATTTTTCAAAGACGGTTGATTTTCAGAATTGCCATTTTTCTTAAGTAAAATATTTCACAAGCAGGTATCCTGCTTTTCAAATTACTCTTTTATGTTTGGAAGGGGCTTAAATTATTCAGAGAAAATCTTAGGGTTAATAGTTTTCCTCTGTGTTCATAAAACCAGCTTTTCCTTTTAGCTATGTTTGCAAGATAAAAGTTATCATTTCTCGGCATCATGTAGCAGAAAACAAATACCTGTTGTTTTGCAGTGCTCAGCAGACTGTGGGAAGGGGATTCAGAAAAGAACAGTGACGTGCACAAATTCTCAAGGAAAATGTGATGCAGCCACCAGGCCAAGAGATGAAGAAGAGTGCGAGGATCACACAGGCTGTTACGAATGGAAAACAGGCGATTGGTCTAAGGTAACAGTGAACCCTACAGGGTGTTTTCTTTCTAAGTGCAAAGATGTTCAGAGTGCAATGCTTCCGTCTGCTGTCTGTGTTAATTTGCCGTTTAGATATTTGGAAAGGAAGGGTTTAACTGGTTTTGATTGGAGCTTTTGCTGGGATTTAAACTCCCCTTGTGCCGTTTATAACCCAAACATTGCAACACAGGCTTACGGATATGACCCAGCCAGTTTTAGAGAAGTATCACTGAGAAAAAGGGAAATCTCACAAGGGGGCTGTGGTGAGAGTTTTGTCTCCCTCAATTCATCAATACGGAGCTGAGAAGAGAGCTGGACCTTAGTCTTCTTATCCCACAGGTGATAAATCTGAAGGTTTGGGAGAACTGCTGTTAAACTGAACACTACCGAGGGGGAAGCGTGGGGAAGCCCAAGCAGACTCACACAGAAACAGAGGGTAATTGAGAGCACTCACAGCTGAATTCTGTTCCTCTGCCTCGTGCAGGTCCTGCGTGCCAAGTCTGACAGTATACTATTTTATTACCACAGATGCAAGACTAGAGCTGTGCAGATGAATTTCATGTTAGTCTGAGACCTACACAGCATAGTCCAGTCCTAGACTTATTCCAACCACCTGAAATGAAAGAAAGCCATGAACTTAAAGGCAGAGCCAAAATCATCAGTCCCTTCCTCCGGGCTGGATTTTACCTTCACTTAGGCCTGTCTAAACTTCGTTTCTCCAGTGACATCAGTGGAATTAATTCCCGAATGCAGTGGATTAAACCAGAGCAGAGTCTGCTCTGTATTTGCATTCTGATCTTAAAGTAACAGGTAGTTTTGCTTGGGAAGGAGGCCTGGCAGTGTGAGAAGCTCAGCCTTTGGCAGTGTTGTTCATAAAGCATCCTTTACATTACTGACTTCATGTTTGCATAAAGAACTAAAATTTCCCAGGAATATTATATTCCAGTTTGGTTTTATCTTATCTTTGTAACTGTACTGTTCTTTAAAAAGAAAGCCTACTTTGTGTTCTGGAATGTACGGCATGTGCAGAAACCACTGGGATACAGTAGTTGCGTTTTGCTTTCCAAAAACCCAAACTCCAGCAAGCAAAATCCAGTGAAATAGAGGCCCATAATGGGCAAATCGGCTTATCTGTGATTGCCTTTTTTTTACATTGTGATTAGGAATTACAAATAGTTATAGATATACTCTGTCATAGATACATGAATTTAATAGTGTCAGTGCTGGGGAATGCATTAAAAACCTGCCACATACAAAAAGTCTGTATTTAAGCCGAGCCAGGAATTTGTATCACAGAATATTTAGAGTATTGAACATTATTTTATTCATAACCTGGCACATAGAGTCCATGCAAGCTGGCCAAAACAAACAGTTCCCGTGTGTTAACAGGTGAAATAACATTATTTATTTATTTGTGGAATTTTAAAACATTTTGGCATGCAAATTGACCCGGATTCTCTTTAGAGGGAGGAATATGAAATAATTGTGTATTCACTGATTACATGGATTGAAAGTTCGGTATTGTGTGAATGGTTCCAATCTGATAAAGATGTTGGCTCACTGCTAGAAAGGCTGCAATCACACATTGGCCGCAATAAATAGTGTTGTTGATGGATTTAGTGTCTGCATGTGAGCAGGACAGGATCAGTGCAAAATCACTTGTTATTTGCGATTCTTAACTCAGGCTCAGGATCCTCCCTGTGCAGAAGGGCACAAAAGCTTATGGGCTGCATATATGGCCTGCCTCTGTCTGCAGAGAGCTTGTGCCAACTCTCTGCTTCCCAGGAATTTCACCCTGTGTGAGTCCAGCAGGATGTTCTTGGACTTAGGTTTGGTTTATAATGAGCATTTAAAATTCTAGGCGTATTGGTTAATTCTGACGGGACACTTAGATCACACAATTAGATTCTCATTCTCTGAGTAGTGGGGTAAACAAAAGGCACCACTGGATTGCTAGAAAAGGGTATGGGTAGATACAATTCTTTGAAGAGAGTGTATTGTCCCAGAAACCCAGATAGCTGAAATGTTTGGTGTGGAATTCAATTCTTTGCAAATCCTGAGTGAGGGATTTTCATCATGAGGATCCAGAAGCTTTAATGCAGGGCTGAGACTTAGGTGGAGAGACTTTACAGCTATCAGCAGCTCCTCTTCGGTGTTGTCGGGCTTTAAACAGTTCCTCCTTTAAGCAGAAACACAAAGGCTGCGGCAGTTAGATTATAGTGAACTCTTTAAAATTCATACTTCCAGGGTAAAATTCCATTATAAAACATTTGTTGCCGGTGCTGTAAAAATCACTGTGAGAGCGCTTTATGCTGACTAAGGTGGAAACTTTTTCTATTAATACAAATTGATCTCAGAACAAGCAACAACTTTTTGCAATTAATGCATTGTACATTTGTTACTTATTGTTAAGAATCATCAGGGAAGCAAGATTTAACCAACAGTAGTAATTATCACAGATTAAAATAAGGGGCTTTGATGCTTTATGTGCAAACAGCTTGCGTGGTGACTTGGCCTGCAATCCTCAATTTCCCAAACCAAGATCGTTTGAAGATACCAGGAAGTCAGCTAAGAAAGAGGCAAAACCTCATTTAAAAAGTCAAGTCCAGATACAACTTGTAAATAGAACAGGCTGTTTGGGTGGTAACGGCAGATTTATGTTTATATTCTTAGTAGTAGTATTTATAGAATACATGGACTCTGTGCAAGAGAAGACAGATCGCATCCCTAAAGAGCTCCCAGACCTATACAAATAACTCACCTTGCATCTGACAGCAATGAACGTGGTTATCCTAGGTAAGATCTTGGATCCTGTTGCATTCAGAAGGTGCAAGAGTGGGCAGCAGTAAAAGCTCCAAATCTATGCCAGACAAGTTGTGGTTTTATGTTCTCAAACCCTGGATCCACTTCTGTGTAGAAGAGGTGAGTGCTGGAGACATGGCCATGCTGATCTTTAACCTGCACTTACCAGCCAAAACCTCATTCACTGGCCTGAGTAACGGCTCCGCAGCTGTTGCCTGTCCGTGCTCTGAAGAAGAGGGATTTCGTTCCATTTTCTGACAGGTTTAGTTGCAGATGCTCCTTACTGCATGTTACAGCTGTGGAAAGCATTTGGAGCTAATTGAACAGATTTAGCAAGCAGTCTTGGCTGTCATATTTGTGTATTCCCAATGTATTTGCAACACGTTTCAAGTGTTGCATGAGGAACTGTTACATGTAGCTCACTTTGCAAACACATAGGGCCAGGTCTGTAAGGTTATTTTAAATGCCTTTGAAGTTACCTTTGTTAATCCAGTGCTTGAGATTAACAGACTTTGTACTGTAATTCTAAAGACAGAGTATTGTTCTGTTGCTAGTAGCTAGTAACCTCCGTTACCACTGCTATTAAACTTGGAACTTCTTGGCGCTACTGCAACTTCTCTTTTAAACTTCTTGTCTTAAAGGGATGTAATTATTATTTTTAGCATTTAACACAAACGCAGCACTGGTATTATGAGATACATAACTAAGCTGTTCCTGGCCCGAGAGTCTTCAAACCTTATAGAAAGACAGATTGCACAGCAAGAGACCCGCTGAAGGTGTGTTAACCTGAAATCGTATTTTATTGTTGCCTGGATTCTTCAGAACTGCAATTCATTCTATCATCCTTTTTTTATATTTGATGCAATATACAAATGGGAATCCAAGCCATCTCCCATTCAGTCATTTCTTCCAAAAGGAAATTCCACATCCAGTTTGCATTCAGTTAAAGAAACAAACATCTCATACACTCTTTGTGCTTTGAAATGGTTCCTCCTTGTTTGAAATCTGAGCTGCTAAATGTTCTAGCACTGGAAACATTTTTACATTTTTGTTGTAGTTGTGCTAGTCAAAAGAACAAACATGGGTCGCTCAGTTTCCCAACACTTGCCTCAGACTCCTAGGCTGTTGAAAATATGCCTCTTGATGCTTTAGCAAGACAGTAGCTCATTCTTTCGTGATGAATTGTATTTTGCTGACAAACTTTATGTCAAGGATTACATTCCTGTGAAGAATGCAGGCAGCTAGTGAACAGAATGTGGCTTTATGTACGTGGCTCTCCAGCAGCCTGAGTCTGTACCGTTCGCCTGCTCTAGGCTGGGCTCAAAGGGATCGGCTGCGGGACTCCGGCTTTCCCTTGAAGTCTGCTCTGACTCACACAGTTCAAAACATATGGCCCAAATCACGTGGGGATGGTGATGACAAGAGATCAGATGTGCTTGAAGGTGAACAGCAGTAGGGACTGCTTTTTAGCTACCCAAGGTTCCCCCCATGTCCTCAGCTCTCTCCCCTTCTGCTCTAGTAATAATGCAGCAGGGAAAGCACTCGGGTGCAACTGTACAGGCCAAGGCCCTATTGTTTGAGTTCCTTTTCTCCAGTTGGCTTTTGGACTCGTCTAGGGTATAACTGAAGAGGCGAGATTATATGGCCGGAGCAATTCTCCGCAACATTTTTCTGGAGCTTTCTTCATTTCCAGTTTTACTTAATTGTTTCACTATTTTATATGCCTTGACATACTCTGTTTCTGTCCTGTGACTGAAGTACTGTATTTCAAGCCAACAGCACAGTTCAGGGGTCCCAGTTTCAGTTTTTTGACTGTTCTCCTTTTAACTGGTATTATATCAAGGAAGGTACAATTACAAGCAAGACACACTAGCTCGTTAGTGCTGATTTTCACAAGGGGGTATTTCAGCTTTGTGGGTAGAAGTTTAAACATGCAACTTCTATCCCTCAGGCAACAATTTAGCTCATTAACCTATTATATTACATAGCCCAATGAAAAGATTTTTAGAAGAAGAAAGATACATAGAAGCCTTGTGATATATTGGCTTTGCCATATTTTTTCTTTGCACTTACAGTAGATGCTCTGTAAATACTAAGGCCTATATTAATCTCGGATAACCCAGTGTAAAGCCAGGGTAACTGTCTTTCATTCTTTCCTACAGCCCATGGGCCACAAGCCAAGGATCTCACTCAGCACAGTGGGTCGGATATCAGTCTCTCTTACATTAGTGTAAATCCAGATTAATTCAGCCACTTAAGTTAATGCAGGCTTATGCCAATGCCATGCAGATTGGAATCTGACCTCCCGGACTGTGCAAGATCTTTGGGTCTTGTGTAGGAGCCATCACAGATTCATGTTCTCAGGTGAAAACAGAAATATATGACATGTCAAGCTGGGCTCCAACTAGGAGAGAAAGTAGAGGAGAAATCTTTTTCTATCACTTTGCATCTTGTATAACCACCTGGCACAACTTTCACTGGATCCAGAAAGACTGTGCACTCCAGAAACTGGAAAGTACTAGTAAGGATCAGCTTGGCAAAGTGTTTAACAGTATTCTTGTTGCCAAATACTGTCAGTAGTGATAAAGCACATCTGAAAAATTACCTATAGCCACCTGCCCTCCCTGGACATCAATAGTTGCCAATTTTTTTACAGTCTTTTACTCAGCCTATGAAATGCTGGCTATGGGTTCTCATCCCAGGAGAATATTAACAATAGGGAGGAAAAAATCTAATTTCCTACAAGACAAATACTGGGTTTGTGCCAGACATTGAGGTGTTTCATACTGAAGATCAGCAGTCATTCATCACAATGGGTGGTAACAAGGATTTTGTAATTGCAGATTAATTGTTTTGGCAGGATTACAGTAGATTGTTGGGGTTGTTTTTTGGGTTTGGGTTTTGTTGGTTTTTTTTTTTCAAAAAATACTCTATAATCTTCCAGTGCCAGGAAGGCATGTTCTCTGAGTTCCAAATGTTTGGGAACATCAACAAAATCCTCTATGCGCCTCACTTTTAATGATTAATTCACATTACATGATAAGAAGAGTAAATCAGGGACAGCTGTAGTTTGAGAGGTATATTCAGAGCTGTTATAAATATAGAAGCAAACTCTCCTTTGTTCTAACATTCATTACAAATTCATGGCTTGACCCACCATCTGTTTATGATAAAATATGGACAACTTGTTAATTCTTCATAAAGGTCGTAACTGGGTTCATCTTCTACCTTGGAGAAAATAATTTTTCTTGTTGAATTGAGAGAAAACTCCCCAGGAGGGATGGTCGCTTAAAACTGCAGTCACCCATCACAGCTGACAGACCCTTTCCCGCTGCTTACTCGCTTTGGCTCAGCAAACAACTTCATGATTGATGGCTGCTCGTGTGCATTCAGCACCATAGCTAGAAACTGATGTTGGAAGATTGTCCTCAGGCCTCACTGATGCAAATCAGTTGTTCTCCAGAAGGTGACAGAGCTGGATGTGACGGGAGAGGACCCAACAAGCTTTAGTATTCAAACCCTCTGCTTCTCTGGTCCTTGGCACGACCAGGAGCCAGAGCATCAGAGTGCCCTAAAATTAACTACTGCCCCTATGGACTGCTCTAAGTTGTACTGCTTGTTGTGGTTCCCCATGGTTTGTTCCTCTGGTGCATGATCACTGATGTGCTAACAACAGCCTTGCTTGCCACCAGCTAATCTCAAAATACCCCTGGCTACAGAGGATGAGAACAAATGGCCCAAAATTTGTTGGTTATATCAGCCAGGGATGCTCCTCAATTTGGCAAAGTTGTTGCCGGTATCCTAGAAAACATGTCATGTAGCCCTTTAGAAAGAAAGATGAGAAGTCATAGCCCTGCATTTCTGAAGTCGAATGGTACCCTCTTGAGTTATGATGAGCTCAAATCATCACCTTTAGTTTAACCTCCATTGAGGAAATGCATGGAATAAAATAGATCTCTGTGTGAAAAAATGCTAGTGTTTGTTTTACAAAGCAGAAACCACCCCTCTCTTCTGCTGCAGTGAAATCAGTTTTGTTCATAATACTATGGGACAAATCACTGACCCACCAAAGTCAATGGCCAGCTCCCAATGACTTCAGCGAGTTAAGGATTTCAGCATAAAATGAAGATTCTGGCACATGGCTTGCATTTTATATGACAGAGCTCCAAGGCTACTGGTTATTTTTTTGTCATCTTCACTGTCAGTGCAAGGCATGCTGGAGTTTTCTCTGTTCCCTTTTTGATTGTATTCCACAAACTTAAGTGAAAGAGAAAGGAACCATCCTGAATCCAGAATAAGGGTTCTGAGAAAAAGACTTAGATCTTTGAAGTAAAAGCCTCAGAAGGGGAAACAAGAGGGGAGACATCTCCGTGTTCCTGCTGCCAAATCTGTCACCTTGAGCTGCTTAAAGCCCAGCTCAAGGCCCTCCTACTGCCTGCTGGTGAAGTGGCATATCAAAAAGGGGTTGGATGCTTCTAGGAATGTTTGTTATACTCAGGGCATCACTTTTAGATAATCCCTTACTCTTAATATGTATGCTTTAAGAACAAATTTTACCTTGGAATTTTCTAGGAATGTGGTCTCTTAACTGAAATTCGAACCATTTCCTGAGCTGAGAACTGCATGATTTTTTTTCATGGAATCTCCATGTTTCTAAGGTAATTCCAGCTTTAAGAAAGAAAATCTCCCAGGGTAATACATCCTTTAGGAGTTACAATCAAAGAGTTCCCTTGGCTGTCATGGATGGTCTTGCCACCGCCAAGTAGAACTGATTGCTCTGTTGTGGACAAACTTAGAAATATAGTTTTCATACCTCCACTGGAAATATGCATTTTAGGAAAGAAAGGAAAATTTATGTGAGTTCAGCTCGTATTAACTACAGGCTTCTGTATGGTCATGGGTCCATCACTTAATTAAATTCACATCACTGAGTCCTCACCATCTGACAGGTAGGTGCCTTGTTTGATATAGTTGTTAGGTTCCATTTACAGTCATTGTAACACAGGCAGCTCCAGGTAGTAGTTTTATATCTCCTTTCCTTAGTAAAGGCTGAATTGCCCTTTGAAGTGGTGATCTCCGTCTGCTGACTGCAAAGAGAACCTAAACAGAGCTAGTTCCGTAAGACGAATCCCATCCCTTTTGTTCTTTGAATCTCTCTCCCTACGTCTGTGAAATGTCTTTAGCTACGATCAGAGGTGTAAATATTGTATAATGGCACTAAAACAAGGTTGAGCCTCTACCTTGACTTGTGCTAACTGCCAGCCCCAGTCAGTGCATCTGTAGTTGGATATCTAGGCATGGAAAGTGAAGAGATGCTGACTGCAATGCTGGCTGGCCGTGTCATTCCTCTGGGGACTGTAAGCCACAGAAACCAAGTCCTGCTCATGCCTTTGAGGCAATGACTGCTCCTTGTTTGCACAACAATTTGCACAGCTCATCTCTGCTGGAGTTTCTGGGAACTTCCATAGTACAAGTTACTTTGATGGTTCCTTAGCAAAGGAGAATGTGCTGCAAAAAGACCATATTCATCAGTGTTTTGTTTGAAGTGGAGCATGTTCTGTCACAGTGTTATTGTCTCGTGTTCCAATACAGCCTTCAGTGATTGGAAGAATAACTTTTCCTTTTTGATATTTCTTATTTAAAAGCCTAGTTCATTAAGTGCATTTTTTTTGTTGTTGGAGGATTAAAGCCTCCCACCAAGATCAGTGGATTGGAAATGGAATTCCATCGTGACCATTTTATTCTTTTTTTTTAATGTGAAAAACAAGAAAGCATGAAAGACAAGCCTGTTCAAATATTGGCATTCATTTTCTCTGAGTTACTCTGAGATGTTACAGTGTCTAGGATCCTGTTTTTAAAAATATTAACAGTAGCTAATTCACCATTTAAAGTTTGTACTACTCATCTGAAGAGGTTTTTGCCCCTTGAATCCTTACGACACGCAGTATGTATCACTCGCAGTCTTTCCAATAGCCTTTTGAGATTTATAATGACTATTGAGGCGTTAAGGTGACAATTTTTCAGAACATCTTTGAAGAGCAATTAGTATCAGCCTGCTGGTGATTGATCCCTTGTTTGACTGTGCAAAGAGATGAAATGCAGTGTTAGTTCAGCATCATATATTTCAAAGCTGAGTAGCTCCCTGCCTAGAGAATGCTCAGGCAGGACTGAGATAATGGTGATAAGCAGCCTCTTGCTGAAGTTAAGTAATCCTAATGGAGTCCTTAGTTTAATTACTTTTTTTAATAAATTGCATTTAGGTAGCAGTGATCATTAACTGATGAATAACTAAAATATGCGCTCAGTGGAGCTTCAGTTCCCAAGATACTCTTTCAGGCTACCATCTGCAACAGGAGCCAGTATCATTTCCTTGCAGTTTTTTGGGTGCAATAAACTATGGAGTATTTCCGCTTTGTACCTGCCACAGATCAAAACATGGCACACGTGCTGTAGGTGGCACGCTAGAATATCGTACCCTATGGGCAATACCATTTCACATCTCTGCTTGATCCTGGGCTTGAAATCCAGTTTGAACACTTGTGAGAAGTAAATTCTGCCCGATTGGTATAATGAATTAAATGACATTTCCTCATTAGCATCCACCTGGGCTGCATTGCACAAGTACTTAGGGGCACTGTCACTACCCAGAATATTCATGTATTCAGCTCTTAATCTCTGAACTCTCTGTACACAATGGAACTTTTCAGAATAGCAAAGTCAAGCTTAATTGTGCAGTGAGACATGCTGGATGTACTGGTCAGGTCTTGTTCCTTAGGGTCATGCTGTTTGAAAGCACAGCTGTAGGCAGTTTGCAAGGATTGCTTTTCTCTTTTCCTTCTAAGATACTGTCACATCAGCCATGAGCATTTTCTGCTATAATTTATTGTTTCTACCCATACTGAGTCAGAAGGGTATGCATTTTTTCTTGGCCAAATTAAACAAATCAGTCATTTCACAAAGGTTTCCAAATGAAAGATTGTTGTAAGCAAGACCAGATATGTTCTCTTTACGGATCTGGGGTTCAAAAAGAAGAAAAAAGGAGAAAAAAAAAAAAAGAAAGAAAAGAAAAGAACAAGGAAGCTTGAAAAACAGCCTACAGTTTGCTTTGGGCTAATTAGATCTTATCAGAGAAAAGACAGGAATTTCTTTCTTTAGCATGATGCCATGGTGAAAATTGACCTGGTGTTTATGAAAGCATGTTGCATGCTGCTTTTCAGCTAGAGCTATAGAGTTTATATTAGCGATACTCATAAAAAGACTGATGTTAAGGTGTGCGGAGCACTGACTTTCAGAGCACACACATGTATACTATTAAGGTCTCAGGAACGGAGCAATTACAGGACATTTGTCATTCATCTCAGATGCTGTGTTAGAATGTTATTAATAGGAACTTATCTTGCTTTCTTTCTGACTTTCATAGAGGCAAGAAATAAGACCCCTGGGGGGAAAAAACACTCTACCCTATCCTTAACGCCTTGAAATAGTTGAACTCTGAAGTCAGTAAAGCATGACTCTGTCTCTGAATATTGGAGCTTTAGCCATAGTGTTATCCTTGGCTTCAGCAACTTTCAGCAAACTGGGGACAAACCAGTATCTTTAAACATCAGATGACTGCAGACTGATGAATCAAGAAAAAAGCGTCTTGCCTTCAGCTTGGTTATGACAGTCATCTTGAACTGTATCTCCCTTCAACAGATCAGCCCTCTAAATATTGGAGTTCATTCAGGATCGGCTGAAGGGATGCTATGACCTTCTGCTGGAAAAAGCAAGTCTCTTACAACAAAGACTAACATCTGTCTCTTAGGGGTCAGAAAAGTGACATTTTTAAAGGTGATGTGTGGTCTGAATGCATCCCTGCCTAGCCAGCAGCCCTCAGCTAAAGCACAAGCAATGCTTCATTACCCCATTCAGTCCTGAACACATCACAGCCTGTCCTCTGTAGTGGTAAGTCTGTACCTTCTTCTGTTCCCATTAAGCCTCAACACAGGCATTCTTTGGACTGGTCTCGCTGCCCAGAGGCAGCCCTGCCCTGGCTTCATTCAAGCTTATTCCTCTCTCTTTCTCTGCCTATATTTTGTGGATCAGGAGTTGATGAAGACCCTGACAGATCTCAGCACTTACTGTAAATTCATCCTATTTTAATACCTAATATTCTCCTGAGGCATTTGCTTTCAAAGCAATTAGACATCTGTCAGCACCTTTGGTGGATTTCAAGCTTTCATATCAGTATCCTAAGGTGGAAATAGCATTCCAGTTGAAAAATCATAGCTTGGTCTTAAGGTTGGAGTTTTT
Source organism: Dromas ardeola (assembly GCA_013398915.1). Classification (NCBI taxonomy): domain Eukaryota; kingdom Metazoa; phylum Chordata; class Aves; order Charadriiformes; family Dromadidae; genus Dromas; species Dromas ardeola. The sequence continues at coordinate 93,483 of VYZM01016294.1, read as the reverse complement.
CAGTAAGTAAATCTTCTTTAAGCTGATGAATGCAGCTGCTGCCTTGACAATTTGTGAGTTTATTTCCTTCTGGATATCCCCACCGGCTTGCATGTTTCTGCCAAAGAATGTGAATGGCGGCATTTTTGTCTTCCTTTTGCCTTCTCAAGCAGTGTTTGAACTGGGAGTTACAAAGGCTCTCATTAGGTTCACTTTTTTGTAACTGTTCATTAACCCCCTCTTTTTTACGGTGATGAACAATCCTTTGATCTTTGCATGTGGGTGGATTTCCAATTTACAATGGCTATATTGTCAGTTTAGTGCATTATGGTTAAATTTTGCATATGCATTTTTCTGATATGCCCGATGGAAGGGAAAAACCATTTCTTTGACACCGGCATCTCTATTCAACCTCTTGTCCGAGTCCCCAGCTTCCCAGAGTAGACAAGTTGCCTGTGGGTTTTCTCTCAGTACTTGCGGAGCAGCTCAGGTGGCAGGCAGAGATCCACGCAGCTCCGAACCAGGTTCCAAAACCAGTCCTCCACATTCACAGATCACTTTACCCCATCATGGCACCAAAACATGTGCATATCTTGAGAGTTACATCACTACTTGTAAAGGCTTTTCTGATTTTTCGGAGTATTTTTGTTAATAACAGTGCAACAATTGAATATTTGCCAAAAAAAGTCCGTTGTCCATCAACAGCGTTTTAAATACAATCAGCGCGGTTTCACCATGCAGCACTGGAGCCTCCCAGCGTTCTGTACAGTGGAACTGTACCAGTTACACACAAGCTGGATCAGGTGCTGGGCTGTGACAGTACTTTTGCCCCCGCAGCCCAGGCCACACTCCGCCACAAGCGATACTTTCTCTCTGGCAGCTGTTGGCTGCCTGGAAGTTCCTCTGGTTGCAAGAAGGCCACAGCACCTTTCCTTACTGAAGCTGCTCATAGCCTGGGTCCAAGTCTGAGGGTCCTGTATCAGAGGGCACAGAGTGAATCTAGACCTGAAAATTCTTCCGTGGATATGCTTGCTTGCTCCATAAATATTTGGGAACCGAGAGACCATAGCAATGCATTTAGCTGTCCAGAGTAGGAGGGAAGATATTTATGGGAATTTGCTGTTCAGTTGGAGTTTGATTTTTATGCCTCTTTTAATGACGTCCTCTCTTCATAGTGCAGCATGAGTAACAACTCCCCCTTTGTATGTATTTTGTATCTATTCCTATTTCCTATTGAAATTCCTAGGAAAGAGGCTATCCAAGTACGGAGTTGAAAACTTTGTCTTAAAATAAGCCAGATGTCCAACCTTCCTTTAGCTGCCAAGCCCAAAAGAGTTCAAGAAAGATGTTAAAATCTGTCTTCCTGGCTGTGAAAAACTAATTGCATAGCATAGGTGATGATCCCAGTCTCCCAGGAGAAGGAATAAAACTGCTTCGGGCAAAAACTCTGCTGTTATTTGTCTAAGGATTGGAGTTGGCAGTGTCTGTGGAAAAAGTTTCATTGCTTGCCCTCCTTGCTGGTTAACAAATGCAGAGACAGGAACACAGGCAAAGGTAGGTGAGCGTTTGTATATTGATATCTGAAAACCTTATTCACCTTATGAGAAAAATGCTCTTTTTCGTTCGTTCCTTCTTTTTTTTTTTATTTTTCCCTCTCTCTTAGGAGCATTAATAAGCACAGGGAGTGCCTCAAAGCCAGAGACAAAGGTCTCAGACTCACTATTTTACAGTCACGTGAAGGAACCCCATGGCCTGAATGGGTTATTTTATGCCTGTGTGGTAACAGCTATTCTGTTTGTAAAATGGATGTACAGTTCAGTCCCCTTGCAAAGAGTTTTGTGAGGATTAAGGTTAGTAAAGCACTCCAAAGCCTAAAAGTGCCGTTGAAATCCTGAGGATTAGAGGTTGCATATGACTAGTGAAGCGGAAGGGCCTAATAGTTGCATTTATCAGGATAAAAATTGTTAACTTTAAATCCAAATGTAATGGCCATGCCTGACCGGCTTCCAGCCTGGTAGAAGTCACTGAGGGCACACTGTGCTGGGAAGAGCAGAGGGACACCCAAGGCTAACGAAACGCCTACATCTCACTGCAGAAGCTGAAGTTACAGCGGGGGTTTAAATAAGGGACTTGGACGATTGCTTTTTGGAATACCTCACTGTAGGGTAGATAAGGGAAGGGCTCATTCAGCATAGTCCTAAATTCCATAACCACTGTTGAGGTATCAATAACAGTGACCAAATTTTGATGTAAAGTCAACATCTGAAAATCTAAGTGCAAAAAAATCTGTCGTAAACTAGTGTGTTGACCCTAAATTGAAGTAAGAAGGATGTAAAGGGAAAAAAAAAAGGTATTTATTTTTTAAAAAGCAGTTATAAAATACATGTACAACTTTAATATCGCATGACTGCTACCTTCAGAATACAATAATCAGGTCCTGGAGGGGGCTGCGTAGCTGGAAACACAGAGGTAAACTGCTCACGAGGATGGCTTAGTGGCAAAGTCCAGAAAGAATATGAGCCAGAGATTGTTCTGAATGGAGAAGCTCAGTCCTGGAGAAAGGCACTGGGAGAAAGAATAGGAATACAGAGCTGGTGAAATATAGGGGGGAAATTAAGAGAAAAGCAAATACAGATTTGATGAGTACTCCAAATACAAGAAATCTGTTTAATAAACAGTCATTAATGTGAGTGACTAAAGAAGAAAATTAGATAAAGAGTTGTCATTATTTTTGACACCAGGCTTCACTGATCCTACAACTCCTGCTACCCAGAAATAAAAAGATCACGTTGTGCAAATGTATTTCTGCACTGGGTTGTCTGAAGCAGGACTCCATCAGCTCTACTTGACACGGTCCTGTTAATCTGAGGCCATTTTTTATCAGGCCTTTCAAGGATTCACACTGAAATCTCCCTGTGCTCCAGCCCAGCACAAGCTATACTTCTTGCATCAGATGATGTTTGAGAAGCAGCCGGGGGGGTTTTGTGATACTTCCAGAACAAAATGACCACAACTTTGCTGTGCTTTCACCCATAGATGGGAGAGGTGGAGGCCCCTGTACATCCATGAGTTCTTTTGCCCCTGAGTCGTAGCCTTACAAGCATCCACACTACTTACACATCCTTTGTACTTGGACTTCAGTCCACCCTCAGTGGTGCACATCTTTTGAGCCTCTTCAATGTTTGGCATGCCGTTTTTAAGAAGTACCACTCTGAGGCGATAGTGGTTTTCAGGGAGAGAACTCCACTGCCCTGACTTTGTTCAGGAACAGCAGAGGAGAGAAAACATGATCTTTTTGACATCATCCTAATTATATCTCCTGAGTTTTCCTCCACCTCCTCCTCTCCCCACACACAGCTTGTGTGTGGCTTTAGCAGAAATAGGAACCTTACCAAAGTCCTGCAACCTATTGTTTCTTTATTTTAAATACAAGGTTCTTTTATTAACTACAGCTGGTGCACCTCACTGTGCTCACTGTGTTTGCTTTATTAAAATTGAACAGCGTGCAAGTAGGACATTGTAAATCACAAGTGACTGGGCCAGAGGAAGAGGGAGGGAGAGGTAGGGACTCCAATTGTGTGACAACAAAGAGAGCATATAAACAGGCTGGGCCTCCTGGCTAATAGAAGCCAAAACTCGTGGAGTACAATTTGCAATTGCTCCCAGGAGGACAGACAAGTGCCAGACAGTTAGCAAGGACAGACGAGAGTGAATACTTGAATACCTGATGTGTTCTCCCGTATACTGGAACAGAGCTTCTCTAGAGGTCTGGGCATGCAGTAGAAGCTGCCTGCCTCTGCCGTAATCCTTGGGTTTATCTTATGTTGGTGCCTGGCAGTGGTCATCTTGTCTGTGGAGGAAGCGTTTTTAGACCATCCAAGTCATGGAGAGAGCTTTTAAACCAAGGCAACCAGTACCACTGGGTCCCTCACGGAGAGGGAGGTGGAAGCTGCTCGTCCATAATTAAGCAGTATACGTTTTCCAGCTTTGCCTCTTTGTGGAGGGAATTGCATTTCTGCCTGCTTGAACCTTGTGGATATCCACAAGGACAGTCAGTGTAGATGGACTCAGAGCAAGTCCAGACAGAAAGACAACAGCTTCCTTCCCTGTGCCAGGACAGTTCCTCTGCTCACAGCACTCCCTGGAGCTGCAAAATCGGCATGGACAAATGCTGTATGAAGGGTCCCTGGCTGACATGATGCTCCTGTTGTTGAGTCCTCAGCACCATAGCGAGCTGCCAGCCTGCTGCAGACTTCAGCTCTGGCAGGGATTTTTCAGGTGTATGTGTGTATGTGATTTTGAAGCTACTCTGCTTGGATCATGCCGCAGTGCCTTCTCTCCTCTAGTGCTCCTCAACCTGTGGGAAAGGCCTCCAGTCCCGTGTGGTCCAGTGTATGCACAAAGTCACCGGGCGCCATGGCAATGAGTGCCCTGTCCTGTCCAAGCCAGCGGCCTACAGGCAGTGCCACCAAGAGGTCTGCAATGAGAAGATAAACGTCAACACAATTACCTCGCCCAGACTTGGTGAGTGAAGGGGGTGGGGGGGAAGATGCCACCTGCGAAGGAGCAGACAAAGCCCAGGGTCCCAGTGTGAGAAAAGTGGGACTTCAGAGGATTGCCCAGAGCCAGAAATTAGGAGAGACCCCTCCCAGTCAGACTCTAGACTAAAACTCTAGTGTGGATAAGTCCTTCTATCCATCAGTCCCTGCCTCAGACTTTGCCCAAGCTGAAGTGCTCAGCTGTGGATAGACCTGAGAGACCAACAGGAGCACACAAATGGTGGGTGGGTAATTGATTGATCAGAGAGGTGAGGGAGCTGACAGGCGTATCTTTCTCTGTCACAAACACCTTCACACCCTGCTTTCACTGTGGTGAGTGTAAAGTATGATAATTTATTCATCTATGCCCCAAGAAAAGTACATGACCTTGAGAAGTAGAGCATTGCTGTTTGGTTTTCTTTTCCCTTTTCATTTGCTGCCACAAGAATGTGGTTTGATGAATTAATTTGTCCAGGGAGGCAAGAGAGCATCCCGCCTCTTTCTGTGAACCCTTTGATTTTCTGTCACTGTCCTCCTCCTCACCCTCCCTGCATCCCCTGTGTACCTGGCTGAGATGAGAGTATGGTGATAAGCCATCTGTTTCCTGAAGCACCTTAACACTTTATTTAAGAAATGGCTCGAGTTAAGAATGCTTCTGTTAATACAAAATTGTGGGAATCCATGATTTTCCACATCACATTTGTTTAGTTTATAAGGGGATAAAAATACATTTTCCCAACTTCAGCCCTGTGTGTTCAGCCACAGCTCCAAGAACAAAGCTGGTTTCTTTACATTTCACACATCATCACCAGTAAGATGAAGCTAAACTAAGCCATCAGCTACACTGACACAGCCTCCTCGGTGCCTCCCATTACTGTTCAGTACAAGAGGCTGGGTTGTAAACAATGCTGCTAAGAGCTTACCAGAAAGAACAGCCTCCACCCTCTCAGCAGAGCCAGTCTTGTAGGCTAAGAAGCCTCTAATACACATGAAAAGGCAGAGCTGCTAAGTAATAGAGAACCATTTTCTACTAGCACTGTGCGGTATTAAATAACACTTAAAGTAGGACTGGACTTGAAGCTTCTGGACTGAAATATGTTTCCCAAAAGTTTAACAGATGTTTAAAAGAATATGGGAAATTTTATTCTTGCAAATGCAGTCATACTGGGGAGCTTCTAACCTCTTTTGTTTAAGAACATATGAGAGTACTTCCCAGATATTTTAGCACTAAGAGCATAGCGGAAGGAAAACATTTCATTTGAGAAGTAAGCACTTGATACACTGATGAGACAAGAAATCCATCCTAATTCACATTTTAGGACAAAGCAATAAAAAGCTCACGTGTTTAGAAGACTGAGGAGGCCCAAGTCCCTGCTGAAAGTAATCTGCAAGTACTTTGGGATGCTTTTGTTTCTAAGCTGGTCTTGGAATCACCAGGGCCAGAAACAATGATATTTGATATTAGCAGAAAGACACATCATTGAGTGTTTTGCTCTTCCTGCTTATAAACAAATTCTCATTGGATTATCTTTAAACAAAATTTTCTGTTTTCTGCAATGGAAACCTCACAAAAAAAAAATTATCCAGAAAAAAATTCCAGTAGTCTACAAACCCCATGCTGCCTTGTCCCCACTCCAGAATGTTTTTCATCCCAGGTAACATTTTCAGAAGTATCTAAGTGTGGAGTTCACCTTAACTGGCTTTTGCATCTGTGTCCAGTGTCCCTCAGTGATGACAAATTCAGAGGGGGTTTATTCTGTTCCTCAGGCACCTGACCCATGTCGCTTCCTAGACATGCTTACTTCATGTAAGTCTACATGTCTTACTCCTACGTGTCTTACTTCACAACCTATGAGGGACCTTGGACCTCTAAAATATTCGAGTCCTAGCCTTGGTTGTGGCTCAGTGTCCTTCTATTATATGAAGTCACTCATCTCAGATTCGTAAGGTTTATCTTAGATGTTCTTGCAAGATGTGTAATTTGTTCAGCTACATCATGTTTTCTGAACACTCTGCCTGGCTGGAACCATAGCTAGTGGGGAGACAAAATACGTACAACACGAGGAGGCTTGCGCTCCCCAGCCGTGTCCAGCTACACCCTTGCAGTAAGCACTTCCAAGAGCCTGGTATTTCGTTAGGAAGAACATCATCTGATCTCCAGTGCTGAGAGCGAGATTGGCCCTTTCTTCCCTCATATGCAGTGATTTTGATCACACCTGCAATGCTGTTCTCTGGCTAATCTGCTAGTTTCTCCTTTCTTTTCTTGTCCAAAGCTGCTCTCACCTACAAGTGCACAGGCGACCAGTGGACAGTGTACTGCAGGGTGATCCGGGAGAAGAATCTGTGCCAAGACATGCGGTGGTATCAGCGCTGTTGCCAGACTTGCAGAGACTTTTATGCAAACAAGATGCAGCAGAAGAGTTAATGAACCTGTGCTACTTCTTAGGGTATTACAGCTATTTGTATGTAAATCACGGACTAGTAGGTCTGAGTACTGGAACTTCATGAGTTGCTACAATGTGGTGGATTCCAAAGCATACCTAATAAGACTTGAAACAAATTCTACGGACTGGATACCAAAGTAATCCGCTCATCCACCTTAAAAAACCAAACAGAAAGAGTCATCTCAAGGAGCCAATCATTCTATTGTATTTTGACATCCTTACATTTTTCATTAATGCTTTTACTTTAATATATTAAATCACCAGCCACTGGATGGCTTGCTACCATTACAGGACAAGAGTTGCAAAGTGATTACATTGACTAAGGTTATGGGTACCTCCATGGAGGAAGGCCTCTGGCAAAATAATTCAGCAAAAGTAGAGACATTACTTAATCTTTTAATCTTGGCTTTCATCTGATGTTTTCAATTCCCAACAGTTATTCCACGGTGGAGTGGGCTTGGAGTGACACATAAATGAAAGGCTTAATTTAAAGAGAGGATTTGCTGTAAAAGCTTGTGAAAACTGATAGCAGAGAATGGACATCTCTGAAATTACTGCAGAAAACTCAGTACAATTATATCCAACATTCCAAGTCATATTTTTAGAGCAACTAATAGGGACTGCTCTTCTTTCTGATTTAAAAAAACAGTCCTCTCTCTCTTTTCCCCAGAATAATATAGTTTCCTTTATGAAACTTGATTTTTCTCTGACCTTAATGAAATGGAAGCTTATTAACAGCAGTAGTTAGTTATTTTAAGCAAGAACCATTTACATGAGATGTGAGAAACCAGAAGTCATTTCATCCAGTAGAGTTTACTGAGGGATCGCTTGGCCTAATCGCTCTCCAGTTCTTAGAAGTCAATCAGATAATGAGACTGAATGGGGTTTTTTAAGAGGGCCATGAAACTGGAGAGGGTTGGTACAGAAACGGGATTTGGAACAACCTTTGTGCGAAGGATGGAGTAGAGAGCAGAACAGGTGTTTCCTATCTCTTGCTCTTGTATACACCGGAGGTTATGTAGCCCTTTGAGGCAAAAGCAGTCAGGGATACAAGACATTCAAAGTGTAATCTTGAGCTTGTTGAAGCCATAAGGCTAAGACTTTCATTGCCTTCAGTAAGGGTTAGGATTTTACTCACTGTGTTGTAATGCTTCCTGTCTTACTTTTGTGGTGCTATCAGGTTTGGTGCTATCAGATTGGTGCTATCAGAGCACTTAGCAAGTGCTGCGTATATGATACCCTCTTCCATGTCTCTGCACTTTAAACCAAACTCCTCTCTGAGATGTGAGACTTGAAACAGGAGCTCTACCCAGGGCAGAGTTTGTCCCCTCCATTAGTCCTACAGATCAATGTCTCTCTATCATATCTTGCTCCAACACGTATCATTTTCCTTGCCAGGGTCCAAGGCCAGTTGTGCAGTGGTTAAGTTACAGCCCACTCTTCATGATACAAACAGAGACGTTTGGATGAATTGCAGCTTTGTACTCGCTCTAGAACTGCGTGTTACTGTTTTATTCTTTGGAGATGGGTGCAGAACTAAGCCCAGCTACTTCCCCCAGCCCCTGAGCCAGCCTGGGTTGCAGCTCACACCTGTCCTCAACTTGTCTTTGTGCTGTTGCCTCTTTTTTTCAATGCAAGGAGGGATAAAGATACGTTAGTACCGAACATATCTTTAAAGCAACTTTTTCTTCCTTATTACAATCCTTTCAATATCCAGGACCTCACTGGAAGAGCTCATTAGCATTTTATTAAGGGCTAAGTTTTTCAAGCACAAGGAGCTAATGTTCATCAACAGACTAATACTTTGTGGGCTTCACATTCGCATCTGTGCTTAGTAGTGCAAATGAGCGTGTGTGCACACATTTGCTGGCCTGTATGCACAAAGGCACATTTGCCCACAATTTTTTCTCAAGTGCTTGTCTCAAACAGATGTGCTTTCCAATGCCCCAGATGATTTTCTCTATCAGGGAAATGATTCCAACTTGTTTTTTGTTATACTGGATGTTCTTTTGGCATCTTGTAGTCAGGATCAGACCTCCTTTTTCTGTTATTCCCACTCTGCAGCCCAAACGCAGAGGTTGTGTAACTACTTAGCAAGTAATCAATGGAAAATGTTGCTGGCAGGGGTGACAGGGAAGATTTAAGCAATACCACAGTGATGTACAGTTAGACAAATTAATAGGTAGATGAACTGCTAATGAGAAAGTTCCAGGAGATCAGACAGACCCCAGAGGACCTGATTTATGTTGGTAACTCACAGTGGTAGTTTCACCCCTTGCCTGCTGTCATACCCTGCAGTAGCACAGCCCTGCCTGTGCAGCAGCGCTGTGACTGTCCTTGCTGCCTCCCTACCACCGCACCACCTCACGGCAGTTGGACTAAGATGGGTCCCCTTACATCCTTCACTTGTTTGGAGTTTACTGTTTTTCTTTTAATGGGCAATGCTTGCCCATGAAGTGGCCTGTCCTGATGAAAGGCCACCCCCTTGCTGATCATTTTTGGCATTACTAATACTCACGTTGGGCTGTTGAAGGATTTGCCGCTGAGCTTCTCTGTTATCTTGGAAGGATAGTATGTGCATTTATTATTAACAGGAATCAAAGGTGCTTTTAAATAGCAGGGGTCATTTTTCCTTCTGGTGCTGATCTGTCACCCTCTCTAGGCAAAATGTGGGCTCCTAGAAAGGTGCACAGGAGAGGAAGGATTTTAATTCTTATAGTTTTCACTAATAATTCACTACTGGCCACGGTCCAGAACAGGATGCTAGGCTAGTTAGACCTGTGGCCTGTCCCGGTATGCTAGGTCGTGGACTTAAAGGACATTTGTATTCAAGTTCTCGGTCCTACCTTAGGAAACATGAATTTACAAGGAATTCTTTTGAATGTCTGAGCACTGAAAAAACCACCTCACTTGCTCTCACAGCCCACAGATTAGTGTGCATCCACCTTTTTTTTTTATAATCAGAAACCAATGTTAATTAAAAACTGATGGCACGACACAGCTCCATTTTACTACATTCTCTTACTTCATATGGTGACAACCTTCTCATTTTATAATAGCCAGAAAATAATAATAATAAAAAAGTTTAATTCTGTTCAATACTCCTGCACTTCTGTTTTATTTTATAGGAGCTTTACTATGAGTCTACAGCTATGCTCTGCCCTCAGTTACTACATACTGGTGAAAAGAAAGCTGTTTGTTTCCGTGTATCTATGACAATACTTTTTTTAGTTGTTCGTAAGAGATTGACGCTCTTTTGATTACAGTGGTGGTATTTCCATATTGTAAACAATACTCTGTACTCTTACTAAAGTACTGTACATTTCTAGTTGCACAATTGTGTTATTGAGTGTAGATTCTCACTATCTCATGTATGGTGCTATTTTTTGTTGGTGGAAAAGAATCTTAGCAGTCGATTATTGCTTGATATTTTATTATAATACAGGGATATATTCTCCATGGCAATAATATCATTTAAGTTTTTCATTACAGAGTGAAATGTATATATTTTTCCATTAGCTAATTTGCATATGTACTGTATCCATGGTAACTTTCTTTTTGGTGCTGGTTATAAATAGAAAAGATAAAAACAGTCAAACTGAATGGAACCAGTTGTAAATGAAAACCAAAAAAAAAGAAAAGAGGATCATTCCATTTTGAAAAAATTGAGTATGTTGAATAATAAATTTATTTTTTCCATAACAACTTTAATAAGGTTTCCGAACTTGAAAAAAATGCAAAGGACAAAATAGCTAGTCTGAAAATTAAGAGAAAGGAGTGAAGCTGTAAGTAGTACATTACACATCTGTCTAATACTGGACTGAGGCTGGGATTCGGTTAAGTCTAGGCCAACTGTTTGATAGCTGTGGTACGTGTAAAAGGTCATTTGTCACTAAAATTCTGGCATCTCAGAGTTCCCAGTGTGCTAACAAATCAAGAAATGATGGGTCTTGTCCCGGTCGGGTTGCAAAATAAAGCACAGGGAATGTTAATACCTGATTAATGCCTTGCAAGGTCTGTGGTCAGTGACACAACAGTAGAAAATGCCTGTCTGGAAAATGTGAGCCAGGCTCCCTTTGAGGTATCGCTGTGTTTGCCTGAGCAGGCTGCGGGGAAGCTAAGGCTTATGCATGGGAGGAGGGCCATTTTGCAAGTGCTTTAGAGAAAGGTTGCTTTCAATGTATGTTGGAGCTGAGATGAAGTGGCAGCTTGCTGTATGTTTAATGGTAGCTGTTCCGCAGGCGCAACCTGACAATGAAGGCTGCTGAGCATGTGGAAATTTACATTGGAGCAAAATTATCCCATCCATTGGAAAGGTATCTACATAACCTAGCTGCACACTTCCCTCGTGTGAAATAAACAGAATTACTTCAGAGCCAAGTGTTTTGGATGTCTTTGTTGTAGGCACTAGCCAGAAACTTTGTACTATTTAATTCCCCCTTCAGCATGGTGAAGATGTTTTTTGCAGGTATGCCTGTAGGATCCTCTCCCATCCTGTCTTACAAAGATGCCATCATCCATATCCCATTCCAGCTCAGTTCTTGTTAAATGGACACTTCCTGGAGATGGGAGCAGCACCTTTCTAAAGCAGCCTTAAGTGTGGTTGGTGTGAGAGTCCTCCTCTCAAAACGATTTCCAGAAACGGAGTTTATACTTATACTAAAAACAGAGCTCATTTACTGATCTCACGCTGGCTTCTTGGTAATGACACAGCACTGATTGATAGGCTTCCTACTTTTCAGAGGCAGCCTTAGGAGATACCAGCCCAGCTGCCATCATACCGTTCACAGCAGCAAAATTGTAGAAACTCCATCCAAGTGTTGCTGCATATTAACACATCATCGTGTTTGTGTCTTGCCTGGAGTCAACATGTGATTGCAATTGTTGACCTGTTTAAACAATAAAACATAGCTGTAAGCCTTTGGAAGCCAAAAGGCTTTACATTAAGCTGGGATATGGCAAAGGGTGGAAGGGGTGTAAGGAATGTTGTCATACATTTGGCTTGAAATTTTCCTGGTATGTGCCAATATCTCTTCTATAAATCCAGTAGGCTTAAATACTTAGTTTGCCTATTTTGCATGTAGCAGTTTGCTGGTTTTCTCTTATTCCTAATCCCCATCTTCTAACCAAGAAACCAGATGATTTGAAGCTGTTGTCCTTCCCTGTCATCTCAGTTGTCTTTTTATTCAAGACACCTCAGCCAAGATCATTAAAGCCAGGTGGAATCAGATGGCTCTGGTGCTCTGGCATAAAAATACCAGAAGGAAAGTATAATTTCTCCTCAGCTGCGTGGAGTTCAGTTCTGCCTCCATCGACTCCACCTGCTTTCCTCCTCCACCTCACTCTCGTGCAAGTCCTGGTGTACACAGGAGCCTTAGCTGTCTCTTGGTCCCTTGCAGCAAGCTAGCAGGACCCTGCTTTCTCTGGAAGGAAATTTCTTTCCAAAAAGCTCAATATGGATTACCATACCCTGGCATCAACCCCGTGCCATCACCCAGAGTACTGCTGTTGGAGGACTTTGCTCTGTTGGTGGGGTGAAAGCCGCAAGTTCCGTTGTGCTTTCCGCAACACCATACGGTCCATTAGGAAAGGTATGTTTTCTTCTCATTGAAGAGTGTCAGCACAAACAGCAATATGCTGTGGAGTTCCAGGCAGAGAACCACCATGCCAGATGCACTCACGTTCAATGCACTCACACTTCTGACGGTGTAAGAAAAGAAGCCCTGGTAACCTACTTGCTGGCGAGTTACTTCCCTCACTCGTCCTGCTGCTGTATGAATATAGTGCACCCAGAAACAAGGCAGGCTGTGGGAACTGCTCCTGAACAGCATTTCTTCTGCAAGTACGCGGACCTGTGCTGAACATGCTTGATAAGACGTCTCCATACAACTTGAACTTCAGAATCCTTCTGTTTATCTTGATTTGGAGAGAGGTCAGTAGGAAGACATGAGTTCATCAAACACTACTTATGCACAAAGACCAGTTATCTTTTCTGCGTGCATTTTTTTTGTCCTTTTATGATATCTCTGGCTTCTCTTCACCCTCTTTAGAAATGGGCTGGTCTGCCAGGAGAGAGACTTTCTAACAGCATAACTGCCTTGCACAAGCAGGACTGAAGCATCTTCACTTCGGATGGGACGAATTATCTGTTTATAAAAGGAGAGTTTAAACAAGAGAGTAAGCAGAGGGGGACCACAAACTCCCCTTAGCAGTAACTACCCAGAAGGTAATCAGAGAGTCTCCAAAGCTGACCTTCATGTGTCTTGCATCACCTCATCTCCTTTCATGCCACTTTCATGTGAGAGACCCCACGAAGAATGCCTGGAGGCTGCACTGTACCACATTTATTATATTGTCAGAACTGCCGTGTCTGCCAAATGGTGGCCAGACACTCAGACAGACTTTCCCAATTAGCAGAGTCCTGCAGCTGATGTCTGGGTCTTGCATATGTGTTCCCTGCGCATTACCACAGCCGAGACGCTGGCCGGGTCCATGGCCTGGGGTAGGTATCTGCCACAGCCACTGGGCTGGAGAGAAGCAGCTGGGCTTTCTTGAAAGTTGTGGTTTCCCTCAGCTCCTCTTGTTTGGCTGTGAAAGGCTTCTGTTTGGGTGTTTCATCCTTTCATCCCTCTGTGGCCTGGGTGGAGCTGGAGCCTCCAGTGTGACTTGTCTGGGTCATGCCACAGGCCTTGGCATCCTCCTCGACCTCGGGAGAGAGCAACTCTGCACGCTCACCATGGTGGAACCTACAGGATGCCTGTGTGTGGGCCTGGCTGCTGGCACGACTCATTCTCCAGGTGAGCCCTTGCATCCTTGGCACCTCCAGCCTCTCCCAAACCTCAGGGACTTACAGCAGTCTCAGTGTAACTCCAGAGGTGCTTGCCTTGTCCTTCCTTCTCTCGTCCCCACAGACATGCTTCGTGGCCTTCCCTTCCCTGCATGATCATTGTCCCTTTTCCCTCTTGCTCTGCTTGCTTTGTCTGCCACCAACTTGCTTTGCACCCACTAGAAACTTCACCACCTTTGCAGTCTATACAAAACCTCCCATCATCTGCTCAAGCGCATTTAATCTCCTCCCTCAGCCCTCTGAAGAAAAATATTTTTCTCATCATACTCCTGTAGTAGCTTTATGTCTCCCCTTACTGGGTGGTTTCTGGCTGGGCAGCTTTCTGGCTGGTTTTTGTTCTGAGGTCTTTTATAATGATTCAGTCTTCTTTGTGCAGTGGCACTTAGAAGCTACACCCAGACATGTGGATGCTGGAAAGCCATGCCCAAATAAATGGTCCTTCTCTCAAGAGCTTGCAGACCAGAGGTGGTCCTGGGGAAAAGGCAGATTCCCAAAGCAGCTAGCTAGGTTTATTGGCAGCAGCAATCTGAAAAGGCAGAGATGAGTATAAGCTGCTTCTGAATCGAGTGAGTGAGCCTGTACTGCGGTTACCGCACTGGCAGGGGAGGGAAAGGGATATTCCCCACTGGGTTTATATCCTCATACACACTTTGTGTTATTGGAAGTAGCAAAGGGTAAAATTCACATCACTTCGGAGATGCCCCTTACAGAAACTGGGCTGCAAGATCCAGCCCCCAAGCCTGGATACTGCTCAAAATGTGGACTGGCAGAGAGGGAAATGCTCATTTGTTCAGCAGGAGAGCACTGGTAGCACGCCAGTCTGTACGGCTGGCTCCGCTACCCCAAAAACCATCAGCTGCTGAAAGATCACTGACAGTTTCTGTAAGGTCACTGCATACTACAACAGGACTGTGCAGCCATCCTGGAGACAGGCAATGGAACTATTCAGACTGTCGATGAATCGGTGAAAAACGGGTATCCTCTAACAGGATCTTTAGGTTGCACAAAGATCAGTGCAACCACGGCCTGGCCAGCAAAACCAGACAAGCCATTCTTGGGTGAGGTTTTTTTTTTTTCATTTTCTTGGAAGAGACATTATTTGAACATTTTGCAGCTTCCATTTATTTCCCCAGCTCTGTAGTTTTCCCCTTGATTTTGTCTCTAATGGCAAAAAGACCCAACCAGACTGCAGCTTTGTTTGGCACCAAACTTTCCTCCTGAGATGATCGCACAAGAAGTCTTTTATCACTTCAGCGGCTCTGAGCCAGAGCTGCTTGTGGTGGAAGTCGCCGGGACTGTAACCCCGGGCTGTCGTGGGACGAGAGTCAAGCTCGGGCTGTCAGCAAGGCGAGTTGCAGCAGTCGGAGCCCCTGCCAGGACACGTCAGTACTTCTGAGCGTGCTTCCCCCAGTGCTGCTCTCATTAAGGAAAAGGTATGAAATCCACATCTAGACTGAATTTGGCCTTTAAAAAAATTAAGTGTTGTCTAAAATATAAATCCTGTCCAGAATCATGGCCTAATTCCTTAGGAAACCACTATAAATCGAGCCTACCCTGCTCCCCACTGCCTAATAACATCATGTCACATTTTGGTTTTCTCACAGAGCTGATTCACCTCCTGTGCCATTTGTGCCGCATTGGCTTCAAGCATCATCAGATCTGCTTTATGCCCGGTTTTGCGTCAAGGAAGGAGGGCCCTGCTTGAACTAACAGACATTGGCAAGCCCCCAGAGCTGCCAGCCGCTCTCGCCCACGGCTTCTTCCCCACATCGTTTCACAATACTGGCCAACAATACCTTGAGGAGGGGACTGTGACACCGAGCCCAAGAAATGCTGTCAGTCGCATTTCCCAGAGGTTAAGGAAGATTCCAGCCGCTTATTTTCCCAACCATGTTTTGCTGAAGAAACAATTTTAAAGGGGAAAAAGAAAAACCACGTTATTGTGTAAGCAAGATGGAAAACAGCTTTCTGCGGGTTCCCAGGTATTTATGTGCCATTCTCTCCGCAACGTTATTAGCAGCAACATTGCCTGTGGCTGGCTGACTATTAAGTACGGATGGTTTTGCAACAGCTGTGTGCACAGTACCTTCCTTCGCAAGCAATGCCTTTTCCCTGGCTGTCCCCATGGCTCAGTTTATTTGTATGCAAGGCAACTCCGAGGTTATCAAGGCTTTCCATCCGCTGTACAAACTCACAGCAGAATCAGCTCTCTGTGTGTGTCCCTTTCTGAGAATTACGGTTTTTGGGTAGTAGGCTCTTGGGCAGCTCCTATGAGAGATCCGGTCTTTCTTATTTATCTCTCTAGAGGAATTACTGCCTATGCTTATACTACAAGCTGTGGAGTACCTATAGCCACATGTAAAAGAAAGAAAAAGCATATTTGCTTGTTTGTTTTCCAGCCTCCCCGTAGAATGGTCCTAAAAGCAGAAGTATCTTTCACTATGGAAAAAAATTGACAGAAACATACTCATATTTGTCAAAATTTTCTTAGATGTTTTTCAGGATATCGCTAAGACTTGCCAGGCTCCTCCCCGTTCTTCCCCTGCCTTATCCCAAATACTTCCATTTTTGGCTAAAAAATCTCAAGTTTGGGATGTTTGTGACCAACAATGTCAGCCAGAACCCAGGCTCTTTTCTCTAATTTTTCCACTTAATTTTAAACTATCTTCTGGCAAAACAGAAATACTGTTTTGATGGAAAATTTTCAGCCAGTTCTGCTCATTAGTTTCTGCTAACAGTCGTACAGGCAAAACGGTGCATCTTCCAAAAGAGGAGACTGTCCGAAGGGCCGAACATGAGGCAGGCGATGACTAACGCTTCTCTCCCCAGCTCTGTGCCCCAGCCAGCATTGTGCTCTTTTGCAGGCCTCAGCCCTTAATGAGAGCCATCTTTCTAGAGATGTTTCCAGCCTAAATCTCTCTTGGCAAGTCAGCTCAGCAATTCAGGTACGTTGCCAGGTTAAAAGATGTGGGTGGCATAGAAGGATCTCCTCTGACCGAAGGACCGCAGGATTCAGAGAAGACGTGTTGTGCATCACTTATCCATGTTGACTAATATTTGGACCCCTCCAGGTTCCCAGTTGGCAGGGAAGGGTGGGGAAATGGGGCTAGTCCAGCTCACTTTCAAAGCAGGCTTCAGTGTGCTGTTGTTTAATGGACGTGTTTAGATACACCAGCAGCTGAGCCATGCACAGCCATGAGCAGCCTCTGTGTAACCCTGAGGACCTCCAGGGACAAGAGGTCACATCACTGCTGTGTATCTCTTACCCATCTGTCCACGGGGAAGGGGTTTTTCACACTGAACCTGGAGCGTGAATTCCAGAGGAGCCCAGCTCCTCTTTTCATGGGTTCCTGTGATGAACTGGGAGACAAAGAAG
Organism: Dromas ardeola; assembly: GCA_013398915.1. NCBI lineage: Eukaryota > Metazoa > Chordata > Aves > Charadriiformes > Dromadidae > Dromas > Dromas ardeola. The sequence goes on along the minus strand of VYZM01016294.1, from coordinate 76,299 downwards.
GAAGATGTTCCTGCAGAGGTGGGCAGAAGCCAAATTTCAATGTTTGGCCTCTGAAGCCAAAGGACCATCTGCCCATGGGCTATATGTGCAGTCTCCCCAGGGAATAGCCATCCCTCAGCAGCCCCTAATATTTGCAAAGTGCTCTGAGATCTTTCAATGAAAGGCCTTGTAGATGTGCAAAAGTTCATAGCCTTTCTCTGGCCATTGCTGATTTTAGAGGGTTAAGTTAGGAACAGGAAATACAGTGACTAAAGGAAAGCCATCAATATTAAATTCTACCCTTTGCCAGATAGTCTTGTGTTATCTCTGCTCTTTCATGAAATATTTTCCAGTTTTCCTTGCAGGGCATTCTTTACAGGGGTAGCAACTGAGGAGCTGTAACTTGGCACATCTCCACCTGTTTTTCTGTAGCAGTGCACATTTGTGCTCTGGGATTTGAAGAATTTCCTTTGCCTCTAGAATTGATATGCAAACAGTCAGCTGTACAGACATCAATCTGTCCAGTAGACACGCCGCATGACCTAAGAAATCATACAGGTGGTCAGCACCATGCTGGTGACTTCTGAATTTCTGGAGCAAACAGACTCATTTTACTATGTCTAGAAGACGGGAGGTCCTGTATACACCCTCCAGTAATGTAATCTGCTGTGCTTGACTGATCACAAAACACTCACCAGGATTTCCCTAACAAAATTCTTGAGTTTTGCCAAGGAAAGCAAAGATTTGCAGGAAATGAGAGCCATGACCTTACCACCTCACAAATAGCTTGGAGATCTCAAGATGCTCATCTCAGCAGAGAGGTGCTCGTGCCAGAGCAAACGTAGAGCCCTGTCTGGTCTTCCAGCATCCCTTTCTTTACCTCCTCCAATAAGCGTCAACTCTTTTGTGATAAAAGCAGAAGTGGGCCAACTTAGTCTTCTCCTGTCTCTTTGCTGTGTTGCAGTAAGTCAGTCACACTGTGTATAGGTCCTGTTATGTGAGCAGGTATGGAGTGAGGGATGTTAAGACTGGGAGAGATGAGTGTTGCTAGCTGCATAACCCAGCTCATCCCATTTCTCTCACTCGTGATTTCATCACGGCCAAAAACTGTGTGCTTGAGCCGCGGTGCACCCTGTGGGCAGTTAAAGCCTAAGGGGAAAGTTTCAGAGAGAAAGAAATGGGGCTCCAGAGAGCCCCATAACTCTAAGCAAGTTGTTCACTAGGGCAATCGCTATTTCTGTTTAAAAGAAGTCTTTCATTTCCCATTGATACTTCTCAGGTTGCAAGGAGAGCCATTCTTCTGCTCCTGAAGGCCCTAGCTGCAGACACAGCCTTGGAAGGGAAGCTTGCTCTCATGGCTACGGCAAAGGAATGGGAAGCACGAGATCTGGCATGAAGTCCTGCTCCCATTGAAGCCAGTGGGATGTTTGCCATTGGCTTCAGGAGAAGCCAAGATTTCACTCTGCAGCCAGATTTGCTGGTGTGTTGAGCTATGCTGAGAGCAGGACCAGAAAGGGTTCTTGGATTCCCGATAAAGCTGTTACTGCCTCAGCGCCTCTGCTGCAGATAGCTGGTCTCTCACCTCACGTTGCCCCCTGTTTGCTTTCCTGTTTTCAGATCATATTCTTAGGCCAGAAACTCTTTGAGGAAGAGATTGGCTCCATGGTTTATGCCTGTTGTATTGTCCCATGACTGCAACTCCTGGACATCCCCATGAGCAAAATCATCCCCTTCATTATGGATTACGGACAGTGCAAGAGAATGGCATAAAGCAATAGCACAGGGCTGGGATGAGTGGCTTAAATGAAGTAAAACGTATGGGACTTGTTCCAGGTAAATAACTGTGCCTTTTCCTTCAGGCAGCGGCTTGATTTAGCTCTAGAATTAACTCTGAGTGGTTCAAGAGAGCCTGAAGAGATTGTAAAGGTGGTCCAGGGATGGGCTTCCCTGCTTCACACCAACAGCTGTTGGGAATTTTGGTAATATAAGCACCCCTTTTTCTCTTGTCTCCTCTCTTTCAAGGTTAGGTGGAAGACAAATTGTATTAGTGATGAGCCATGGTATAGGTACTCATGACCCTGATAGTAAACCTTTCCCAAATTATTATTGTTCCCCTTGCTAATAAGCCAACTCAAAGGTTGCCGTGCTGCTGTAGTGACATAAGTGTTAAGAAGTGCGTTATCTCCCCGATGCATTGCGTGTCCTTGTGCCAGCTCTCGCAACCCACGCAGCATCCATGTTTGGGCAGGGTTAGTGCCTTCTTCTGAAAAGCAGGTGAAGGAAACCATCTCAGAGTGGATTGGGATTATTGTGTTATACCAAGCACCCCATTTTGGCCTATACAGGTCCCGTTGTTTTTATTTTAATGGACACATGGTGGAGCCTCTGTATGCCAAGGAAAAGAAACATTGCAAATAATTCTCACTCTTTATTTATATTTCTCCCTGATCAGGACATCTCTTCGTATTCATCGTGTGGGTTTGGTCTCTACTGCCCCTTTCTGGGAGTATCTATAAACGCATCACATCTATAAAAAAAAAGGCATGAAGGTTTATCTCCTGGACCAAGGAGCTGCCCTGGCTTTCCTCACCTCTCCAGATGCCACATGTTTGACAGCATCTTCTCCTCCTGGCTAGCCATAGCTTGTGTTCTCTGGCCATCTGGAACTTGATCTCGTTCCTTTGACACTTCCACAAAGAGCAGCTGGTGAGAGCAGCTTTCTGGTAAGTAGAAACCATTGTGATATATATTTTTCCCCACAAGCAAGGAGTTTGTAAGTGTAGATACTTAAAGTCCAGGTAATGTTGATCATAGAGAGAAGATCCATAGCTAATAGTTTTACTGTGATTTTCTCCAGCAAGTTGAAGCAAAGCTACCTGGAGGTTCAGCACTGGTGCAGGGGCGCACCCCGGTGTTACCTCTTTAGGCGCAAAGATTTTTACAGGCAAAAATATTATTTCTTCTAGTAACAAAGGGGAAAGAATGGGGATGAAAGCAAAGAAAAAACCCAAACGATGCAGTATTCTCTCCTGATTGATTGCTTAGCTCAGCTCTGCAGCACCATTTCCCATCTATCTTTCACATCATTCTGAGATTGTTCCCCAAGAGTATCTTATCAATAGATCCTTTCTTAACTTAGTGAGTGCCTCTGAGCCAACTCTTTTTTCTGCTTCAGTGACTGGCAAAATGTTTGCATGAACTCTAAACTATCAGCTTGTTGCTCTTCTATTTTCTTTGCTAATATGATTGCCACCAGCTCTCACGTTTCCTAAGGCAAACACAATCAAACAAAATGAATCAGAATAAACAGAGAGAATTAGTTCTCATTCTTTCTTAACAACATGCCTGTAATTTTTTTTCTCTGTTAGCAAATTCAATCCAGCTACTTTTGCTCATGTTAATTCACTGTAGCTGCTATCTACAGGCTCTGGGTTACACATAACAATGAGATGAGGGGACAGTGCTTTGCTTTTAGCAAGACCTCGGCATTTGTGTGTTTTGAATTTTAAGGAATGGGGCAAGGGGGGGGTTACCTGATCCAATGCCACCTGGTTGTCTGTGATATTCATTCTGTTGCTGGTCAAGTCCCACCGGGGAGCATGAAAGAAAGATTACACTTTGTACCTTTTTTGTACCTTTTGTCTGCTCATTTTTCACTTTACTTCTCCTAACAGTTCCTCTTCCCCCTTCTTTTTTTTTTTTTTTCCTGTTGTGCTTGCTCTGATTTTAGCACTCCAAGAGGCAGCATAGGGTCCTGGCACAGCTTCCCCAGGATCGTGGCAGATTTGAAGGCCAAGCATCATGGCCAACATGCTCCCATGCAGCCACATACCATGTTGACAGTCTCCTCGTGGGCAAGACCCTGGAACGAACTTCTCATGGAGAAGACTATGGTGAAACTCCTGTCTTGCATCCAGGCCTTGGACCTACAAAGTCTTCCCTGCGGGGTTGCTGTCTACATGGTGAGACTGGACTGTGGGTCCATGAGCCTGGCCGCCACCTCTGCAGCTCCTCAGGCTGCCTGCCCGCCACCCGTGTGGGCATACAAAGGGCGAGGGCTCCCGCAGCCACCGAGGGTCAGCTCTGTCCTCAAGCCCTTCAGTCCTGGTCTCCTGGCTGCCTGCGCACTGGGCCTGGGCTGGCAGTTGGCTGCAGGACAGCCCACGGATGCAGCTCAGCTCTGTACGGATGGCTGCTCGCTTGTGCTGAGAGGGGTGTACGCAGGCACCGCTGCAGGATGGCGCCTGTCTGTTCTTTGTGAGATGTGAGCTGTGCTTACAGGTGGCAACTGCTTTGTCTCTGACCCATTCTCTAGGACTATTCCTTGAAGCGCAGCATTTGGCCCTTGGCTTTTAGGAGACTTTCCTAGCACTTGCCTCAAAACAGGTGGAAGCACTGCCCTCCCACTTTGGAGGGACCCTACGGCAGAATAAGGGCTATGGGTGGCGGTTTTTCTGCTTATGAAGCTTTTGGTGTGTCTTTTTTTTCTCCTCTCATGTGAGAAGGTCCCTGGCACGATGATAAAAGCCCCCACTGCCCACCGGGGCCCTTCTCCTTGTGGTGAACATGATCCAGACGGAAGGCAAAGGTTTCCCCAGAAGCACATACCCATTCCGTGGCTCCAATTAGAGAAGATTTGTCTGTGTTTATTGCTAACAATGTTCTTCCTTGTGTTTGTCTCAGCTGGGAGGCCGATTAGTGACTTCCCAGTGGCCTTGAAGCCCAAGACCCACGTTTCTTTAATTTTGTCAAATCTGTTGGATACTTAGGGAAAAGGCTGGGAATATTGTAAAGCAGCTTCTGGCAGTGAAGAGTCCCATCAAAGGATTGCCTAGACTCCTGGTAATTATTCTCAGCCTGTCCATCTAAGGCCTGCCTGTGCAGGGAGCTGCAGCATTAACCAGCAGGGACACAGCCCACATAGTAAACTACATTGTTCTGCTCTTCTTCCTTTTCCTTACAAGAAACTGATTTGGCTAGTTGTGTTTTGTTTGGTACCTGTTGATTATGCTGCTAGTGTTTGTGTCACTTTGCTACTGTTCACAGTTTGCAATTGCAGCTTTTCTAAGTCTTTATTGACAGCCAGATGCATCTTTCATTGCTTAATGCGTGCTCGCCCCAGCTTCCCAGAAAGCTGGGATCTGGGCTGTGCTGACATGCCAACACATCGTGCAGCTTTGGGTGAATCAGTTCACTTCCCTGTAACTCGGAGAACCACTGTGCAGCGGCAGAGGTACCATTATAGCATTGCTTGGCTGCAGTTTTATAAAGCAGTTTGAGCTCCTTGGAAGAACAAGGTTAAGTGCAAAACTGTCCTGTTATTCTGTGGTTAAAGGTTGCCTGAGGTTGTGGTTTGAAGTGAATGGAAAACAACAGCCAACAGAGCAGCTCATATGTCCATAATGGGGGTCAGTTAGTGGCTTGGGGCATTTTCAGCGGCTACTTCACAACCCGGTTACTGAAAGGGCAGAACCAGCGTGGGGCTGGGACCCCTCCGTTGGGCTGTGTGCAGGACACAGGAGGTCTATCAGGGCCATGCTTAGCCTTAGCTTTTGCCGTAACAATTACAAGTGACAAAATGTCAGTTTTCTCAATTTTCCTCCCCACAAGTTGGTTTAAAGGGGATGAAGGCAGATCCTGCTATAGCTTAGTACATTACTAGCCAACTCAAATGACTCCCCACTGTCTTTTCATCTCCATGAGACTCTTAATGCCCTAAGTCTTTGCATGTCCTGGCTCATAGCCCAATTGAAGCATAAGCTCCAACAGGAGTTTTAAATTTAAAGCTGTTCTTTTGGCTTCAGAAATTCGCAGATTGAAGCTGAGAAATGCAATTCGGCTGTTTACTTGCAGATCTGCAACAGCTCTGCTGAGCTATTGCACTCGCCTCGGTCAGGCAGTTGTGTTAACAGCACTTTCCAATTAAAGTAGTAGCCTCGGTTACAGAAAATGCTTTTCCTATCTGGGCATTTATCTGATTATTTTTTTAATTACGCATGGAGCACAGGGCTATTTTGTTTCCCATCCCTTATAATTAATCCATCATAATTTTGGGTGACTGGTCTGGCTTTTGCTGTTTTTTTCTTTTCTGCCATGTCCAGCATCAGTTTGGCCAATACCACTCAGATGCCACGTTACTCGCCCAATGGGGAGCACTGATGTGAGCGGCCAGGCAAATATCAGGCACTCAAGCAACTCCTGAAGTTCTGCTCACCCAGGGCAGGAAAAAAGACACCCTGTTCTGGAAATAGCCCTGCCAGAAAATCCCAGAGCCTTGCTATGTAAATTGCGGCCACTTCCCTGGCTGCAGTGTTCCTATTCTGAAAACTTGGCTTTTAAGACCTTCACAGCCAAAATCAAAGCTTTTTCCCACTACCTGAACGTTGAGCCTCCAAGAGAATAAATGGTATTAGATGAACCCTGCATCTTTCTTCATGGTTCAGTCAGATAACAGCATCTCTTTTCATTTCACCTCACTGAAAGGGACATGCTGGGCTCCATCCTGCCTGTATTGCAACAAGCTCAGCAAGGCTTGTCCGGTGGGATGCAGTGGAATCTGAACTGAGACCTGGGATTTTCACTCCAGCCGTATTTGCCATTGCAGACAATGCTGTAACTGTCTGCCTGTTTAATGTGCTTTGTAACATGAGCACAGAACTGCTTAGGCTGGGACTGCAGGAACTGGAGAAGGACCAGATGCAATGACAAAAGCACAGGTTTCAGTGCTGACATCCTGTCCCATGAGGCCACAAAGCCCCTCTCTCCTACGACACGCTTTTCCCGTAGTTTGATCAGCTGTAGCTGTCACTCTGGGCTTGTGCCCAACACAGTGACCCTCAAATCTTGGAGCACCTCAGTTCTGCAAGACCCTTGCAAGGATGCCACAACTAGACACTCCCAGACTGACAAGAAGGAAAGCCTGCTGCTGCCCCCATGTGTTACTTGCTCATTATTGTTGCCAAGCACCGGTAAAGGTGCGGGAACCCTACTTGGGAGTGAAGGAGAGCCAGGCTAAGCACAGCACAGCGTCTCGGATACTCAGGTCAAAGACCTTGCATTGGAAGACCCTTCTGGCTCTTCTGATCCTCCCACAAGCTCAGGGCCTTCCCTGGGGCACCTTATATTCAAAAAATTGCAAATTCAGATTGGACATGTTTGGAAGTGAGACAAGCTGGAGACAGCATGGAGGCACGCGATACACAGCAAAGCACAGAGGCGTCATCGGCCCGTTCTGAAAGGGTGTGTGTGCAACACTCAGAGGCTGCCATGCAATGCTGAACGATATCAGATATCAGCACAGCGCGTTCAGGCTTGTTGGCTCAGACCACGAGGAGCACAGAGCGAGAGACAGCTCTTGGCAGGCTGAGCTCACATGATAAGGTCATTGGAAAGACAAGTGATGCTTTCATCAACCTGCCTTTCCCCTGTATCAGCACCAGCTTGAGCAAGAACTTACTTTGTGCTCCTGTAATATTCTGCGCTCCGCATGGTGCCAAGGACAAAAGCTTCCTCACAAATACATAGAAGCTGTGTTTTTCCAACCAGTGCCTCAGCCTTCAATTCCCATCCTTCTTGGCCCTGTCAGGTTCCAGTTTTGAACCATTAAATGGCACCTTTTGCAAGAGCTACATTCCCTCTGGGTCAGTGGCACCTCTCCAGCAGAAGGGAGAACAGGCTGTAGTTACTCGCTATCTGTCTGCTGCTTTGCAACAGTTACAATTTACCTTTTGGACATCCATTAGGGATTTCATGGTTTTGTCCTTTCCTGTTGCGCAGCACTTTGTTGGGGCTGCACATGCTAATTATTCTGGAGCTCATCAGTCCTGGAAACTGCCTGAAGCCTGGGTTGATTGATAGGTTGGTAGCAGCGGCCAAACTCTCACTGGCCCAAACGGTTTGTGGCTCAGGGGGGTCATGCAGACCAATGGCTCTGACCATCACTAACAGTTCTTGGAAAGATAGGGTTGGCTGTTTGCCGTCCTTTCTTTCACTGAGAGACTTTTTGGCCCTGGCACCATTAACAGATGGGCCAAGGAGCAATGCTAAACATTGTCCACAGAGTGCCCTGGACACTGCCTAGAGCTCTCTGAGAACATCTGAAGGGAACAACAGGCGCTGGCAGGGCTTACGTGCTCCGGCAATTGGGGATTGCAAACACATGCTTCAGCTATGCAAGAAATCTTTGACTTGTTCTGAATGCGATTCTGCCTGGGTTGCTTCCCAGGAACATTCCTGTTCTTCGCAATTTACCAGTTGCAGGAAGGGAGATGAGGGGGGAGGGATTTTAAGAGTAAGGGAGAGGAAAGGGAACAAATCTTACAGTGCTTTCCCTAGCCAAATTCCTGCAGAAGGACAGGGTGTGGAGTATGGATTCCAGAATTTGGCACAATCCCAAGAAAATATGAACTTCAAAATTAAAACCACTTTTAATTAGTCATTCGTTTTTATATAAAGAATAAGTCTCTATTTTTCTGAAGTAATTCAGTGTCTGCTATCACATAAACCAGGCAGCCCCTGCCAAATGGTGCTGCGTGATAGAAGGCAAGCACAGAACTAGGTCTCTGAGCAAAGACACGTTATCTCCTCCAGGAGACAGCAGTGCTGCTCAGATCTGCATTCTGGTTCCTGAGATAAAAGTCTCATTCCTAAGAGTCACAGCGTACGTGAGAGAGTTGCAAATGTAGTCCTCGTAGGTGGGAGAAACTTGATGTTTGAGCTGGAGACGAAATGATGAAGCTGCGTCTTTTTTATAACACCTGATATGTTACAAACGGGAGAAAAAGCTTGCGAGGGTGGAGGCGAGAGCTGTGCTTCTGCCGTGGAAGAAGTCAGGGGTACGGGGTACCCAGGACCTCACACCCCGACTCAGAGGGATGACAAATCCCTCCTCATTGCAGGCAACAGCAGGGTCCTACCTGGGGAGGGCCACAGGCCACAGTGTCTGCCACGTGCTGTGGCCATTTGGAGGGGATGGGCTAGGTGGGGGCTGCTGGGCTGGGTGTGAATAAGGAAGGTGTAGACCATATCCAGGTTGGGTCGCCCCTGAGCCGGGGATGCCCCCGCAGAGAAGATGTGAAGTTGGCTGTCGGCCAGGTCTCGGGGCTGCTCCTGCGCAGCAGCACAGGCACAGGCTTTGTGCTTCCTCCCAGACGCGACCACCTAAACCGTCCGCTCCTTCCTGAGAGTGTTAAATTTCAGCCCAAGGCCCCTCAACAGCAGTCCACAGCAGGAGTAGCGCGCCTTTGTGGAGTTGCCCATGGCTAAGTTTGGAACCTGCTGAGCTAGACCATCCTGCTTCCAACAGGAGAAACCATTAAAAGTGGGAAGGTGTAACCTGATGCTACCAAGCGTGCACTCAGAGTAACCTCCATAGCTCAATTAACTATATTAAGTATATGCCTATAATTAATTTAATTTAACTGAGGCTTTCTTCTCTGTGTTGTGTGCCTTCTGTATCAACCTCTTAAACTTATTGCTGTGTATATAATTCAATCAAATGTACACACAGTACCCACATAAGATTAGTCACTCCAGACACCAGGGAGAGTATTATTTTGTTGTATTTGGCTCATACTTCTGCCTTAACACAGGGGGTAACTTCACTGAAATTGGTTATGCTACATTCGTCCAAAAACCAGAGCAAAGCCCAGCATTTATAAATTATTTGCAATAGAGGCAATTTCTATAATGCCATGTCCTGAACATGGATGTGGTTTGCTACAGCTGCCTTCCCAGTCTCCCACTAGGAAACACCGAAATAAAGATAGAAAGGAATACTCATCTTTTTCCCTTTTTTTTTTTTTTAATATAATTCAGCAATATCAGAAAAATCAGCAGATTCCTGTTGCCTTACAGTGCTGTACAGGAGCCTTCCCCTGTACATGCTAAATTAAACAGGCAAAATTGGTTGATGTAAGAAGCAGACACTCAAGAAGTATTTTTTTTAACTTGTGCTGTATGTAGTGTCAGGACAGTAGTTCACTACTTGTGAGGGTCCCCTTCTTCATCTTTTATTGACTGTACATTCTACATTTTTATTGTTAATAGCCCATGTGGTGAAGGAAAGAGGTGAATGATTTTACTCTGTCTTGCTTTTATTAATCCCAGATCATGGATGAAGTCACAATTAATGATGGTCCTGGTGATTTATGAATTGCAATTTTTACTCCTACTAGTCCTGGGCAGTTGGAAACCATCAGATTCCAGCCTGAGCAGCTGTAGCCTGAGCATCAGTTAGCACCGACGAGCAACGTGTGCATGGATGTGTGAAACGGCCCATCTCTGGGCAGGCGAGTTAATTGAATACCAGCGCGAGAGAGACTGGAAATGCTTTCTGCGGGTTGCTCATTAAGTTATTAGTTTCCCAGGGATGGAATGCACACTATCACTGAGGGACCTGAAATCCAACTACTAGATTTTATTGCAGAGCTTAGAAGGCTGCTTAAAGAGAAGGAAAGAAAGACACAAGGAATATGTGTCTGATGCTTGTGACACTTCTGAAGTGAACCTGAAAAAAGAGGGACAAAACCAAAGTGATGAAGAGAACAGCAATTCTGGATCTGAGCAAGGGCTTGCAGGAATCGCAGGGACAAAAGAGGAGATCCCTATCCTAGATTATGCTCTCTTTGAAAAGGCCCAACCAAGACCTTCATTAAAGTTTTGATTCTCTATCACAAAGTGATTAACTCCAGCACTCCCCGGGAAGGAGCTTGCATCGATGTGAATGCCGACTTGTGCCCAGCATCATGGACACATTGCTACTTTGGATTAAGTGAAAATGAACAGATTTTCTCAGTTCCGTTGCCCTCTGCATTGACGTAAGTCAGGGGTAGGAGGACTTCTTCCTGAAATTCAGGGGACATAGGACCCTTATGTTGGTTGAATGTGCAAAGTGACTGAACCATTCAGCTCCCAGACAGACTTCAGTTGTTTGGGGCTTTGCAGCTCTCACAGTCTATCTGCTAACAACAAAAATATTCCAATTATTTGGAATGATTACATCATCCATGCAGCTGGCCCAGAGCCAACATCAGCTCCCCTACAAAGCAGACAGTTATTTCTTGTTAGGAAGTCTCACATTCTTCGTACTGACCACATCAATGGAGCTTCTGCATGGCAAGGCCACTGGAAAGCAGTAACGTTTGCAGTAACAAAGCCTTGCAAACAAAGAGACGCATCTCTCAGTTCACACTGGGGACCGGGTCTGAAATGATGTATCTGCTGATTGCTCACATGCCACCGCGTCTCTCTACTTTGGTTTGAACAAACCTGGCTTACACAAAATGCAGCCGAGCGTGGAGGAGCAGGAGGGGTGAGCTGTTCTGAGGTGTGGAGTTGAGCTATTCTGCTGCGAAATGAAATGGTTCAGGAAAGGCCAGGGAGTCAGCAAAAGCTGCTGGGAAATGACACAAGGCTGAACTTCAGCTGTTGCAACTGGAAAGATCAGCGGAGGATGCTCACACTGAAAAAGCCTGGAAAAAGCAGATAGGTACCTAAAACATTTTGCAAAGCTTCCTGTTGTGGTGCTTTTTTCAGTGTAATAAATCCTTGCTGGATTAACTACCTCATAGTGAAATTATCCCACTCTGCTAGAAGCAGGTTTCTTGCTGAAGTGAGAACAAGTATAATACTTTAAGGTAAAATATGATAGTTTGAAGGTCCCAGAGGGCAGAAGGGGCAGGGCTGCACTCAGTGAACGGACACTAATTCCCTGTCATTTCCCTGTTCAGACCTGGTAAAACGTATCACAGCTGCTGCTTGAATTTTAGGTCAAGAGACTCTTGTAGACCCCTATAGCTCAAGAACGATACATTTTCAAAGCAGTAAATTCTCACGGGGACTGTGATCCCTTTGCAGCATAGGTCTCTCGCAGACACACTGCTGGGAGGGAGAGCAGAGTCATGTCACGGGACCACAACAGCAGCAGGTTCCTGGGGTCCTGCTGCTACAGGCAAACAGCGCTGCCGCGGTGCTGGGGTGGTTTATGTCTGTGTAATGCCTTAGGTCTAGAAACCGCCAGAAAATGGACTGGGACCTTCTCCGTGTCCTACTTGAAGTGAATCCAGGTCCTATTTAGGCACCACTGGAGTTGTATGTCAGGTTCCTGGAAGTAAGAAAGGTGAAGGACCTTTCCATGAGCTAGCGCAGAGTCGGTCCCTGCAGAATCTTCCACAGACAGTTAGAAAAAAATCCCGAGCTGTTTTAATTTCCCATAAAAGGCAGGGAGCAAATTGGCAGTGTAAGTGCCTATGAAGGCAAAAAAAGAACTGAAACAGGCCTGTCTTCTGTCCTTTCCACTTGATAATGAAGGCCTGAAAGGCTCTAAATTGGCGGGTTTTGTTCTAAGGCTTTAATTCTTTCTCCATTAGGACCGCTGGAAGACTTTCTGGACAGACAGAAAAGAGGTCAGAATGTATCAGAGACAGCAGAGAAACCTGCAGGTTTGTCTGTGCGGGGATGTTTAAATCTCGGTGACAGATTACCCATTTGCAATCAATTTATGCCAGTCAAGTACTTTGTGTTTACGATTTGTGTAGACAAATCCGAGAAGGGAAATGATTTTGAGTCTGACTATTAAAAACTTTTTTGCTTGATTTTCTTAGCAGCTGTTTCATCCCAACAGTTGGGAGAAAACCACCTTTTCATAAGGATTCTGTAAGGATCTTTCAGCTGGAGGATGAAGCAATTTCCCATCTACATTTCCTGGTGTTTTCCCATGAGATTAATTAATAATTCTTCCTGATATTTTAAAAGTTAGAAAAATAATAAGCAGTAAATGACAGTTAGGTAAAGTAAGCCAACCCAGACTTAGCTCTGTCGACAAAGTCTGGTTGTTTCCCCCGCGTTTCCAGATGACCTTAGCAGTTGTATTTCCCAGGTTTGAGCAGGTTACCCTGAGTAACCTGTATTTGTTTGACAAAGTGTGATTATTACTTGTAACTTTTGAACTGCAATAGTCACAGAGAGATTGTAAGTGGCTCAGGGAAGGCATTTTGGCACGTCTCATCTAGTCCCCACTCTTGTAGAGCCCTCTCCAGCACACTAAATCCATCGTCTGTTGGGTCAGAAAAGTACGTAAGCTGGCTGAGCCCCAGAATCATCTGCTCATGAGACAAGCTGGCCCAGGAATGGAAAATCGGGATGGAAATCATAATACCTGCTCGGGGATGGGGTGCTGGCTGCTCGGAGGAGCTGGGCTCAGCCGCAGTCCTGCCTGGCCACTCTCCTACCGCTCTTCCAGCCCTGCCGACATCATTCAGCCCCACAAAGGTGCGAGAGCCGTGAGGAAGCAATGGCTGTTGCTTAAAAAAATAACGTCCATGCTCAGGGAGCCTTCCTTCCTCTCCAGTGTGTGACATTTCCCAACTGATGTTGCATCCAACCTAGTGGTAGAAAGAGCTGGAGAGGAAATACTCTCCCCTCTCGCCTTCCCTGCCTCCGGCACCCGGAGAGAAGGCAAAGGGATAGCCAGCAACTGCGCTCAGCTTTAGTTTAACTTACAAATAGGTTTGTCCATCTCCTTTGGGGTGAAGAGCGTCCAGCAGCCCTTCATGGTTCTGTGCCCCAGGGCTGTCCCTCGCAAGAGACCTTCACGCCAGTCCTGGGGGCGAGCGGTGCCCGGTTAATTCCTGCAACCAGCTACGAGGAAATACTTCTCCTCTCCCCCCGCCCTGGAAAAGCTTTGCATGTGGAACTTGTTAAAGGCTTGTCCTGAGCTTGTTTTTTAAACATAAGCCACGAGTCGGGGTGGGCCAAGGAAAACATATCAGTGCAGAACACCCCTCGCCAGCTCCGCCAGCCGCCCCACAGGCTCCGGCCTCGCCAAGGGCCAGCTGCGGGAAGGGAGCGGTGCCCACAGGCCCCCGCCGGGCACCGGAGGGCGGCCCCGGGCCCGCACTGGCCGCTCCTCGCCGGTCCCCAAACTGGGCCGAGTTTGCTATAGACGGGATATATTTGTGTGTATAATCAATGTACTGACATTGTTATCACTGTCACTTTATTATAGCATTATGTAACCCCAGTATCAGGTATCTAATTACGACGACACCATCCGCACGCGCGTACTCTGCCCCGGCTCCCGCGAGCGTCCGCGACGCCCCGCCCGGGCCGGCGACAGGGGCGCGGGCCCTTTAAGTGGCGCCCGCCCTCCCGCACAGGCTCCGGCGCTGACCGCTCAACCAACCTCGCTCCACGCTTTTTTCCCGTCGCCCATTGGCCAGGCCGCGCTGAGGGTCCCGCCTTCCGGCGCTGCTAGCCAATGGGAGGAGAGCTGGGCGAGAGCCGGGGCTAGGTTGGTGCGTGTGGCCGATGGCCGGCGAGCGGCGGGTCAGTGCAGGGGGCTGGGGACAGGCCCCGGCCGCCCCGCGGGGCTGAGGGGAGCGCGGCAGGACAGGGCCGGGCCCGCCGTGCAGCAGGGGCCCGGCTCCCTCTGGCGCTGGGGGGAGCGGGCCACCGCGGGGACCGGGGCCCCGGTGGGGAGAGGGGCCCTGCGGGGATCGAGGCCTCCTGAGGCGCTGAGGGGAGCGGGGCCCTGCAGGGATCGGGGCACCCGGGGGCGCTGAGGGGAGCGGGACCCCCTGCGGCGCTGAGGGGAGCGGCGCGTCGACACCGCCGGGGCCGAGGGGGGCTGCGGGCCGCCGCCTCGCTGTGCCCTGTGGAGGCGCGGCCGGCGGCCCCCGCCCGGGAGCGGAGCGCCGATCCCGGGGCGGGGGGGCCCTACCGCCCTGGCGAACCGGGGAGGGGGGCGCGGGGAGGCGGGCTCCTGCCTCCCGGTGGTTGCCGGCAGCCGGTCCGCCCCGTGTGTTGGTGCGGGGCGGGAGCCAGGCCGGCCTCAGGCCGGCCCGACCTAGGGCTGCGGGGGTTGGGGCGGCCAGAGCCGGGCTGGGGCAGAGTTTTGGCCCTCCCTGAGGAGAAGCGATAAGGGAAGAGCGTCAGGAGAGCACCCTTGGCTTGCAGCCTGTCGAAGGGCAGAGGTGTCCCGCAGGAGCGGCCAGGGAGACTGTGGTCTTCAATCTTAAACTCTTCTAGCCCAGCTGTGACCCTGCCTGCAGCCCGTGGCTGCCATGCTGAATACTAATGAAATCCATAAAATGGCAGTGGTTTCACCATAAGAATCCCTTATGGGTAGAATGACAATATTAAGGTCAGTGGGGTTCTGTTCTCACCTATACCTGTCCTGACAACAAACTCTGGAGCTGAGGATTGAAGAAAAAAAAAAAAAAGTAGCTGCCTAATAACTTGATGGTGTAGGCCTACCAATAATTAAAACAAAGTGCTCAGGCAGGTTCTTACCTTTATACAACAAAATGACCTTGTCGTTCAGGTTGAAATTAAGTGTGGCTTGAGCTGTCCTTGTTTTTTAAAAAAAGCGCACTTCCATGAAATTAAAATGTGGATTCTTAAAGTGTAGAGAACGAAGGACTTCTGGAAAGGTGACGGGAAGAATAATTTTGGCCAGTTTTTAATGTGTATTGGTAGGAGAACTGATGTGGTTCTATGCATTTTTTTACCATCATTAAAGACACTTGGCTCAAGTGACTCTTTTTTATGCTTTTTTAAATGAAATTTAGTATTATTTAAAATGTGTAGCAAAGTAGTGTTACATAGTGGTTTGTCCACAGGTAGACAAAAAAATGGTTTGAAAATAATTAACCATCGTTGAAGCTTGTGTAGTTTCTTGGATTTCTGTCATTGCTGTTAGAGTGGCACCTTTTGGGTTTGCCCCTGAGTAGATCTGGGTAAAAGGAAAGCTTTGTGTGCGTGTGCATGTGTGCAAAAGCTGTGCTTTTTGTCCATTTTCCCAAATCTTACATTCTAAGAAATAAACACTGGTATTAAGGAAATTCAAAATGTCTCTTTTTTGTTCCAGGTGCTGGTATAAAAGATGAGGCTGAATGAGAGCCGGACAAGATCCTTCCAGGCTCCTGTCACCATCCACAACTATCCAGGCAGGCAGGTGTACGTGTTTCCCAACGGCCGATCTGATTCAGAAGAGTCATCAGAGGAGGAACTCAATGTTACGGAATTGCGACCGAGGGGCAAGGAGCAGCAGCGATGCAGCACTTCTCGGAACAGAGTTGGAGATGTGGTACTTCTGGAACGGGAGATTACAGAGGATGATAATCTTAACAAGCTAGCCCTGCAGTATGGTTGTAAAGTAAGAGCTATCTCTGTTTGTTTGGTTTTAATTACTTGAGAGGAGTTTTACATGTAGCTTAGTTTCTAGAATTACAGGAAGGCGTGCTGTTGTCTAGTAGTTTTGACACTGAAAAGTGTTTGCCCTGTGTATTTCATGAATGGTCAATATCTGGGTAAAACTGAGCTGGAGACAGGCAAAAAAAAACCCCAACAGCAACAAAGAGTGCTCACAGCCTAGGAGGATACTGTCAACCCCACGCCCTGCATGACCTGCTTTCCTGTTTAATTTGAATGACTAAGTGCAGTGCGGCAGTCATGATTTGTACTTACTTATTTCAGTGAGGGCAAAAAATAGGTAGCTGAGTACAGAAATGAGAGTGAGAGCCCTGCTCTCAAGGAGCATACAGTTTTTGAAGCAAGAAGCAAACTGAACAGTGCAGAGAAATGCTGCTCTGATGGAGTCTGGTCTGGAGGGGGGGTGTGTTTATTTTTTTGAAGGTATGAGCTTA
The DNA here is from genome assembly GCA_013398915.1 of Dromas ardeola. NCBI lineage: Eukaryota > Metazoa > Chordata > Aves > Charadriiformes > Dromadidae > Dromas > Dromas ardeola. Next base: position 59,674 of record VYZM01016294.1, on the reverse strand, counting down.
CATATCGCAAGGAGGGTCTAAGTCTAACACAGGTGGACTTGGAGAAGGAGGGATGCCAAAGTTCAGGTCACAGAGTCCAGGGGTATGTGGGCTTTAATTGCTGTCGTACCCAGAAGTGTGTGTGGTTCAGCCATCTGCAGGGAGCAGGTGTGCACGGTGAATTTTCTCTGGAGTTGGAACATAATATAGAATACATTTTCTTTGTTCCAAAGCAGAGAGTTTTATAGAAAAACTGTTGAAAAGTTTAATTACCTGATCTGAATGTTAGAAGTACCCTGTTGTTTAGCAGTTAAAGCTGTATTTTTAGAGCCTCCTTTATCTGCAAGCTAGACTGTGATTAAAAAGTTCCATGATGCAAACCATTGGACAGTGACCTGGATGGGGATAATGATACGGTAGGGGCTCAACTGCTGCAATACTATTGCAGTCTGTCTTGCTCAACAACACAGCTGTGTGGTGCAGCTGAAGCAAGAGGACTTAGAGGAATTGCAACAATTCCTCCCCTCCCATTCCCTTAGAAACAAAAACAAAACAAAAAAGAAACCCTTCTCGGTTCTGCTGACAAGCCCGATGCGTGTGAAGCGAGTCTGGTAGGACTTGAATAGGCCTTGATTGGCACCCGTAGAACGTGAAAACTCAGAACTACAGCAGTTGACTTTGTAGTCACGACTATATGCTCATCTCTAAGCAGGAGCAATTGCATCATTATTGCCACCTATGTCAAATCACAGCAGTTTGGTGAGCTCAAAGGAGGAAGATTCTGAGCAACTCTTTTGGTTTATGGCATGAAAAATTATGCCGTGCCCCCTGTACTGTAACTCGGGAGGACTCAGTCGCGTCCCTGCCATGGCTGTTCATCTGCCTCCTCTGCTGCCCCGGACCCGGAGCCTGTCCGCCCCAGTGGATGCAGGGAGATCTGCTCTGCCTGCCCTGCTGAAGGCTGCTGGGCTTGGCCAGTGGAGAAAGCAACCTGATGGCGAGGGATCAGGGGGAAGAAACTGTCCTGCTGCCTCCCTCCCTTCCATAAAGGGCACTTCTGACTTGTTCCAGTTAAATGGAAGAGGTACAGAAATCCTTATTATCGGAGGTCTGTGCATTTGTCTGTTTACAAACTGGCACTGATAAATTTTGATGTATTTTGTTTTACTTGCACGATTAAGCAGCTCCTGAAAGGCTACCAGAACATCAATGGGGAAGATTTGTAGCTGCAAATCCATGCAGCTGTATTTAAAAAAATCCAGGATGAGCTTCTTGAAATCAGTGAGAACTTATCATTGGTTTCAGACTTGTCAGGGCCTAATTGGGGTGGGGGTATTAAGACAGTGCAACAAATAGCTTTGTGTGTGTTCTGCAGATAACTTGGCAGAGATGCAAAGCACTTTAAAATTCTCATTTTTACTCTTGACCATTTATAGTCCTGGCCTGCTTTTGGCATTGTTCTTAGCTGGGACAAGAGGAGCTCATGGCAGCCAAAAAAATGAGTACAGAAAATAAGCCTAAATGGCTTGTGCAGCCAAGTGTTCTCCCATTCTTCCCATCAGCTTTGTTTGTTGTTTCTGTGTGAGTGCTGCTCCACTTTCTGTTTCTAGAGCCTTAGCACAACATTGCAGTGTTTGATTGCAGACACTGCAGGGGATATTTACTGTCCCAATAATTTGTTTTCATTGGAACAAAACCAAAAATTGAAGCACCACCTCATTTAGGAAGCTTTGGGTGAGATTGTTATTTCATAACCAAAAGATTTTGCAGGGTTTAAGTCCTGATGTTGGGCTGGGGCAAGCTGTGAGGAGTCTGAACCAGCCGCCGAGGATTCCCTTCGCCTCAGGGGCACCAGATTAGGATCTAGATTAAACGTCCCATTTTCCGATTTCTTAAGCGTTGCGGAGTAGATATGAGATTCAGGCATTCATCTCAGCTCTGCCCTTCAGCAGAGTCTTGCTTTCTGGCTGTGAGGTAGCAGATTTGCCATCTTTCAGGGACTGCACAGTAGATGCGTGGCTCCCAGCCGTAGGGGCTGGAGGGGAGATGCAGGGAGGCAGCGCTGCAGGCAGAGCCGCTGCGGCTCCTCTCCTGCGAGCTCCTCCATCCAGCCGCTGGGAACTCCCTGGGGGGAGGGAGGGAGGGAGGATGGCCTCTCAGCACCCCCTGTGCTGCCGGGGTGGTGCCTGCCTGCTCCTGGCAGCCAGCTGGCAGCAGCACAGCCTGCAAGTAGCCCTGAACATTTGTTGCAATGGGAAAGGAGGTGTTCAGGCTTTCCTCTGGTGTACTCGTGTATTGTCTTTTAAAAGATCTTTGTCCTGAACTGTCAATGTTTTTGGCGCTGATGGCACTTAACCTGTTTGCTTAGGAAGTAAAGTGCTTTGTTGTTTTTAGTTCCCCAGTTTCACTGGTAGCCTCAAGCTTGTGAATGCAGTTCATACAGTAATTTGCGAGATTTCTAAAAGAACAAATCAAACTTTCTCTGAAAGCACAGTCCTTACACCGTGTCTCTTCTGTATGATATATTAGAGGTGGGTAACTTGTTCGTGTTGCCTTTCTCTTTGGTTTGGGGTCCTGCTGTTTTCTTTGTTTTGCGTCCTCCAGCCTTTCCCTCGAGCTCCTTTCATGTCTCCTTGGCTGCTTTGGAGAGCTTCTTGCACACATTGACAGTCCTGTTCATTTTCATTGACAGAGCATTTAGGGCAGCTGAGAAGTTCATGTACTAATAAGGTTGTTGCCAGTGCACACTGTATTAAGCTGTCTTCTCTTTATTTAAGGTTAAATAAAGAAATGCTGCCTCGCCTTTGTCTTTTCTTTGATACCAGCTGCCCTTGTGACTTGCGCTGTACATATGGTTTGTTCTTCCTCGCTGTTCTCACTATTTGCATCACTGAGCTGGGTGGGAATACCGGACCCTACACACGAACCACCGGAGACAATCACGGACGCACAGAGATCGTTGCCGTAAGCGTGCCTTCAGCAGGAGCATTTGCGGACTGTGCAGAAATGAGCCGTATGGAGCTGCTGTCGTGCAGAAGAGGGGTGGTGCTTGGGAACACGAGCAAAGGGTGCTCGTGCCTGTGTGGGAGAGATGCTCGCCTGCCCTCTGCCAGGCTGGGGTCTTGCGTTCAAAGCTGCGGTATGCTCCGAAGATGGAGCTCTGTTCACTCTGAATTTGCTTTCTGAGCAGGGGGAGGGTTTGGCCTGCTTCTGTTGCTGTTGCCCTCTCACCTTAAACACCCATGCATCGTTTAAGGTATGAAAACTGTTTTAAAAAGGATCTGTTATAAAGACTCTTCTTGCTTTAACTTGGATTAGAAAGTAAGTGAGAGAAGGGTAAAGAAAGGAAAAGGGAGAGAAAAACAGTATTGAGTGAAATACAGCATGTATGAGGTACAAGAGCTCTTGAGAAGGTTATAGACTGGTTTAATAGGGGACCGTCTCTATCCTGCAGGACCTGGAGCATCCCCACAACAGCTGGGAAATCTCTGCAAAACACGGAGCCACTTGCAGCCAGGGCTTGCTTTTATTTTCTGGCTGCTGCTTGCACACTAGTTTTGTAGCTGTGTCCTGCTTCAGTACTGGGTTGTCCTACGGTAATATTCGTGTCCTTTTTGGATTCTGTAGGTTGCGGATATCAAACGTGTCAACAACTTCATCCGGGAGCAGGACTTGTATGCATTGAAGTCCATCAAGATCCCCGTGAAGACCCATGGGCTGTTAACGGAGAATGGCAGAGAACTAAGGCCGCTCCCGACTGCGTCCTCCCAGACCGGCCTGACGCTCGTGGACTTACCGGAGCCTGATGATGGTGCGAGCAGCTCTGCTGACGGCAGACACCTGAGCGACTACTTCAAGGGGATTGACAAGAGCATTCAGGACGCAGTGCAGGCGGAGGTCCAGCTAAATGCAGAGTTCTGCGTGGAGGCACCGGAGAGGCCTTGGCCTGAGTCAGGGAAGCAAAAGACAAGTAATGGCGCAGACTGTGGCATCCAATGGTGGAATGCAGTTTTTATTATGCTCCTGATAGGAATTGTCCTGCCAGTATTTTATATCATCTATTTTAAAACACAAGCCCTGGTGGCCCATGCCGCCAACACAACACTAGCCTCAAATATTTCAACAGAAGGATTGGAAGGGAAATTACCAAACTCAGGTGTAGAAAAAAAATCCTAAGGGGGCGAGGCAGCCACATACAGCCTCTCCTCCCGGCACTGGAGCCCGTACGCCAGTGACGCTGACTCGAGTGCATTCAGGGGGATGACAATACAGATTGTTTTTAATTTTTTTAAGTAGCTGATGTTATAATCCTGAATGTGACTGAAAGTG
>VYZM01016294.1:42054-55334 GCA_013398915.1 Dromas ardeola | reverse complement strand
GGAGAAGATGTTGCTTATAAAGATCACCAGGCAGCTGGCTTACCATTCGTGAACTCTGTTGAGGGACAGGATTGTGTAGCAATTTACTGTTGTTTGCTTCGGGTATTTCTTAATGCCTTGTCTAGGAAGCAAATCCTTTGCTGCTGAGACCAAGAGTGCAGTATTAATGGAAAGTTGGGGGTTGTTTGCATTTTAAAGAAATGCTTTTTGCTTAGTGTAGAAGCGGGGACTCTTCATTTTTTTTTCTCTGTACTGTCATTTTAGCTCTTGCAGACCACGGCAGTGTTGGCATACTTAACCCTACGATGATGCCGTCTGGTGTGTTAATCTGGGCGTGCCACAGCATGGGGGTGCTGGCAGCACCTCACCTTTTCATCCTTTTGAGTAAATGTTTAAGCTATTTATTAGGATGCCTCAAGCCCACTGCTGGGAAGGGGGAGCCCAGGCCTCTGCTCCTTGATGAAATCCTTCAGAGATGGCTCTTGAAATCTGGTGTCTCTGCAGGTGGAGCTCATTGCAGAACCCCTGCTTTTGCCAGGGTACTGCTCGTCCAGAGCCAACACATCAGCATGACCACAGATGGCCGAGGAGTATTAGAGGAGGCTGTGAGAGGAGCATTAGGCCTGTGGTATCACTGCACATCTCAAAGGCTCATCTGTTGCGGGGAGGTCAAGCCAGTGTTACTTTAAAAAAGGAATACTGTCTCCATAATGGTGCATCTCAAACACCCAATTTCAGACACGGATTTGAGGGCCTTGGTTGTAGTCTTGAAGTGAGAGAGCATTGCTAAGCTGCGTTTGATTTGCACGGTCCAGGAAAGAAGCCCAGCGTTACCTTAGTCAGTCACAGAAAGAAGTGTAACAACTCCCTCATGGGATGGGAGTGTGAAGCTGCTGCATATTAAATGTTTCTGTGAACTGCTGACATTGCATTAAAAAAGCTTCTGAGCACACAGGAAAGACCAGTGAAGCTTTGGAGGCCGGTGGCGTCCCAAGCTGTGGGTAAGCCTGAGGTCTGTGCTGTTTAGGACACGTCAGTGAACAGCGCGTGCTAGAGGGGAGCAGAAATGAGGCTTTGGGGGATTTTGCTGCAGAGAAGAATGTGCCTCAGAAATGTAATTCAGCAAATTCCGGGCCTGCGGGCAGAGGTAGGTGCTCTCCTGGACCCAGACACTGAGGTCTGTTGCAGCTCAGGTGTGTGGAGCCCGGCCGCGGATGGGGCAGTGTGTGGTGGCAGCAGCTGAAAGCCGCTCACTGCAGGAGGGGCCCGGCCGCGGCTCCTGAGGGCAGAGCTGGTGGGCAGGGGGGCAGAGCCCTCCTTTGCCCTTCCTTCAACTATCTCGTACGGAAAAAAAACAACCAAACACCCTTGTACTTTTTCTTCTGTGAAGGAAATGTATCTCTCTTTTTTCAGGGCGGGGGCGGGTTATGACATTTTTAAATAAAGCAAAATGAAATAAAAGCACAAGGGGCACCACCCACCCCAGACAGCTTGGGCTTGCTTTTTTGTCACCGCAAGGCGACTGTGCTGCGTCACAGCCACACACGGCCCTGCGACAGCCCAGTGCCCGGCCGTGTCTCCGCAGGACACTGGGAACAGCACACCTGGCCGTTCTCGCACAGCATCAGTTCTTAATTTGAATGTAATAGCGAGTATATGTATAATCAAGACAGACTTTGGGGGCAAAGAATCATTGCTGCAGTTTAAAACCAACACTTTCAAGCTGAATCTGAAGAGCATTTCGGACACCCGGAGCAGGAGGCAAAGATGCACCCCAGGAGGAGCATGTTCTGCAAACACGAGAGAGGCTGGAGTACACAGTAAAAGCCAGTATCTTTACTTTAGTGAATGCAGGATACAAATATTTTACAACAACCTCTAGCATTTTCTTAACCATTTGATAAAAAGTTCACTAGAATATTTATTGTATATTGAAGAAAAAACAACACATTCAGGGAAAAAATTGAGATTAACTTATTTTTTTCTTAAAAGATTCGTCTCAAGGATGGCAACAAAGTCCAGCTTGTGCCGCCAAACGGCTTATCATCATTAAACCGTGAACAGCTTCTTTGTGAACTGTTGACTACAAACATTTACCAAATACATAAATCTCTTTTAAAAAAGCCATTTTAAATATAGCAAAGCAGTGTTCTCTTGCACAGCAAAGTGAAGAAAGTTTCTACTAAGATTTAAATGTTTACATTTGTTATGTCTTTCTTTCACATTCTAATTTAACTTCTTCCCATGATCAATTGTTAGGAGTTATTTTGTTCCTTATTTACTATGTATTTCTTGTGCGCACAGTAATTCGCAAGTTTCTGATGCATTAGTGTCCTCTAAGTGAAAGGAAAGGCTAAAGCATTTTTCTCTGACGAATCCCTGATAATGTGTATTTTTAAATCCTATGGTGAGAGCTCGAAGATGGAGAGGTGATTTGTCACATTAGAAGATAAAAATCTCCCATCATTCAGACTTGAATGGGATCAGACCAGGATTGGATCCACTTGCAACTTCCGTCAGTACAGTTACTTAAAAAAAGTATTTTTGAACCTGTTGAAATACCTGTGCTATGTCTTCATTTTCTTTTTCTTATAAAACATTTTTACAATTCCTAAAAAAAGTATGTTCCAAAGTTAGTTACTTGGTATTAAAACCCAGGACTCCCGTTCATTCAGTGGCAGGAGACTCCCCCCGAGGCGGGAGGCGCGGGAAGGTCTGTTCTGCCCCGTCTGGCGCAGGGTTTGGGGCAACACGGGACCAGGCCCGTGGGCAGCTCTTCAGAACCGATTATTAGGGTTTTTTTTTAATTCCTTGGTGCAATTTCAATACAAACTCTAACCCTTATGTAGCTTTTTTCTTTAAGAAAACAGTAATAGTACTGTTTAAAAACCTGCATAGAAATAAAGACTATTGAGATACAGTCAGCAAAGCCATCTTATAAGGCACACAAGAAAATAGACAGTAAATGTGAATGCAGAACTCCCACTCTGATGTACAGCAAAGTTCATATATGTGCATAAATAACGAAAAAAATCACATAACTTTTCAGAGCATTAAAAGGTTCTCGGAAGTGGTAAGTGAATTCAGTCACTTTGGAAACAGCATTGCCATTAGAAAGTCTCCTTTTCCTCTGCACTTCTGTAAACCGACAACTACCTACAATAAACAGAGAGGAATTTCCAAAGGTAAGTGGCCGGATCGAATTGAAACCTGTACTTTTTTACAAGTTACCATGACAACAAGAGATGGGTTTCGGAAGCTGCAGGTACTGACTTTGTTCTTCAGTCCCCCACTAAAGGGAGCAGCCGGGGAGAGCGCTGTCCCCGCTGCATTTCCATTTCTCACACTTCTTACTCACAGCGTCATTTTTTTACATTACTGAAAAAAAAAAATTAAAGCCCAAGCAAGAATTTAATAAATAGGAGGGACAACTTCAGAGGAGTTTGGATAATAAAACAGCACTGTAGTTTCTTCCCCAGAACTATTGCGTTGTACCTCGTTACTTTGGTTCCCAGCACAAGCGGACATGTCCCACCTGCAGGAAGTCGGGACCCGCAGACGGACCTGGGAAGAGACCAGATTCCCACAGGGCTCCCTACCGCCCCGTCAGCTCCACCGCGCCAGGCTGGCGTCAGCCCACTAAACTGAGGTTTTGGGTCCTGAGACTTTTTGCTGCTCAAACCCTGCTTTTACAACCCCCCCCGACAGACTGCTCTGAGCAGGACCCACGAGTCACCGGGAGGGAGGACGCTGCCCTCGCGTCCCTGTCCCCTGTCGGCACAGCCAGGCCCTGCCGAGCCCCAAAACAACCAACCCTTCTCCTGGCCAGGCCTCTGGATTCCTCCCTCTATTTCATGGCAGCAGCAAAGAGGAACAGCAAATTTGTTTCCGAGGCTGAGGCTTTATCCCAAACCACTTACCAACTGAAAAAACCTTTCGTGCTCATCCGATATGTGTTATTTCCCTATCATGAGAAATTAGGTCAAGTTTTTCCACTGTTTTTTCTTTTTTTTCTCCTCCTCAGAAGAGGCAGCTTTAAAATGATGCCTTAAAATGTGTTGTAACAGATTTTTTATATTTATGCAGGATGAACTTAACACCGGATTATTTTTTTTTGCCACTTTGCTATTTATATACATATATATAAAATGTATAATGAAGCTTAACCATACAGCACAGAGATTACAATTTAACGGCACACATTCACCACCAGTGAGGGGGACAACCCCTTTATACACCCTCTGAAAAATCTGGATAATAATATTAATAATAATTAAAATCCAAAGAAAGTACAGTATATTTAACAAAATAGTAAATATTAAACAGTGAATACTCTACTTAATAAGGACCTCGCCTTTTTTCAAGTTGGCGTCAATCCACAAAAATATACTTTTTAATCTGGTGAACGTACAATACATAGGTACTTACACCAAAGGTGATAATATATTTAGGATGCTATATACACAAAGAGTTTGGCTCAAATTTAAATTTACATATAAGTGTTCATGGCTTATTTTTCCCCCAAGGTTCCGCCTGCAAGTTTTTCCTTTTCATCTTTGAAAGCAAAAACTAGAAAGTCAAAATAAGATAAAACTATACTCTACAAAAAAGCTACAACATACAGCTTTGGCTTATATAAATAATTCATAGCAGAATGTGTTCAAAAGTACTGTATATAACTTTATATATAGTCTTCAATTCATTAGGGTATTGTTTTCTTTAATATAAAATATACATGAGCTAAAATCCGTTTCTATATTTTTCAAAGGTATGAACGTAAAAACAAATTTGTCAAACATATTCCAATTATAACTTAATATATTAATTTTATTTTGTTAATGTTCTATTTTCTAGGCTAATATTTTCTGAATATTTCATGCGAGTTCTCTATGTCTCTCTTTCACTCATTAAAAAAATCACTTCTTTGACCCAATACACTATTTTTTTTGCACGTGCAAAACAGGGTTTTTGTTTTGTTTGTTTGTTTTTTTATTTCTTATAGCATCAGCCCTTCTCCATGCACCCTCTGCAATAGAGACCCATGCCAGGTTGGGTAATATAAAGGTCATTTTATGTACAGTATTGCTTTCTTCTTCCTGCTTTTCTACTGCTCTGCTGCTACAAAGCATTATTTCTTAACTACAGGTAACCATACAGCTTGAATAAAACACACAGGGACGTTACTACAGGCGAGCCCTCTTGGTTTCTGCAATCTAGTGTGGTAGGGTTATAATGCGGGTACAAGGTTTCTTTGCAAAACAGGTTATATTATTAAAACAACAAGTCCAGGTAAGTGCCAGACTAGATCAATACCTACAGGATTGTTCTGTTACGTTTTACCATGGGACATCTGCAGCTATACAAGAAGTTTGTCGTAAGTGCCTGATGATTCTGTGTATGCTACACACACTAGCACATATATATGCATGTGAAGATATATATATGCATGTATGTATATACATATAAATATACTTATTTCATGTCCTTATTTATAAATTTAGATATGTCAGGACAGTTCATTTTGAGAACACAAAACTGAAGAGGCAACACCGCGAGTTTATGTCACCCACGTGTCCATCCTCATTCGTTTTACCGATGGACTCTCCCTATCTTCGGAATTCGGTGGCCTTCCCAGCACCACGGGTGAATGGAAATCACTTCTCGGGTCTTCCCGGTCGCTGCCGTCGTAGGAGCTGCTGGAGCTGCTGAGACTGTCAACAGGAGAGCGGCCCATTTCCTGCCGCGACTGCGGCGGCTGCGCCTGCTGCTGCGGCGGTGGCTGCTGCTGCTGCGGCGGTTGTGGCTGCTGCTGCTGCGGGAACCCAGAGGGAGTTACACGGTCCCGGGGAGGTGAAATTGGTTCAGATTTTATGTTGATGTTTTGGTTGGTATTAATGGATAAATTTGAACCCTGAGATAGCTGGCTGCCAGTACTGGGAAAAAGAAAACCAAAAGGCAGAAATAAGAAAACACGAAAAAGGAAAAGAAACTGACAATTCATGTGTCTGTGTGATGGTGTGGTCTTGTGGTTCAACACCCTCAAAATGAGTATGTGAATAAATGCCACTTACTGAAGTGAAGAAACAAAGCTGAGAAAAGCATTAATTAAAGGTCTGAACTGCACTTCTAGAAGTTAAAACCAAACAGAAGTATTGCCTATTTCCAAACATTTAAGTTCATCAGGCAGGCGACTCCGTTGTAAGAAGCTGGGCCTGCAGGGACACCGCTTGAGGACTGAACTGAGAAAGGGACACACAACACGGAACACGGATGCTTTTCCAGCCAAGGAGCAAACCTGAAAGGCAACGCACTATCACCAGCAGCCAAGAAATCAAAATGGTCTTGTGCTAAATGTTCCCCAGTGCCGATCATTCGTGGCAGAAGCTGCTGAGCGGGTGCGGTACGGTAACACCAGAGGTACTTACACGAGAGAGCTGAGGGCTGCTGGACCGAGATGGTGCTGTTGCCAGGCAGAGACCTGCCCTAAGGACAGCATTCCCGGGGAGTTAAATCCCTGCAAGGCAGACAGGTCTGCACTAGTCAAGGAGTAATCTAAGAGGGGAAAAACAAACAAACAAGAAAGTAGTTTATCGATTTTCTTTTTTGTTATATATACATACATATATATATATCAATACATGAGAATACACACACAAATATAAAGGCTTTCTGCCCAAAACAAATAAAGGCAAGTGACCTAAAAGGAGTCCAAACATGAAAACTGCAGTCCGAGAGCATTCCTCCTAACTTCACAAGGAGCTTAACAGGACAAAAGCCGCCAAATGACAATTTTTTTTGCATTCTGCTTTCAATTCCTACATGTTGCTCTCTCATGTAGCTTATTCTAAACCCACAGGTACAACCTATTTATGCATTTTTCTGCAGGCACAGGGGCTGGGCGCCTAAGGGGTGGTGTGACCAAAGTCACTGCAACTGGGAGCCTTGGTGACCCCTCTGTCCCCTCCATTTGTGCGGTCCCACTGTAACCCATCACGTTCTCCCTCTCCCCCCAACAGCTTCACCCAGTACTTTGTCTGATTAAACTGTCATCTCTGTATCAAATAAACAAAAGGAACCTCTTTATTTAGAACAAAAACTGTAATTATTTAGAAATACAACTCAAATGGATAATAGAAAATACAACGGATTCCTAATCCACAGTCAGGGACGGGCTGTTACTTTTGGAGAGGCTCTAATGCTTCGACAGTTCTCACTTAATTCATACAGGGGAAGTTATTTTCATTTTATCATTATCACTCATGCTTCTCTTTCAGGTTTTAAGACAGCTGCAAACACTTCTCTGCTTTTAATTATTTTGTAATATAGCTTCCTTAAAATAATTTCTAGTCTCCCGAGAATGTGACAAAATGCTAGCAGCCAAACTCACTGTACGCTGCCGGCACATGCCAAAACTTCTGCTTAAGTAGGGTTTGTGTTTTGCTTTGGTTTGGGTTTAGTTTTTTTGGTTGTGGAGGGTTTTGGTGGAGCGGGATGTTTGTTTTTTTTTGTTGTTGTTTTTTTTTTAGTATTGTCCTAAAATGACAACACCATTATGATTTCTCTCTCGAGATAAGCTTTCCTGAACAATTTCCCCATTCCCATGCACCAGCTTGTTTGCTGTGAGCAAATCCTAGGCTTCCCATTTTAACAGCCTACGCAGGCAGGAGAGCGCGGTGCCGGCGGGGTATCGGCTTTTCAGCGATGCCGGTGCATCACGGCAAGGACCTTCCCGAAGCCCGTGTGAAGCCCAGCTGCGCCCCAGCAGGCGAAGCTACTTCAGCTGCCGTTTCCCTTTTGTTGGATTTCTTCTCAATTGACATTTCTATTGGAACTCTGAAAAAGCCTCACAAGTGTTTCCGCAGATTCAGAAAGATTTTTCCCAAGCTGATCAATCCAAAGCCCTTTTGCAAGACTAAAATAAAACCCTAAAAAAAAAATAAATACATCCCTCCAATGACTAGGACATGGGCTCAACCTTCAAAGCAGCCAGGCCTATGACAACCTGCAAGCGTAGAAAATGTAAATGCTCGAGACGGATGCGCTATTCCGTGCCAAAGGGATTTCTGTAAGAGCAGACCTGAATAAAACGTTTATAGGAATTCAGTTTCCATGTATTTTTTTCCTTTGCAATTATAGCTTTTATGATAATGGACAATTATCTTCTGGTAATTTAGACAGAACGCGTCTGATGACAGGGGTTTGAGGAGATACTTGTCCAAAGAACACATATGCCACCACACACAATTAGCAGCATTATCATTTCCCTAAATAATCATGTATCTGCTAGCGGTAAAAGCAGGACACAAATTTCTATACATGAGTGGCCTCATGCAAAGGAGTGTCTTCTCCATGACAGAAACCATTACTGCTGTCACCTTAACAACAAGATACCTTTGAAGTTTGTGCCTTTGCGAAATCACTCACCTAAAGCCAGTAATATAATTTACGGCTAGATATGCTCTGCTTAAGTGGGAGTTGCTATTTGACTCATCTCTCTGGGTTTTTGATATTTTTTTAAAATGCCTGTTTTACAACAAGTGACTCCCTTTGTTCTGGCCCTTCCTCCAGTAAACTGCAGAAAGAATACTTCTCCAGCAAAACAAATTATATAAAATAGTGTATTTCTGCAAAACTGATATCCAATGTTTTAATGAAGGACCTAAGAGCTGAATCTATCTCTTCCAGCACTAAAATAAAACCTTATCAATCCAGAAAAAAAACTTAGGTTTCTAAATTTTATCTTAGTCCTTGAACTGCGAAACTGAAGTTGCTACGTAAGTGGTGACCAGCCTGACAATACCCAGATGACAGTTTGTTTTCAACATCAAATTTCTTTTTGCAAATCCCCTGAAAGGCTCAATAGAAAAAATTTTAAAGTGTCTGAAGAACACTAAAGGCTAAAAGCTTTTCACAAGTTATTGCATTATCAAAGGAAATGGACTGGTTTTTAAAATCACACCCCAGTGATAACAGCACTTGTCCATTGCGCAGGACACCAGTTTCAATTGTCTTTGCTGCTTCCCGAGATTGAGACTCCGGCCCCTCTCATCTGTCTGATGATTTAGCCAGCAGCTCATGGGTTATTCTGAATGAGGGACCATACAACACTGCACCCCAAAACAGCGTCAGACCGCGTGAGAGAACGAAGGGATTTGTTAGGTGACAGGTAAAACTCAATGTGGGTCTTCTGAGCAGGGACCAGAACTATTTGTTTACTTTGAACAGCCATTAAATGCAATATATAAACAATCTTTGTGGCAAGTATCAAACCAAGATCTGTATGTCCAGCAAATTCATACTTAAGTTTATAATCCAAAACAAGCCACCAAGCACAATTCTTCTCTCGGCTCATTGTACTGTTACTGTAACCCCATCTCCTCCTTCATTCATTTCTTTAGACTTTAACCCCCCCTCAGGGTAGTGATTATTTGCATAAATGTTCAATAATTTAGTTGGGTGCTACCACACTATGAATATTTACTATCGCTGATGACTAAACAGTCCCTCTCAAAACGCAAACCTCATGCACGCCCGTAACGGCTGGGGGCAGCGCCTCCGAGGCAAACCGATGCAGAAAGTGCTGAAGGGTAATAAACGTCAGTTAACGAGCACATTAATACAAAAAGATACAAATACAAAAATAACAAAAGATGCAAGTTGTTTGGCTGGAAGATGGCTACAAGTCTGAACTAAACTGTAGTGAAGACTTTCAAAGCTAAAAAAAAAATAATGTATAGAAAATGTATAAAATCTCCAATTTTTTTAGGGGGGAAATTATTATGAATGGATGGTTGCTCTATCTATTCGTCTTCCAACATTACAGACTCCTGATGGTGTCCCCCCTCACAGAAAATAAAAATAATTACAAACCCTCTGTATCACTCAGGTTTTGGCCATTTTCTACAAACGTTGAAGGGTTTTTTTATTTGTCCTGAGCTTTGCACAAGAGTAAGAGTAAGGTCCAGGGAAGAGATGCTACCGGGGAATCTCCTCTCCCGGGGATGTGGATCTCCCTAGATTCATAGAAAGAAGTGAACACCACCCTCAGGCGCTTCCATCTAGCCAGAGGACCAGTGCTGAGCATTAGAAATGGAAGCTCTCTAGCGTAGCTCAGTTCCTAAGATCTATCACTGCAAGAGAGAGAAGCAATTATACATTTTTAATATTGTTTTTTTAATCTGAAAGCCTACCAAATACGACAAATATTAACACTGCCAACACAGTGGTCCCTCATTCAGAAATTCCTCTTTTAACTAATTATAGCACTTATATTGGAACGTCTTAAGTAGACTTCACCTAAAAAGAACAGTGAACTGGGGAATTATTTCCATTGTTTTCCTTTTTGTTTTTAATCAATAGCTGGTTTAACTCTGGCTTACAAAATTTATTGACGTTATCTGCAAGGCAGTTGCTCTGCAGGTGCATTTGAAAATATAACTATGCATCACAGATCAACAGTAATCAGCCTGACACCATCAAGGCTGCAGCCTTTCAAGGAAATGATAAAAAAAAATTCCTTCACTGATTACATACAGAGTCTGTTACAAATAGAGAACGTTGAGATTGAAGTCAAAATTAACTCTATTGGTACGGAGACAAAGTAGGAGGCACCACATCATGAACTACTTCCCAAACTGGCAAAGAGATAATCACTTCTATTACCAGATGCCTTGCATCATACCCATCTTGGATAAAAAGTAGTTTTAAGGTCCTTCACATAACAGAGACTCTCAACGGTGCAACGCTGACAATGTCTCCCCGTGAATCCCACCTCACTCTCGATAAAACTGCTGAAGAGGAGAAGGCCCTGTCTGGGTTTTGTACATCTGGGCTTTCTCGTACACTGAAAGCCGCTGTAGAATCCGATTCCCTCCTGCAGCTGGAACTGAGCAGAGCGCAACAAGAGGGACAGCATGCGCTGAACTATCAACTATTGCTTAAAAGTGAGACATTTCAGTTCTCAGATGGATGCTTGACTACTACTGCTATAAGCGATGCATTTTACTGTGTCTCAGCTGTGCACAACCTGACTGACTGAAAGCTCCTTCCTGATCTAAGTCTCAACATTTACATATTTTACAAGCTAAAGGCTCATTTTTGATGAATAAGAGCCTTCATTTGAACTGTACAGGAAAATAAAGTGAAGTGTCACAGAAACGCCAATTTTCTGGGCTTATGAATCACAAAAGCCTTGTACATCTGCCAAATCAAACCACGTATTAAAAGCAACGCTTACCAGTGTTGTAGGCAGTAGGCATGGCCGAATACACCAATCCCTGCGGAGGCAAACTCGGAGTTGTCACAGACACCACAGGGGTAGCAAGAGGCTGTGTAGACTGAGAACTACTTATCCTTTGGGTATTCTATAAACGATTAAAATAACAACACGTCTTGTGATATCAGTTAGAACAATGGAAAAATCAAGCGCTAATATAACAGCATTCAATTAAACTGTGTTTATTTTTTAATTAGGAATACATCCTTTTTGTCAGGATAGATAGATAGATTTTCTAAACAAGCCAAAACATTTCAAGACACCCAAAATGATCTTCGCAAACTGGAATGAAAAATTAATTAAGACTCACTGGTCCGCCTCCCGTGCATGCAGATGTCAATAGTGTTAGAGTTGTAGGACACAAAACTAAATGCAATTTCTTAGGGATATACACAGCAATTCTCAGAAGTTCTTAAGTGATTTAAGAGTTTTTAGTCTTATTTTTTGAAGGGGTTTTAGTGCAGATGGTGAGATGCAGTTCCACCAGAAAAGTCTCCCGCTTCCCAGTTGTTTATCCAATTTTCAAAATTGTAGCTGCCAGTTTTGACACTGTGCTGACTACACCTGTCCTGAGGGGAACACAGAGATCTTCTAAATTTGTGTTGATAAGACCTCAGTGATAAAATAGTCTTGGCTGTTCCCATGGTTCCTGAGAAACTGAGAGAATACTTGTTATAATGCAGATACGTTTCAAAGCAAACGACATTTAAGTTCACACAGATCAACTGTGCTTTCTCTGACAGGAAAAATAGCTAAACTAGATTGTATCAGATTATCTGTTCTAACTGTAGGCACGATGTGGCTTTTTAATAACAGAATGAACATCTGTAGCAAACACATCACTCAAATTAAGCTCTTCAACCAAATTTGCTGTCAGAAAACTTTATATTAAACACTGTGGTGAATGCCACTAGACAGCAAAGCTGCTCTGTCGCAGAATGCGTTACTCTTCATGGAGGCAACTTTAAATCTTTCTTCAAAATACGAAGTTCAACACCATTTAGCCATGCCAGATACTGCCAGGAACAGGAAATGCTACATTTTTTTATTTTTAAATAACAGCTACTTAGCTTTACCTACAGAAGTCTTTGAAATACTAGAAGTAGCAGAAGTCTCCACCTTCCGTATTTCTACGTTCTTACAGAACCATTCCCAATTAAGGGAGCTAGACTTCAAACTGCTGAAAATGTATTTTTAAAGCAAGGTGCTCTCGATCTCTGGAAAAATATTTGCTACAAAAGTAACATTTTTTCACCTATTTGGTAGTTCCATTTCCTAGCTTTAAAAGATTGAAGCTACTACTAACTTCTTCCCAATTTCCGACAGGTATACAAGTATTTCAATATCTGCAGCACTTAATTTTTTTGTCTTCCACTCTGATCTCGAGAGAGCGAGCAGTATTAAAAACACGATTCCCTTGATAACAACAGAATGATCAGGTATAGAAACATGGCTCTATTCAATTTTAAACTTAAGCTTGTGATGATGAGTTGAGGGCTATCAATCCTTGACCTCTATCTTTCCAATTTAAAGAAAAAAGTGTACCACAGCTACAATCTTCCACTGGCTACCAGTCTCTGATCTCTTGTTTTACCAGTTTCTGATCTCTGTTTTGTCTGGCTGCTGTTGAACACTCATCTTTGAGCCTCACAAGAATTTGGAGGTTCTCTGGCGTTTGTTCAGCAGATGCACCCGCTCCGCTTCAGAGCTCCCAGAGAAAGTCCCACCGATTTTCTGTGTAATTTGTCCCTTTAAATCACTTATGCACTTCTGAAAATCTCCACTAGACCAACTTGATCTGGCATGAAGATATGTTATTAGAGCAGATTTTTCTATCTGTCAGGAACTGACCTTTTTCCAAAGCTATCTTGGATGGCAGCCTATGAAGTTGGGATTACTGTATAATGGAAAAGTTAAAGGAGTATACTGGGAAACAATCCAGACCAAAGAACTTCCCCATGGGATTTTTTTGTTGGTTTGGGTTTGTTTGTTTTTTTTTTTGTTT
>VYZM01016294.1:5383-41966 GCA_013398915.1 Dromas ardeola | reverse complement strand
TTTTTTTTTTTTTTTTTTTTTTTTGAGTGGCTAATAAAGGTGGTTTTCTCAGGTAATTTATTTCTGAATATAATTCCTGAACACTTGGCCATACAAAGACGCTAAGCAATATTTAGGTGTGTCTAATATTTGTTGTACTTGCAGATTCAGCCAAAGAGTCACGACAACTTTCAGTATTTTTTTATTATTATTTTTTAAACTGGTGCAAGTTATAGTAGTGACAGGAAGAATTCAGTATCTTTATTTCATGCTATGCTACCGTTCCTGTTTCTCCTATCCAGTGCTCAGTTCCAACCGCACAGCATGAATGTTCCCAGACATGATTTGGAACTGCTTTCTAGCACTGGAATTAGCATCTGAAACTAGCATAATAAGAGACGTAACGGTGCAGGTGTACTTCATATTTCTTTACCACGTCTGAGGATGCCACTAACTACATTTTCTTTGTGTGAGCTGTCTTCTCCTCACAGAGGAGCCCGGTGTTGAGCACCACTAGAGGGCCCACGCTCCGCACAGCATCTGGAAATCCACCCGCCCCCAGCAAGTCACACTATTTCACACTGCAGAGCTCATAGCAATTTTTAGCAGGTAGGAAATACCTTAACTCAAGCACTTTTGCATCATCCCAATTGCAATGCTATTTTGATGAAGTGTTTTTACATTGAATTAAAGCTCTATTTCTTGCACTGGAAACCAGACACTCCTCTATAAAGGGGGGAGGAACACGCGTGACAGCTGTTTATAACAGTCATTCCAATAACCTTAAAAACTTAAATATTGACTTTCAAAAATCATTTCCACTTACTTTTGTAAATCTATTGCTCATGTTTAAAGTAAAAATCAACGAACAGCATGCATTCACCAAGAAATACATCTAAATCACTACGTTTTCCATGCTTTCATGCAATTAGAGCCTCATATTAGCAACAGGTCCATGTTCAAAACCAAATCAAGGTATGTGATAGGCAGACTTCTTGGCGTATCTTTACAATCGCGCTCTGATGCAGCATCTTCTGCATGGCTTGCGCTACAGCAGCTAAACAATTTGCAAATTGCTCTAAAAATAAGTTACAAATTATTTTAGCCTTACGTTATTTTCCAGACACAATGCCAAATGTTAAAACCTTTCGGAAGGAAAAATAAAAAATAGAAAACGCACAAATCCCAAGAGTTTCTTTTCAAAAGCAGAATATCTTTCCACTGGAAAAAGGTAGAATTATTCATCTGCAATTCTCTATTCCTTCTGGTAAACAGGGAACACCCCTGTGGTTTGATAATCTCACGCAGGATGAAATAATTCTAAACTCCAAAAAGGTGACCTCACCAGCAATGATGTAATCTCCTTGAAAATAAGAGAAGTAATACAGGGCTTGTGTTACAATCTGAAGAACTTCATGAGTGAAGCCACTTCCTAAAAATATGCCAGTAATTTAGGGGATGATAAGTGGTTATTTGTATTTTACATAAAAGACAGTAAATACCCTATACACATGGACAGTTACTCTGTAAGGCTCTTTTCCAATGTTCCCTCCAAGAAAAACAGAAATATTTTCAGGAAAAAAAAGCCAGAAGTTTACAAACGGAAAGCACTAGACTTTGGATGTGTTTTCAACTTGGTCGGGTTTTGAGTTTGATAAAACAAATGTATTTTTGTCTGCTACCAAGGGAACACTGGAATTATTTAAAATATGTAATGAAACTACAGTTAAAAAACTGTAGTCAAAGACATTTTTAGCATCTTGCTCTTTCTCATCAAACAGTAGCCCAAACTCACCAACTCCAATTCATCCTCCTCCGACTGTACTCAGCAAACAAGAGGAATAACACAGTTACTAAAAATAGCATTGCTTTCAAAAATGAAATAAAAAGTCACGTTTCTGCTTCAGGATTTTTATATATTTTAATTAGTAATGTGAATTTTCCACCTGATTCTGTAAATAATACTACTAGGAAGCGTAATATTTTACGTAATTCAGGTCAGCTAAAAAAGATACCATACTGCAAGAACAGACGCTTTGGCAAAATTCGTGCAGAAAGAGCTTAGTAAAAACAAGGACACAGCTACACATTGACGACACATGTAGATAAGGAGCACAGCCGTTTCTGGCTGGTCTGATCCAATAAACATCCAGCTCAGTAACAAAATATTTTCCACATACAAGCATCGTAAGATCCCAGCATCACTACTCTGCAATCTTTCTGATTTCCTCAAAGAGACAAATAAAACCTAAATCGAGTATTATGTTGTTCTTAACAACACAACAGTAAATAGACACTGCACACCACTCACATTGGAACAACTGCATCAACGAGATCCTCTTCTTGTATCTTATTTCTAATTAATTTAAAAGTGTAATTTTCACTTTAATAATCAGCCAGTCTATTTCCTGTCTTCTACACTTCAGTATTCCTAGAAAAAAAACCTAAAACTTCAAGAATCATTTGCTCTGAGGATAATTATAGCTTTTGTTACTTGGATTAATTTTGTATTATTCATCAGGAATACCAGTAACAAATGTAAGCACTTGTGGTATCTTAAAAACAAATAAGAATTATACAGAGAGTACTTGTATTGTTTATATCCTGCTCCTCTTGGTTGTGGTTCATTCTTCCATATACAGAATATGTACACATAGACATTTAAAATTTCTACATGACAGTGAAAGACTAAGACCAAAGGATCTGGCCAACCAAATTAGAGGAAAAATGGAGCAACTCTTCCTGAAAGACCTGTTCCGGTCTCAATGCTGTGGTTGCCTCATGCCTGACACGAAACTTGTGTGCTATTCCAAATCTAGGCTGAACAAACATTACTACCAACATGCCAAACTGCACAGTAGTATTGAAAAACACACAAATAGGGACTGCGCCTGACGCTCATGACTCTTTTATGCCTTCATTGAAAGCATGACATCCACCATAGGACACACAAGATTGCATTCCAGCACACCACATCAAACAAGTGTTTCTCTCAGACCATCAGCACCACTACATTTTACATCCCACAACCATTACGACCCTGGAAAAACAGGTACAAAGTGTGCTTTAGGGCATGTCAATACAATTCACATCACCCATAAGATCAGCCATTCCTCCACAGAATAATGCCTAACCCTTTTTAAAACCCACATCCTCCAAACCAACAAAGCTCTTGGTACCAAGTCAGTGAGATGTTGAATCAAAATAAAATCCCAGTCTATGTCTCTAGGATTGCACTCGAACCGCATTTAGGTCAGACTTGTTATTTTACCTTTAAAAAAAGATTCCTTACAAATTTAACTACTTCGAACATAACTTATAACTTAGATCTTCATTAGTGAAATTTCAGAATACAAACACCTCTCTATTACTGTAACCTTCGGTAAGCACATGAGATTTCTCCATGTGCATGCGGACAGAACACGTCATTTTTATAAAGCTAGTCATAAGACAAATGTCTCAACTTACCAATGGTGGCATCATACCCTTGCTGGAGGGTGGGATGACAACACGGAGGTCAGGCTTGCGATTGTTCATTCCAAGATTACCACCTCCAGGTGGAGGCGGAGACTTTGTAGGCATGACTTTGCCCAAGCCATTCCCACCACCAGCAGTTCCGAGTAGACTTGGTGAAGCTCGAGAATTCACAAAGCCATTTCCTGCAAGAGGAAAAACAAATGTGCCATAAGACTTAAGAGAAGTAGCAATACAAAAGTTTGGTGCACGTGTACCAATTACAAATATTTCTTTTTTAAAACTTCTAATAACAAGCTTCTCATAAGAGGCGCAGTATTGAATATTCGAACAAAATAAAAAAAAACACAAAACACCACTTTCATCAGAAGATCAATATGTAAAGGTAATATCACCTCAAGGGCACACTGTGGCAGTCTAAACGCTGAGAAGAGCATATTGTCAAAGAACTATTTCCAATAACACCTCTTGTGCTTTTTTATTTTGCCCTTTGAAGTTCCCCCAGGATGAGTTAGCAAGAGAGCATGTGCTTTTGCACAACCCCACTTCATCCCCACCCCCACAGAACATCAACTGTAGAGAACTGTTGCCTGTGAGAATAAAAATCAGCTCAAAGTCTCTATTTCTAAAACGTGTTCTTCAAATATCTTCAAGATCTGCAGGACACCAGTATCTGTTCTTGAATAAAATTAATTTTGGTCTCAAAAATACTGATTATTATACTGAGCAAAAATGAGGGGAAAAAATCCTTTCCCTTGAAATTCATTCCAAGCTCTGGACACAGATATACACAACATTTACGCCCATCAATTTATTTCACACAGGTCTTTTCTCTACTTTACTCCTCACATTCATTCTAAGCAGAATTAGACAAGCCAACGCCTACAGGTCCTGGCTTCTACTGACAAAAGCACCAATCATGTCAACTAAAAATATATTTCACAGAAAAAAAAATTGAAGCCACATTCCAATGATTTTATCATATTTATAGCAACAATTCCCAAAATACACACACCTTATTCAGCTGCAAATGAAAAAAAAAAGTTGTTAAGCAAGGGGAATTTCGTAACAGTGAACCCTATAGTTCACACTACAGAACTTGTGTATGTGTGTGTATATAAATAAATACAATTCACAGTAAGATTATGTTTATACTAACACCGCAGTTCTGAAAGCGGCCTTTATAGTCACAATTCAGGGAAAGGTCTATTACACAAAGTTCACTGTCTCCTCTTCTAATAGCCTGTAGCGCCATACTGGCACGAATTTTGTATTATTATTCTAATTTGAATAGGCCCCTATGCCCAATCCAATTTTATTACATTAAGTACATATTAATCTAAAAGCAATTAAAATAAGAAAGTCGTCAGTGTCAGATTCTACCTTCTTCAGCAAAAATTTTAATGCCTTTAAAAGCTTAGCAAGAATGAAGAACAATAAGACGTATCAGTAACAGCACAACACTTCGTGAAGGTGACTAGTACTGATTAGATACTTCGTTAGTATTTATGTTGAGACCCTGGGTGTGAATTCAGCAGGACGCTAATGAGGAAGCCGCCTCCATTACTACTGATCCTTGTTACACGGTGGGGGAATTGCCAAATGCACTCCTGCCCTCTTCCCTGTCCACCATAAATGGAACCCTACGTATCGTTTTATCAATTTAGACATGGAAAAAGCAAAGATTAATGTAAGAATTACAGCAAAGCTCTTGTGCCGATCTGAAGATACTCCACTGACTTTTATAAAGGTCTTTTGGAAACGAAGTTATTGCTAAATATTTTTAAAGGAGAAAAAAAATGTAAGTAGGTAGAACTTAACTGATCTGGAATTTGCAACCACAGGATTCTCGATCACATATGGATGAGCAGTAAATTCACAACTTTAAAGCCAGATTTACTTTCTTTGTGGACTTCCTACTGTGCCAAAAGCCTGACCATACATGGATGATCTGATACGTCCCTTGAGTTTTTCAAGGCTAACACAGCAAGAAGGAGTTATTCTAATTTAGTATTTTCCTGAAGCATTTGTATGGGAGGTATGGGAATACCTTTTCTGAGAATTCTACCATTTAACTCAGAAGTTATGGGGGAAAGAAGGAACACAGCAGAAAGAAGAAAAAGCTCTTTATATCAGCATTCTTCTTCTGTATTAAAAACCACAGCAAAACCACATTTCATGAGTAAATCATCTACATTCCTCAGCAGAAAACAGCAGAATTTATTGGGATGCTTCTAGATTAGTGATAAAACATAGTTAAAGTGGTTGGAAAGTTTGGCTGGAGCTGAGAATACATACTAGAGCTAAATATACTCTTAACTGCTAGGAAAAAACTAGCCACAGCCAGGTCACACAGAAAAACCAAACAACAAAGAGAAATTAAGTTCTGTTCTACCCCTACGGTTCCTGAAACTGTGAGACAGTTTTCACAGAATCATAGTTTTGTTAAGTACAGTTATGTATCAGTATCTATCCATTATAAATGAGTTTAAACATTAGTTACAGACAGCCTAGATAGCACCAGACCACAAGACAAATCTTGCGCAACGGACAGAGAGTAAAAATTAAGTAGATTTGGAAACAGATATGAAGGAGGAAAAATAATTAGAAAATAGCATAATTTTCACCAAATTATATCTAAAAAATTGTTACGGTATCTTCCATTTTCATCAAAAATGCCAGAACATTTAAAGAACTTACTGTTATAAAAAAGTAAAGTCTGGGCTTTAATCTAGTAATACGCAGCATTTTATTACTCGCTAGGCTGTCAGTGTTACCTTTTATACGCCAAAGCTGCAGTGTTCTGAATTGAATTTAAACTTCAGAACAATAACACTTTGTATAAACAATGAAGTTCTGTATAGCATTTTAGTCTATCCTATGATACCATTTCCTGTCCTCTGTTTTCAAGTATTTCGGTAGCTCGTGTGTTAAATCTGGACAGTGTCTTTCTTCCACACCCAATACAGTCATTTCCTGCAGCCCTTATTACAAGGCTCTGCCAACCCTTCAGAAACATTTCATGCTTTTAGTGGTGCTGTCAAAAACAACAAAGTCCTTGCCATTGCTTCTCTGCGCAGTATCATTCAGCAGCAGGGCAGAATCAGAGCATTTGTTCTGACAAAAGGCTGAGCGTTTCTTAAAATGAATGTTTAAAAAATATACTAAGAAGGGGAGAAACAAGAAAAAAGTAGTAAGCGTGCAATACTATGGGTATTAATCCAATGGCAGCCCTTTGTTATAAATAGCAAGCATTGAACGTTTAGCGAACACTGAAGTATCTATATTGATTATGTGAAGAACCATGTGCTGGGGCTGCAATAAGACTGTAGAATATTCATTGTTAATATGAAACTTAAAGCCTTTTTTCCTGTTAATAATCTAATAAGAAAATCAAATTACAAGTTAAGAGCGAAAGGATAACTAAAAGCATGGTATTTCTTAGAGTAAGGTCAGGAGCCAGAAAAAGATAACGATTACAGGATGATGCAACTATACGGCAGTTTGCCAAACTGAGGCTTTAATAACCCCATAAATTCTACTTACTATTTTGTATAATACTGAAATTGTATCTACCCCACCCACTATAGATCTTTCCCAAAGACAATTACTGTATGTTTAAAAACACTATCAAACTGAAAAATGGAAACAATATAAAGAGGCATGTAACTAAAATAAGACTACTGCTTTTACTTTCATAGGAAGAGTTTTATTCAATTCAATCTTTAAGACAGACTATGAAAGCATTTTTGAAACACTTGGAAAACAGACACCAATGCAAAGATGATAAGCTCTTAATTATATGAATCATAGTTTAATTAGATTTTATGATAACAAACATTGCCAATGTGCATTAGTCTACTTCTTTAATCAGAAATGTTTAATTTTGAAATAACTTCTTTTCTGAAGCTAAATGTTAAAACCCACCCATTTTAACAACTGTGTATTCTGCCTTCAGAAACGTAATACAGCTTAATCTCATTTACTGTCCTGCAGCCCAAGACGTAGCATGCAATTACATGAGCCAGACTCATACTTCACTATATAAATCACATCAGCTGAAACAATGAACACACGTGGCTGGAAAGTACTCCATGTACTTATTACTACTCAAGGAATAAATTATAGTCATTGATGCCATTAATCTTTTTTTGTGGTTCACCTTTGGAGAAACTGAACAGTTATACAGAGTTTTGGAAGGTAACTGTAGGCAAGCAGCTAAGCAATATAAGATTAAGCAAAAATAAGAACAGGAGTAAATAAATATCTATGTCTCAAGTGACATCATACAGCCCAACAAATGTCACACAACTAGAAGTAAACAGAAAATTGTGTTTGCAATAAGCCACTGATTTACTACGTATCTAGAAGACCAGACAAAATCTATTTAAGAAAAACAGTTACACGTAGGACCTAGGGTAGGGAGGGGGAACAAATGTATTGCAGGTTAACACAATAGCATTTCTATGTGCATTAGATACTCAATTTTTAATTATTTTTTTTTAGTACGACAGCTTCAAGTGGAAATTAGGAAAAACAAACAGAACAGCAGCATTTGCAGTTCATGCCCTTTTCAGTTTTGCACAGAAATCACTGATGATTCTACCATCATTTCAAAAAGCTTAAGTCCTCTGCTAGCGTTGGAAAGATTTCACTATAACATCTCAAGGAAGATGAAATAAATGTATTTCCACTGATCCTTACCAATCAATACTTCAGGTAATACTACGACTAGAATTAAAGTATTCCTTTGACAGCAATGTAAGATTTTGAAACATGTCTGACAAAAGATTTATACTTTTAAGGCAGTACTTTAGATATTAAAACACAGCAAAAAGAAATACACAAGACTAAATGTCAAGGGAATGCGTACTCATGTTACAAAACTAAAAAAACCCCTCATTTCCCAGGTTGCTGGAAATTATTTTTTTGCCTAAAGCTACATAAAAGGAAACAACTGTCAAGGATATTTAGATTTTAAATAGGCCTTCTTCAAGACAAGGATTATTATTCAGAACGCAGCAGCAAACCTAAAACAAAGGCATACTGCTTTTGTATCTAAATGTTATTCAACTTTGTGTGAAACATTAGCAGTGGCAATTGAACGCCTTTTAGGTCTTTTGTCAACTAAACAGTTCACAGTTAATGAAATCAGAGTTCTACTTTCTGAACTTGTTGATTTCTATGTATCTATACAAAGCCAATGTAAAGAATGGTAAAAAACCAAGGACAGAACAGAACGGTATGTTTAGAACCTCTGAGGATGTGTGCTGGGGTTGCCTGGGCAAGGTGACATTAAATTTTGAGACTTCACACAAACAGATACAGTGCAATAATTTTAATCCAGCTGGGAGAGTAATAATTTGTTATATGTGTGGCAAATTCTAACCTGAATCGTCTTGTATCTCTTAGGAAATCAGAAATTATGATAAAATAATGAACACACATAATATATGAATTTCAACTAAAATCTAAGGGTAATTCAGGGGCTGAACAGACCCCATGCGGATGGGTGGTTTCCAAGGAGATCTTGCTACAGTTTAAAAAACCACCTCAAATGCTTCCTTCTACCAGCATATTTTTCACGCTGATTTCAGCTCATTCCTTGTGAGCTGATCTAATCAGAGGGTGATGGATGGATCAAACTTTGTTATGTGCTGACAGCGTCTAGCAAAGGAAAAGGGTTCAGCTTGCAGCCCGGTGAACCAGCTGGTCTGCAGTTCACTTTCAGGAACCCTTTTCCTTGCAGAGAACTCTAAGCTGTTAAGACTAAAGAGGCTGTCCTCCGTGTTCTTCGGGGATCCTTCAACTTCTTCCTTGAAGGGTGAAACACCGACTGTTGTATTTACCTGCATAATCTTAAAGATCAGAGCAAGGCAAAACATTATGCCAACACTATCAATGCTACAGAGCAAGAACCTTTGTCCACTGCATTTAGCATCAGTTGAACACACATTAAGTCAAACTCCTTCCAATACAAGCTAGGAAGTGAGGAGCTCTGCCTAGTGCAAGACAACCTGTGACACACACTACCTGTCACACTGAAGAGAGAGTATAGCAGATTAGAAATACGGTTATGTGTTTCTGGTGGTAAGTAGCAATATGCTCAAGGTTTACAGCTGCTTTACTAAAGTGGCCATCTGCAACAACAGCGCCAAGCTTTTTATCTGATGCAGATCATACAGACAGGGGCGTGGGGGTGGAGGGAGAAGAAAGTCTGTTTTCTTAAGGAAGAGGCTGACAGCATCAATCCAGTTTCAAGCAAAATTCCTACAAGAGCTATGTTTTTCCAGAATTAGTTGGATACTTCTCATTGGGGCATCTCTCATTTAATAAACAAAACAACACGAATAGAAAGGTATGCACAGAAAGCTGTTTTGTAATTGAAGCTTTCTGGGGTACTCTTAAGAACTGCAGCATGTTAGCCACTTGATTCAGACTTGTGAAAGACCAAGCTGAAAAATTCTTTTATCATCAGACACAGAAAAAGCTCTCCCAATCAGCCAAGCCCTCAAGACAAAAGGAACCATTTACAGGTGTGGCCTTTCACCATTCTCTGTCTTGATCCCTTTTTGGCAACATACAAGCAGTTTACAGGTGCACGCAAGCTGTCAATCACACCTCTGCACAATCCTTCCTGAGGCCAGGATAAAAGATCACACGTGATTTAGACTGGCTCCTGTTAGGGATCCAATAGCTCACAAGACACAGTTTTTCAAGCAGGTATATCCTTCGGCTCTGTTCCAAAGAAATTAAATATTCTTAAAGTTACTTCACATTCCCTGAATCTGAAGATTAGCGAGGACATTAGAGAAGACACAGCTCTGGAACAAAGAGGAGAAATTCAGTGCTCAAGACGACTAGATCTTTCTTATCCATTCTCCTGATGATAAAATTTTAAGAAAGATAATTTCCCAGAAGAATAACTGGGTCCATAAACTGCATTACTGCTCAGAAGGGCTACTTCACTGACAAAGAAACGTATGAACAGATAGTATTCTGTCCTTGCAAGATCATAAAGAGCCTCCGCTTCCAACAGCTCCTTCAAAATCACCTAGAACTGGGAAGAACTTAGGGAGCTCATTTTAATCCAAAGGTCTCAGGGTTTATGGTTTTCATGCAGCCTTGGCAATGAAGGCAGCTTGGGTCCTTTGGACGATTCTAGCTCAACACCATACATGAAAGTTACGGGGGAAAAAAAAAAAGCAGAGATTGGGTAACAGTGGTACTTCTTTTGAGCCCTTCTGATTCTAAGATTCCTCAAAGATGAGGCAACTTCACTGGCAGTACACTTCATTGGCAACCTCTGGATGATTCAAGGTATAATACCCAATCTACCAGAACACAGTAAAGCAGACCTCCTCATGACAAATTTGAAGGTGATCCATCCATCAAGTCCTTTCAGTTCCAAGTCAAAGAAACTCTCTCCCATATTTGGGTACTCAGAGCCAGTGAGGCTATACTTTGCCTAATTAGAATCCACAGCCTTTTGAAAGGAGGAATATAGACATGCAGCATGTGTTCCAGCCATGATGATGTTGATAACAAATAGCAAGTGGTACGCATCCTGGTGATACGAGATTCTTGAAGCATATTAGATGCTTATCACAAACTGCACAGGTTTTAACACTGACTATGGGCAATAAGATCATAAAAATTTTAGCTCCAAAACATTTGATCTAATTAATAGAAAAAAAAAAGTTAGCTCAAAAGCAAACACTGTTATAACGCCGGACATTTTTCCCGTCTCAAAACTGATATACTTGCCAAGTAAAAATTTTCAACAAGTGTTTTTTATGTGGTAGGTAAAATTTTAAAAATATTAGAAAATAAAAATGCCTTTTTAGGGTTATGGCAGCTGCATGTGAAATAAGCTCTCATTATTGTAAAATGATCACAAAATTTTCTGTCCTAGACATAAAAGAACACCTACCAATCTTTCCCACAACACACAGATATTTTTACTCAGAGTTATTTTCCACAGAAAAACTGTTAAATTGGCAGATTGACTGCTAAAGCAAATCATCTCTATTCCAATCAAGTTAAACAGGACTTGAGAAAGAGACTCATGTGAACTAGATACGAGCCATTTTTATGCAACATCTTTCTTTGAACTGGGTCCCAACTATGCAAGATCACCTTTACTTGTTTTTCACTCATAGGTAGAGGCATATCTTCCAATGAAATGGGAACAAAACCTCAAATGCTCAAAACTTAGTAATATCGAGTAAGACCTGGGGTCTTCCTTTGTCTATAACAATATCTGGGAATACGGGCATGCCAGTACTCGCATCTTTATCTCTGACATCTCTCCTATAACTTGAGAGCTGCAAAATTGACACATGACCTGCCACAACTATATCCACAGGAAAAACCTCTACTCCCGAGAAGTTTAAAAGAAAAAACTGAAAGCTAAAAGACAAAAATAAGGGGTTCTAAAGTGAATTCAACAATAAATGTAGCAAGAAACTAAAACCATTGTTGTCTGCAGACATAATTAACTTGATATACACACTTCAACAGCAGTTGTCAAGCTCAAATTGACAAGTTAGCAGATTAAGTAAATCTGGTTATGTATGGTTTCCTGATTTTGGTTGCACTTGAAGAGGTTACTGCGCACCTTGCACTATTTAAAAGAAGCCATGCCATATCCTAGTAGGAAGTGGAGCTCTGACAACTTGGGGTATACTCTGTGGCTTAGCATTCCGGTGTTAACCAGGTATTTGAGTTTCGCTAGAGGTACTTCTTATAGATGTTCCACTGTTCCTGTACAGCCACAACTCGTACGAAAAATCTTTCTGGAAATGAGTGGGTACATGTATAACATTTTGGGTGCAATGTTCTGGAAAGTAAGAGATAAGCGATGCATTTTGACTTTTCACATGAACTATTAATAAATGCAAGAAGGGAACATTTTACTGCATTAAATATGTTCACCAAGCTGCTGTAGCTGGGTATTTCTGCAGTTTAATATTCTATAGCAAGCACTGTAAACAACTGTTTTATTTGCTTATTGAAAGGAGGAGTTAGATCTGAGGCTGCTGTTACTAAAGACTGATTTGGTAAAGAGGCCTGAAATGGCTTGATAATAAACTTATAAAGTCTGACTTGAGAAATACTATGGAAATCAACACCTGACCTCCACAGTTTCTAAAAATAGTAATCTTTTTTCAACCGTGGAAGTTTCCTCCATTTAAAATCTTGCTTACCTGATGGAAACCACACTTTTAATATTTCATATCTTTGCTGCACATAGCCAAAGAATGGATGAAGAGTGGAAAGTCAATCCTGTGCTTTCAGCCTTGTAGTTGCAGCATTTTTTTATTCATAAATTCAATAGCCTGACTTTGTCTTCAAAGAACTTTTCCCCAGTTGCCACACTAAGTAGCCAGTGGGCAAATACTGAAAGGTCAACAGTTGCTTCTCTAATTCCTTGCTATGAATACATACCAAGGAGAGTTATGCGTATTTCCAAAACTGACCTTCAATTACCAAGACATCTTAAGGAACGGAAGGAACATGAAGGAAGTGGGTGAACTGTCATTTATTTTGTCTTTCTGTGGCGTGGTAAGTTTCAAAGGTTGCCTGCCCTCTATCAGAGCACCAGATTTTGTTTAGGGGAGACAAAACATTATTTAAATGAAAAAGTGCTATTATATCTTTTTACTGAAGATTAAAAAAAATACTGTGGATTTTATTTTTGGCAAGATCACCAATTTGTTTTTGAAAGAAATTCTGATCATCCTCCAAAATTAAGACAGAACCTAGCTATCGGCTTCCAAAATTTATTGCTTTCTTTGTGTAACTGCTAGAAAATAATTAGCAAGATACACATGGCAATACAAACAATACAGTCTGTATTTTCTTCATTTTGATTGGCACCACAACCAATATCAAACATCCAGGTCTTGTGAATACTAAAATTGAGAACACAGCTGAGTTGTCTTTACTGTAACAGTTTAGTAAGCGCAGTGAATATCATACAAAGTAAGAAATTTGGCAAACATAAGATCTCTTTAGAATGCTGTAATTACACCTGTAGAGAAATACAAAAGCAAGACCAGCATGCTAGTACTGAAAACCACTAAAATAAAAAATGCAAATACTACTGAAGTGGAAAGGGCATGGCAGTAAAAAGTTAAACGCCTGATAAGAATTTTACAAGACTTTACAATTAAAAGGCAACTAACAAAATTATGACCTTTGTTCTTCCACAACCACTCTTTCAAAAGAGTCAAAATAAAAAATTGCTTTTGAATAACTGTGAAACTAAAACCGCAAAACTATTTTTCAACAAACACATGATACCACACTTACCAACTGGACTGGTACCAGCTCCATTTGGCACTGTGAGGTCAGTTGTCCCCAGCATTCCACCTAATAAAAAGAAACCAGAGCATTAAACTAACTTGCTGTCATTACAGTATCATATCACTGTGTACTTCAAAATCTAAGCCACTAAAAAAATAAAAATGCACCAATACTATTAAGAACTTGGTTTTTTTAATAAAAAAAATAAAAGAGGGTATCAAAGGAAAACACAACAGTACTGAAATCTTACCTGCATTGCCAGTACTTGGTGGTCTCTGAGGGGCCCCAGGTGATACGTTCCGATGCAGGGTGGTCTGAGGTGGGGAGAGCATGGTCGTGTCCGTTAACGATGAACTGGCTGCCAGTGATGGGGATACGAGGGAACTCCCTGGGTTACTGTAAGTTAAAGTGTTGGGATTGGACACTGGAACTGTAACCGACATGGAGAAGTTCTGAGCAGGCAAGCCAGGCTGGAAGAAAGATGACAAGGAACACACAAAAGACAACAGCATTAGTATTAACTACATTTGCAGAAATAGCACATTGTAAAAATACACCTTAAAGTTTGCCAAGAATTACACAAGTAAAAAAAAAAATTAATTATGTTAGTTTTTAAACTCTATTAAGCATACAATTTTAAAACATACATTTGTTGTAGAGTATGCTGTTAAACACTTATACATCATATAAATACAGTTCCAAAAGAATTACTCATCCAAAAGAATTACTCATAAAATACTGAAAGTTCAAATACAAGAAATTGAAGATATTCATATGAATTCGCAAGATCAGAAATACAACAAATTTACCAGTTAATTTGGATTATTACAAAGCAATGACAAGCTTAACATGGCTACAAATCAATGAACCATTGCACCTTCAAAATGTAAGCATAAACATGCACATTATAAAATAGTCAGTTATTACACAAAAAAGAAAAAGTTAGTAGTAACATTTTCTACTAATAACCTTGCCAAAATACTGCTACAAATGTCTAAAACTTTTTCTTTTTCAACAGACTAAAAAAAGTAAACAGATCTTTAGAAATTCACTAGGTTCAGTAATTTGAATTTAAACATTTCAACTGCCATTATTCTGAGCTGTGTTCCATAACCACTTCATCTTTCTATTTTGCAAATCTCATTTTTTAAAATTCTAATTTTTACAGCATTATTTAAAAGGCAACTCTTTTCCTGAAGTATATATGTTTGTTATTCAACAACTATTTGAATCAAAAGCTTAGATGCCTGCCCATCTATGGTACTCATTTGCTTATGACTAACTTCTTTGGCCTTTGTCTCATTCCTATCCTTTGACAGTGATGAGAAACAAAAGGGACTATTTTCTTTCACAACTCTCGTAATTACTGGAAACAGACCCATCACAGGTACAAGTTAAGGGTAAAAATTCAGTAGCATTTATTGACAGAACAGAGGGATAATAGTTTTTATTTAGAGGTCAAATGCAGATGACAAACATTCATGACCTAGCAAGTACACTTAAAAAGATGCACTTTTGTCATGTGCAGCTTAAAGTTTACTTAGAATGATACTTCTGTACAACATTTTTTGGTAATATTAGAAATACAACAGTAGCTATACTAACAAAAAGAGCATAATACATTTTCTACAAGAAACAAAACCTCTCACTAGTGAGAGCCAATGACAGTGTCCGTACTGAAGCATTCCTAAGAATAATTATCAATTTTTGGCACAGACGGAAGGAAAAAATGTAATGAAGCACAGTGACGTAATGCTAGCAAATCATTCACAGTATCTAGCTAATGACAAGCTCTACTGGTATTTGTTTTCACGGGAATCTACTTCAGGAAACTATTTAGTATTTACAAAAAAAGGTTGATTTTAAACAGCATGCTGTCAAGTAACTCAAACGAAACTTGAAATACCTGAAGTATGCTTAAAACAATGCTAGAAGCAAACAGTTGCAACATTTTTTCTGTAAGTTTCTCAATATAGAACTAATAAATGACAGCTTTCCCCCACACCTTACAATAAAGACTGCCTCTGCCCATCTATGGTACTCATTTGGTTATGACGGAATTCTTCACACTTCGCCTCATTCCTATCCTTTAACAGTAATGAGTGCACTAGAACAAAAGAAATTATGTTCTTATACAGGCCCTTAAACACTGGAAATAGAACCATAACAGGTCCGATTTGAGCTATAAATACAGAACCATAGAGCTAAAAAAAAAAATGTTGCCTTTTTTATTTACACTGACGTTCACACAGACAATTCAGGCTGTTCATGAAGACCACAGAAAATCAAGGGAGAGCAATTTAGCTGTATCATACTGAGAAATGAGGCCTGATGATGTCTCAACACAGAAGCATTGGATATCAAAAGCTTCAAAACAAAACAGGAACGAAAGATACTGGCTTCATTCGACTATAAAGAACTTGCTAAAAGAAGTGATGCTGGGTGTCATGACTGTCAGTTTGCTGTTAACTCCCCAGAGATGGTCTTACTGCTCTGAACAATGAAATAATTTCTATAATCAGCAAGTCATTTGGGGACACACTACTCAATTACCCCAGGGTCTGTGCCGATTAACCTAGCCAGTCCATTTACTTTAATTGCTACAAGATTTGCAACGTTAAAAAATTCAAAGGCTGTGGCAGAGCTCTGTATTAGTTTTCTTAGAAAATACTTCCCCTGTAATACTCAACACTAATTGGTTTTTGTAGGTAGAAATTAAAAAAAATGCATGAAAAACATGCAAAATTTACACTACTGTTACCCTCAAATTTCTTGAGTTCTAGAGCCCAATAATTCTCTTCCAAGAGACCTTCTCCACTAAAGCCTTAGATCCCAAACCTGAAGAGGATATATGATACTGAGGAGAACGTGAACAATCTGCCCAGTACATATGTGGGGTTCAGACTTTTTTAATTTGGTAGCACTAAAATGAAAAGTGATCCTCTGATCACGCTATAGAAAGATATGATCTCCTATCCCAAAGCAATTAAGTGACTAATGGATGCAAATGGATCAGGCACTCGGGACAAAATTTTTAAGGATCTTTTCTGTGTCCATGGAAGTATCTGTTGGCATCTCAACAGGAGTAAGACACTAATCTTTTGAGGCCCCAATTCTGCACCAGTCTCTATCTAGTCTTCAGTAAAATAAAATTCCACTGATTTGATGACAAAATTAATCCAATTCTATTTGCCCGCTTGTAACATACTGTAAAATCCTGATTAACAGACAGATAAAGAGCTACAAGATGTAAATAAACTATCCTACATCCCACTCCAAATTCTATCTTTATAAAAATATTTTAGGTAGGATTAGGCAATGCAGCTACACTCCTGAAATTTAGAAATGTTACCTCATGTTCACAAGGTATGAAAAATTGAGAGCGCAAGAGAGAAGCTAGAGCTAAATATTCTTATTCTTTAAGATAAAATGTATTTTCACAAGTTCAAGTATCGGCTTCTCATTTTTCCTCAAAAATACGTATTCCCTTTTCAAACCATTCCATCCTCTTGTCTTGGCAGGGGTTTTCAGTGATAAGCAAACACCGTGAAAATTCTCATGCACGTAATAGAAGCACAAACCATACTTTAGTACTCACTGCGATTTTATGATTCCGCATCATATTATCAAACTCTTCATTAATTTTTTTATATTTTTCTTCTGTATGTGGCGTGAGCACATATGAAGTGTCAGGGTCCGGGCTGTCGCACCCTCTGTGTTCCTTCTTGTTCAGAGCCTAAATAATGAAGTTAATAAAAAGGATCAACAAATAAAAAGTAGAGATAAAATAAAAGTACTTACAGGGCCTCGCTTGAAAATAAAATCACTATCTTCATTTAGTTTGCTGAATCTGTCCTCCGATAGTGGACTGTGCTCAAAGTAATCGTCAGCATCAGGGCTCTCACAACCATTAAGGCCTTTCTTTCTTAAGGTCTGAAATACAATTGGAAAATTCACATACAAATCATACTAACTTGCCAAGAAGTTTTGTATACTACTGAATCATTCAGAGCCACTGAGACTACATGAAACTTTCACATACAAAACTCACTGTTCAACAGACAGGCTTAGTCTTTCAAAATAGTGGCATAGTACACAGAGAGAAAAGGTACATTTGGAGGCACCAACTCTCCCAGGTGCCATCTCGCAAGTAATCTGAATCTACACCCACTTCACCTCTCCACTGTTCCATGCAAAACCGTTTTTAGATACTGGCTGATGGAGTTACCTGACATTCAAGGAACATTCAAGCCTATGGCAAAGGAGTTCATGGCATCACTGGTAATTAAAAGCCAGTTTACTGGATCTTTTAATAAACTAATTTTAGCATCCCAATTTTAATATTCACATTTTAAAGAGCATACAGTTAAAGTCTGCGAAACACAGCAGCTAAAATTTTCCATCAAATTCAAAAAGTGCAGTACATGAATATATGTAACACAGTCTCGGTAGCTTATAAAGGCAGGATTTTCCTGCACTTCTGTCATCCTGCATGATAACAAGAACTGCAAAAATGTATAAAAAGAAGTTACATAATCCCTCTCTAAAGTGACTTAATTTGCTAAATATAAGTTTTTTCATACTCCTTTACACTAGTTTGATGCAACTGCTTTATTGGGCTACTTCCTGTTTTCTGATGGAGAACTCACATCAACATCTCCTGGAAAAAAAAAAACCCAAACTTGTCTGCAATCTAGGCATTACAAATAAGCTACTGAAAGAAAGGATGTGAAACTACAGGTCCCGTGACCAAATTTTGAAAGATATTTGCATTCCTTGTTGTTTTTCTTTTTCACCCTATTACACAATCAGAAATCGTTTTTTGCCAGTTCTCATTTAAAACGAAACAAGATTTAAAATATTACCTATGGAAAAATCTTCAATGTTTTAAAGAAGTTTCAAAAGGAAAGCAATATAAATTTTTTAACAAGTACACGTTAGCAGTACAAAAGGGAGCAGTAGGACTATACAGGCATGACAGGGATTATGTGTTTTCTTTTTGTGAGAAATTATCTATATTCTATGAATTTTACAGTAAAAATCCTAAGGATTTGAAATCCGCAAGCTGACATTCTCAGCACCAAAAAAGAAGTTACATTTGTTTTCCTATAGAAGCTACGTTTCCACAACACACTGAATTTCTGATTAAAAAACAAAAACACCAACTATTTTATTTTAGACTATAGTGTTCCTCAGCATTTTTTCTTAAAGTGCTATCTAGTAATTTTTAGTACAATAAAAAGTACAAAAGACCTTCCTCACTATTCATATATATGCAAAATACTGCCTATTTCTATTTTAGTTTTAAAGCAGTACTTGAAAATTCAATTACGCCGTCCGAAATTCTTTAGTATCACAGGTCAGCATAAGCTATAATTCCTTCTCAAGTTTCTTGGCTTGCTCCGCATATCCCACACAGTATCTGGAACTCCCACAAAAATGTAATCACTAAATCAGCATATGGGGAAAACAGGTGTAGGTTCCTCCAGCACCTGTCACGGCACCGATCCTGCTCCTCTACCCAATCAGCTGGACACGGATAGGGACTTGGCCATACAAGGGCCGGCTGTTTGGCCTCTCAAGGTCGGAGCCTGTTATCCCTCTCCCAGCCCTTCCTAACAAGTCAGCCTGCCAGTCTTCCACACTTTGATATCAGTAGGAAAAATGTTAACACTGTATAATCTGGATTACACTTAACCCCCGCAACCCACAGAAATCTCTAAATAGAATCCAAGTATGTCTTTACATGGTGCTCAGCATCCCCG
Organism: Dromas ardeola; assembly: GCA_013398915.1. Classification (NCBI taxonomy): domain Eukaryota; kingdom Metazoa; phylum Chordata; class Aves; order Charadriiformes; family Dromadidae; genus Dromas; species Dromas ardeola. The sequence continues at coordinate 22,437 of VYZM01016294.1, read as the reverse complement.
TATACAGTGCCCAGAACACGATTAGAAGCTGTATTTAGATACTATAAAGTATCTTGCAAGAAATACACACACCGTCTAGTTCACCTCCTTTGAGAAAAAATTAGAGCAATTCTGAGTATTGCAGCATGGGAGATTCATTAGTGCTCCTTTCAATATTCTAAAACAACCAAGTGAAAGCTTTTAAGTGTTATGCTGCCAATTCATCCTCCCGGATCTGTCTGAAAATTATACTCAAAGTTCTAATATAGAGATTTAGTTAAATATAAAAATGCATCCTTCCTCTTGACGACGGGTTATTTATATTTTTGATAACAATGGGGTTAACTCTGCTTTGACTCATGAGGAAGGAAAATGCCTCAGTATCTGCCATTTAAGATTCTGGAAACCTTCACTCCAGATGGGGTTCCTGTCATTGTGGAAGGATTTAAGCCACGGTTCACTGTTACAGATAATAAGTCTGGGTCTGATATCCAAAGCTCTGTCTCCTTATCACTAAAACACGAACTGCCACTTCGAGGACGTAACCATAAAAAGCCTGCCAACTTTATCATTGCCCAGTAACATAATAGTAAAACATTTCTGCTCCGCGGCTCCTACTAACAAGTGGAATGCCGTAATCTGTTCACAGGGCCAGGCGAAGCCTACGCGAGCCAACCCAGCCTCAGCTTTCTCACAGGCTGCGGAGTGAGCCACGATAACAGGCCCTTGCCGGAGGGAAAACACAGGAGGCCACGGCTGCTGGGAACCACGCTGTGGGGGCACAGGAAAGGCAAACTCAGTAAACAAGGGCTGACTCCACCCTCCAGATTCACCATAGCTAAAATTTGTTACTTCTCTGATTAGTGTAACTAACTCGCCTTCCCTGAGCTATTGCCAAGATATTATCATGGAGACTGAAATTTTATTAACTCTGAAGATAAGGAGGGGAATACCAATTAGTGAGACCGAATATTTGTGTAACGTGAAGATAATTTTATTTCTCTGCTGTGATATACAAGCTCGTTTAGAATAAAAATCGGAGGTTTTGCAGTTGAGGTTAGTAAATATATAACATAAGATTTCTTACTACAACAAGAGGGAAAAAGAACATTAAATTTTAGGTTTTGCTATTGGATGCTCACTGCAATTACCTTTTGGTGTTAAGTCTTATTTTCCAGATCATCTAAGGGAACATGTAGCCTTTTGAGTTAATCTGTGTTACTTTCCACTTCCTCTACGACTTCGGCAAGATCACTGGAAATTGTTCCAACTTGTTTGCCAATGCACTATATTGTGCTTACAGTAACTGAGATTGTGCAGCTTTGATATTAGACGGGATTAAGTAACTGATGAGAGAAAAGTACTGGCTGTTGTCAGAAAATAATGCAAAATATTTATGATGAACCAAGGCAGGTATGAAATCTTTTTTTAAAAGAATCAAGCAAAACACAATATAGTTGTTGACGTACAAAGTCGCTACACAAGTGTTCTAGGCAGCTGTGGTCATCTTGATACTGGAGAATGACCCAAAAGTTTTAAACTGCTTTTGTTACACTGTGTAAAGCTGAAATAATAAAATATTATAACTATTAGTTTAATATTGATTTTTTTTTCAATGGCAGAGCTTAGAAAACACTGTATGAGAATGGCTGGACTAGCTATGAAAGGTTTAAATATTACATTCAAGCACATGGTACAAGAGCCCCAATATTTTCCTGAACTTCCCCGCACATATGCAAAGTAATTTTTAATTGCACTACGCTTTGCTAATTTAAGAAAAGAATCATGCCTTGGCAAGAAGCATCTAAGGAACTGAAGAGGGCTTCTTGCAAAATAAAAACAACAAAAAAATAATTAGCTTCTCTCTACAATTCAACACAAATTTCACTGAAACAGATAATACAGATACCAAAGAGTGCAAAAATAAAATAAAGTTATTTATTGTATGATCCATGAGAAAGCAAAGATGATGTTCAACCTTCACGGTGTAATTACCTTATCATAAGTTTCCTTCTACAAAATCCAACAGAGAAACATGAAATGCAGGAGCTTTAAGCCTGCTGAGTCTCCACAGCGTGAAATCAAGTCACCACCTTCTCCGAGGCTTGTTGCAGCCCAGCTGCACACAGCTTCTCTCCCACAGCCTTACACTGGCTGAATATACTGGTCATCAGCAGTTCTGGAAACCAGAAACTCTGAACTAATAAACACAGCTTGCTGCTAACCAGAGGTGGAGTTAAGTGACAGCCCCCAACTGTCCCCCTCCCCATGAAAGACCCTGGGTTTGATATCTGACTCTGAAAGGACACGTTGCTAATGGTTAAAAGAGCATAACCGCATGTTTTGTGCCCCAATTCAGTGAGCGTGGTTAAAAAGCCAAGACTTCTGATGTTAGTGATCTGGGCTCCTTACCAGCTCTGGCAAAACTGTAGAGAACTTGGTTATGTTCATTGTCACCTCAGGAAATAATATTTTTCTGCCTTAAAGCACAAAAGTAGGATGACCTCATATACAAAAAGTGTTAGGAAGTGCAAAAAGCATCAGTTCATTCCAAACATTTTCAGTGTCGGGTTTCTTGTAATGTTACACAAAAAGGAAATGGTTGTTGCTCTCAATGCTACCACGTATCATGTTAACAGCTTTATTTTTGCGCTTCATATTGGAGCTGGCCAAGCAGGATTTTTGCTGGTGTTGCATCACAAATCATAAAGAAGAACATTTCCAAAATTTGACTAAGATAGAAATGAAAAATTATTTCCTTGGGAAAAGGCAAACCTCTCACCTAAAACCACTGGCTAGTTCTGTTTCTGCTGTCTGAACACAGTAAAACTGTGAAGCAGCACAAAGCTGTAGTAAATACTTTTTTAAAAATTGTAATTTAAAAAAGCGTAAGTATTCCTCAGGCCTGAAGTAACAGAAAGGCTCCATTAGTACTGCCAAATATTACTGCTGCTCCAGTATGCATGTACATCACGGTTATCAAAAGGATAACCAATGAAGCCGTTTCCCAATGTCTAGAGAGCTGCCATGCAACAGCGGGGTGGGAGAGGACACTGCTGCCACTTGCACCAAATTCCAAAGGCTCCTCAGCCACAAATGCAGCCGCCGAGTGTTCACACAGCTCTGTGCAGGAAGGACAGGACTGAGCATCACTCTGTCATCCATGATGGGAATAACATCGCTGAGGCAAAAGATTGGGAAGTTGCCACCTCACACCAACAAAATGCAAAAGCCAGCACCATTAGCCCAGGCTGCAATAGTGCCTTTCCTAGCAATTGTCAGGGACAAAGAAAAATCATTCCTTAAACAGAGATCCAAGGATAGCTGAGAGCTGTTTAGCAATACCACAGCCTTCAGGATCAGCGTAACATTCCATCTCTGCAGAGATCCACACTTTAAGATTAACTCCCCATGCTTTAAAGGGCCTGCTGAAGTCTCTGCGGGTGCCGTTTGACAACCTGACTGACAGTAACAACTCACGGCCACAGAAAGTGGAGGATCCTAAAGATGACTATTACGGCAACTCTGATGTTTGCTTGACCCTGCATTAAGTTATTTTTTTCTTCACTAAAATGACAGAAAAAACTCTTTGGCCATTCTTTAACTTATTTTTGCCTGGTTCGTTTTCAATTGCAGCAGGAATAAGGTGGCTTACCAGTGTGTGGGCTGAGCACCACAGATACAAAGCAGGCAGAAGGAATGGCCTGTCCATTCTGGCATCAGCAAACCAGTGCCTCAGCCACCACTGATAATCACAGCCTACTTTAAAAGTCACACCACTTTTCTGAGATATTCACAAAATGAAGGACAAATACAGTAATCGCAGCACCAGTCTCCCACCCACTTTTCATTCTTACCATGTGAAACATCAGTGAGAGTAAAAAAAAGCATATTCCTTTAATGCAGTTCAGCTCCTTTCCCACTGCAGAGAGACTTCAGCTGGCAAGAACTACAGGTATCACTACAGACTACATACAGCAAAAAGTCATGCTGAAAGCACAACTGCTTTATTATTTGCTTCCTGTTACATACTGTTGCCAAGAAGTTGAGCCTAAAACGAAACTGGATTTTTCTTCTTTTATAACACAAAATATTTCACTTTCATCACTCTGAACAATACTACAGTTTATCATCCTTTACATATAATAATTTCTCCCCTATTATGTATAAAATATATTCAGGTATCCAAGGAGCATTCTTAATCACTGAAAGCTATTTATAGTTTTTTCTAACTTCCTGCAGATCAGTTTGGCTTCAGAAGTATCAGAATTTCTGTTTCTTTTCTCTAAAGAAACAACATGGCTCTGCAAACCCAGAGCTTGACCCTGCGGTGTTGAGTATATGAATTGTACCACTGTCTAAAATACAGGCAGAGGATTCCTAACTGCAGCGTACACGTCAGAAGTGAACTGCCAGAGAAACACCATGTAGTTCAACTCGGTGACAGTGTTTTATGTTTGAAGCTTACCAACATTATTTCTGTAGGCTTTAATTTATTTTTGCATAGTTAGATCTATGGGGTTATTTTATGTAAGTTTACAAATTTTGTCTATTTTCCTCAGGCTCTATTAATATTCCCTAGTTCAACCACTGAAGCATCTGCAAATTTCATTATGAAGCTGTTTTCCTTTCCTTTGGGTGAGGAGACTACTTAAATTTAGCCCTAACACTATTCCTTTCAGTACCCTGACACATTTTCAATTACATTTTGCTATGCTGTCAGTTAGAATTTCACATGCTCATTACAGCCACAAATACATACAGCACAGTAAAGCAGAGTGGTGCCCAGCTTTCAAAACTTCAGTGAAATGCATAAGAGGTCAAATTAGATTACAACAGACATTTCCACGAGCTAAGCAACTCGCAGAGCTTAGCTTCTTAAAGAACACCACCTCGCTAGTCTTTCTGATAGGGTCTCCAACCAAAATAACATATACTAAGTAAAAACTGAAAGACTGACATACTCTACTCTTAGCTTACTGAAATAATATTTTCCATACTTGTATTCAATTAGTAGTGGTACTGTAACAGTAAAAAAAAATCAAAAGTAAATAACTGATATTATGCAAAAATACCCAGACATCAAAAATTTTAAGTACTGTACTTTAACAAAGTTTGCTACAATGATTACACTTCTTGGTCAAATAGTATAGGATATGAGGGGGGAAAAAAAGGAGGTTTAGGATTAATTACTTCTTCCAGGGTTTTATAAACAAAAAAATTAGAAGCCTGCCTAGCAATAGGCCATAAAATAGGCAATGCTCTGCTATGTTCAGTTTTAAGCAAAGGTATTCATCATTTACAGACAAAAAATGTTCATGATTTGAAGTTTTATCGGTGTCCCTGTTATATAGCACTCCAAGAAAAGACACAGTCTTGTTTCAAATGTTGGAGCACTTCCAGTATCTGGCAAACTTTAACATGTATCCCTGGCTTGCCAAACATGAAAGCTAGCTGTCAAATTCCTCCAAGATATGATAAAGATGGCACTCAGGATTCAAACTTTCATTTATATAAAATAACACATACAAAAGGTTTTTAGATGTGGTATGGTATGAAGCTTAAATTCTAGCTTGAACCATCTTTGCTGTGAAATGTTATTTTAAATAGATAAACCACAAGCAATTACTAAAAAATTAACAATTTTATGGGCTATAAAATCCACTCTTCACCCCCAGAATATTACACAATGCTCTGGACTAGGAGGTATAGGAAAGGAAGCTCCTTATTTGTATTTGTGATTTTAGAGAAACATTATCTGTAAACTGTGGACTTTATAATGCAGTTGGTGACCTACAAACAAGATGGATTGTTCATTCCTAAATGAACTTCTTGAGACTTAAAATGATTAGTAATCCATTAGCACTGATAATACTGTTTCCACAGTGAAAGCTAAGCCAACCTCTCAAAGTCTGATGTTTGATGCTTTTGTCGTTGTTTTACTTTCTATACAATTTACAGATTACTTAATTTTAAACTGCTGATCGGTTTTCATTTTACCTGTTTTATAGAAAGTACCATCAACTAGATTTTTTTCCATTAAAGAGTACTAAATTGCCAGTCTAAGTCGATCTTATTCAATCTTTTTATTAAAAACAAAAGACAAAGCAGATCTATGTTCATCTTCAGGAAGCAGAAACTATTCCTTAGCATATAAACTAAACATATTTTGTAGTCCTTTCAGGGAATACAGTCTGCAACAAACTAAATTAATGGTAAAACCAAACAAAACACAGTTCTACGTTACAATGTTCAAAGAGATGCTTTATGATACATAAATGCTTTTTTCAATCCTTACTCAAGTGACAACACACATATATATATGTATGTACATACACATCCTCCCATATATACCCTCTTCACTTCCTTGCAACGGTTAAAATATAAATCAGCAACAGCAGTAGCTGACTGAATGCCTCCTTTCAGCAACAGTATATTGCAGATAAGCCATATGGAACATGAACAGTTTCCAAGTGTAGCAACCCATCTGCATAATATCCTTCATAATCTTTTAGAAGTTCTTTAGTAAAAATATTATCTCCTACTCATGGTGTGCCAAGAAAAGTTTTCTGAACTCTGATTACAATTCAAAGATATAAAAAGAATGTGTTTCTTTTGGTCTACCTGCCTATGCAGTAACACCAAATTGCTATTGCAAACGTTTCTTGTCCTGAATTTCTCCTTACAGCTTGAAAATTGGAAAGGATAACAGAAACTATTCCAAAGTCTTGGTACTCAAGATAACTTACGATTATCGAAGCAGTAATTACAACGCAAATAGCAGCTACTCCCAAAGAAAATGTTCCGTGGATTCTAAGGATTTATACAATTATTAAAATATCATACACATGTAAGATTATGGGAACTGGCTACAGTAATGTCTATCATAACAAGCTTCAATTACCTTTAATATTGGTATGGAAATGCCATTTTGTTTCACCTAAAAGGTGTCTAGTTGTACAGACAAATTGCTAAAAGTATATGTGGGCACACGTGTGGACACTAAACAGGTGCGGTGTGTATGCACAGGCATACAAGCATTACCCCAGCTCATAACATTACCGCAGAATATTTACCATAAAAAAAACCAACTCTAGAAATAAGCAAGTTGAGTAAGACAATTGAAAGCATGTACTTGAAAATGCCAACTGAGATAAGTATGTAAAAAGGAAGCCGCGAGCCTCTCCAGAAACAGAGGCGTGGGGTACAAGCTGATACATCTCTACTTTTACTGAATTAAAATCATTAGAATGTAGGGCTTCAAGACACAAAGGCGTAGTAAGTACTTCACAACTCATGTTTTGAATACTGAGCTTCTCAAGTATGTGTCAAAGGAATATACTTAATACGATTTTCTTTGCATAACCTTCACTTAGAGTCAATTATTCAAAAGCCAAAGCACCTCTTTGAAGACTGTCCTTACCTAACCTGAAAAAAGGATGGGCAATCAAAGGGCGGGGGGAATCAAAGATGGGACCTAGAGAGAAAAGACTGTATGGGAATTAGGGACAGCAAAATGTGAGTAAACTTAACTCTATCACGTGCAATTCATGTGGATAAAGACTAGCTCCAGCACGCTTGATTTTTTTTCATTTTAAAAAGTCACTATACTCAGCAAGTATTGAATTGTAAGTTAATGCAAAAAACAGCGGGGCTTTAAATGGCATCGGTTTGTTACAGTTAGAAGAGCTTTCAGTGGGACAACATGTAAGAGCTTTGGTCTAAAACATCTTCACAATATTCCCAATGAATTTGGGAGTTTTTAATTAAAAACATATTATTTACTTCCTATTGAAAGCAACTGATAAATAATTCCAGTAAAACATCATCGAAATGTTAAAATTCACACTACTGCCAATTTAACTCAACTAACATTCCATAGCCTACACTATAAATTACAGACATGTAAGCTACCACATGAACTATTCCATCACTGTCATGACATTAACAAGATGTAATAACTATCATTGCTAAGTCACAAAAAGAAATTAACACTGTGTATTGATAAGTATTATGAAGAGCAAGAATGATGTATGATATAATAAGGACTGTTAGGAGATCCACAGGTCTGTACCACAAGAACTACAACCATAAATACTTCCTTTATTCAGGCAATAAAACAGTTATCAGGTGCACAGGTACCTGGTGAAGGGAGTACCAGGTGAAAGGATCAGTATGAAGCCCTCTGTTCAGATGAGCACTGAGTGTTACAGCTGAGATGGGCCACTCCACTTGCAGTAAAACATTGGCAATGAACAAGGTACAACCTCCATCATACGATCAGAAGTATCTCATCACACCCATGTGTCAGTTACATGACTGGGAGGTTTTATGAGGGTACAAAGATCTAGGCCAGTGTTTCTTGGAGGCTAGAGACTCCCCCAGCCCTCTTCTGCAGAAGGACCATCAGTTTAAGGCCCAAACATTAAGATTAGTCAAAAGCAACGTATTAGAAACTTCTCAACAGAAACACAGCATTCAAACATGCTGACGTCCAAAAGGCAACTAGGACTGAAGTATCCTACAGTTGACCCTCTCCCTGCTTTTTGACAGTTCATGCTAGAACACTGGTTGATGAACAGCAATGACCAAGCAGCTAGCACTTCTGCTGCCCCTTCTGCAAGGTGGTTAATCACTGGCAGATTGGCTGGGTTGACAGCTGAAGACACTATTAAACACATGAACTTCAAAGTCAAAAGCTGGGGTTACATTAACTCTCCACTGAAATCAAGAGTAGCATCAGAAAGAACAGTTATTTAGCTTACTGTAGTTCCAGGAGATATATTGTTCTGGGGTCTATTCTTTCCATGCACAGCTTGTGCAAAGCCACTCACTCTCGATTAACAGATGCCACAGTCCTCGCTTTGAAATTGCGAAGTAAAAATATACTCTAACTGTCGATACAGAATTTCAAAAGCACCCAATTCTGCAGCAACACAAGGGTTGCAGAATACATGAGACCAGCACAGCTTGACGAACTTGTTAATACAAGTAAATAATTATGCCTTTGTATGACTGCCTGCATGAACTCCAGCATTAACAAGTAGTGAGCTGTTACGGATTTTCTTGAGAGTCAATTTTCAATCCTACTTAACACAGTGTCTCCAGAACAGCTAAATCCAGAACCGGATCTTTGACATGCGTTTCCAGAGCTGTGGGTGTGAGAACTGGTCCTTGTGTCTTACCCTATAAATTTCAAAAACAGAAACATTCTCCAAACACACTGCAGAATTAGCTGGAAAAACATCACTTGCACAGCTGGGAAATAAATACAAGAGTTCATAAGAGAAGAGAATCGCTCCATTTTAGAACAGAATACTTGGTGCTTTATTACTCTCATCTCTGGCACAGAGGCATTCTCAATTGCAGAAGTCCTTCATCAGTCAATTATTGTTATCTATGAACTATCGTCTGGTTTATCGTACTGACGACCTAGTGAATACGAGGCTGGCAGTGATCAGCTGACTCAGAACCAAATGGACTTAGACAATACGTTTACAGGACACTGTTCCTTAAAAGGGACTTCTGAACATACCTCTGTTTTTACGTAGCTGACTAGCAGCACCTATTTAAACAAATACTAAAAACAGTCTCCAAAGAAAGTGAGAGGTATGCATTATTCACCAAGAATAGAAGTTACATGCAACAGTAGAAAAATACCTGCTTTCGTTAAGTTTTGATTCTTTAGAATGTGTTATCCAAGTCTGTACTACAAAAATATATATAAACATGGAGCGTTAATCACCCTTTGCTTCTAAAGGAGGATGGCAAGTAAGGGTATAAGATGTAGAAATCACTCCAACAAAGCCTCATGGGCCAAAGAATCACAGGTGCAAGATGGATCCTTACAGAAACTCTCAGAACTCTCTCAGTTACTCCACTTCAAACTGCATCTTTATTTTACAAATGTCTAAAACATTTGACATATTTTAGCTTCTAAAACTATTTCAAAGTTTATATTTTAATAAAGATTTGTGAGGATGGGTGGAGTAAATATGGCACTGCATCTGCTAATTTGCAATATAAACCAAAGTCAAGGGTAGTTTTCATAGGAAATGTGAGAAATACTTACAATAGCCATAACCTAAAAAAAGGATACAGATTCCACCTAACAGCAAGTTCTACATCGTAAGGCCTCAGTCCAAGACAAAGTCTAAGTTTCCTACAGTAAAGTGAGCAAAAGCAGAAGTTTTCTTTACTCAAACCTCACCCAAATAACTTACAAACATACAGTGAAAACAAGTTTTGCTCTTACTGCTTTGGGCTGTTGAATATTTTGATTTATTCCATTTACAGCTAGATACTGCACGCTGCAAAGGGAAGCACAAAAATCACACAAATTAAAAGTAGTTAGCATTGTATAATTAAAATTCTAAATATTATATTCATTAGCATTGTTAGCTATTTCTACCTTTAATGGTTAGTATGTCCAGAGTTCAATGAGACACTTAAAATTCCGACATCATCCAAACTAAAACATTAACAACTCGTGTTACCACTAGAAACCGAGGGAAGAACCTTTAAATAGTACTACTTTCTATTTCAACATAGTCTACACTTCAGGTTTACTATCAGAGGCTTATACCACGGACTGGCAGGACAGGACAGGACACTGAACAGTCATGGCCATAGTCATGTCTGTCACGTTCAGAACTGTTCTAAGAACTACAGCACAATTCTGGGAACTTGACTGATTGCAAGTAGCTTGTAGCTACATATGCAGGTAGTGATGGGAACTGAATCAAGCCATGCTTTAAATTGTTTTCAAGAAAATGGTTATCTGTGCGCAGAAAAAAATTGCTAAGTGCCTCAACTAGCACTACTCCAGCTCTGTTTAGAACTTGCATCTTCCAGACTGTGATGTTACCAACTCATTTACTATACCTATTAAGCTACATCTATTTATTGTTATTTTGGGTTTCATGTCAAATTCAAGAAAAAAGTTAATGGCATTTGATGGAGGCAGGAAGGAGAAGGGAAAAAGTTTAATGTGTTACTCACGTTATCTCATCAGATAACTGTAAAAAGGTGACAGAAAAGGAAGAGGGGAAGAAATAATCTCTGGTCCATGAACAGAATTTAAAACACTGCCCAAGCATCTAGCTCACCGGACAATTAACCATTTCATTAAGACAACCAGGTCAAAATGCAGCTTGTCATGAGGAAAGATTTAGTTATTTTCTTTTTACTAATGATATTTGGAACTATGATATCATCCAGTCCCCTTTATAGAGAGATAAACATAAATGGGGAAAAGAAATTCTCAAAGAGAAAAACATGCTATTATGACCAACTCAAATTCTTGGTGTGTCTCTTAAAATACATCCACATCCCCTATCAGCAAGGCTGCTTCTGCAGAGATTTCAGTAGACAGGTACCATACAAAGGCTCTCTACTAGTATTTGATGTAGATTTAAGGTTCTGGTCCTCACAGCAGCACAGCTTCCTGAAGAGCCATCTGATTCAATTTGAGATTCTACTGATGTACAGCCAAGTAAGCTGTCATTCATCAATTAAGTGATTAGCTTTTTCTGTTCATTTTTTTTAAAAAAAAAAAGAAAACATCACAGTGAATTTCATTTCACAGATTTAAAATAATCTCACAAGTGTCATAGCACTGTCCTAGGACAGAGAGCAATCTGAACTGAAACTACATAAAATTACTAGTGGTAATACAACAGCTAACCACAGCCATTATTAGCAAGAGAATTCAGACACTAAATATAAAGATGCATTCCAGACAAACTTTTATATATATATATGTGTGTGTATATGCGCGCGCGTGTGTGTATATGCGCGCGCGTGTGTGTATATGCGCGCGCGTGTGTGTATATGCGCGCGCGTGTGTGTATATGCGCGCGCGTGTGTGTATATATATATATATATATGCATGCTTTAATTAGTGACTAAAGCTAGAATTCATCAAAATTCAGAATACCAGTACAGCATGGTAAATTTAAAACACCACCACTGTTTTAAAAGGCAGAAAAAAATTTGGTGTTCTTAACCCTAAACCACTGAATTTAATCACTGGTTTACACATAAGGGAAGTGTAGCTTTAGATTGTTTGCAGGCAAGCCAAGGCTGTTAAAAAAAGAAATAAAAATTATGTCTATCCTACTTCTGGCAATTCTTTATATATCAGAAATTAAGGAACACAAAATAACATTAAATAGGAACAAAAACTAACACTGTCAGCTTTCTTAAAGTCACCAACAAACTGTAATTTAAAATAAAGAACAGAAAAAAAGAAAAATGACATGTCAACAAAGCAACTTCACCGTAGCCAAAGAATTAAAAGAATATTTTTAAATAGTAACAAATGCAAGAATGGACAAGTTAATGACAACAGTAAACAGCTCAAATAAAACAGCTTTGGGGATTGACTGTTGAACTTAATCTCCCAAATTAAAAAAAATAATAAAATAAAGGAGAAAGAAGAGACAGACACCATTATAAGCAGAAACTGTTCTGCTCAACACAAAATACACAGGTGTCTTCTGTCACTGTATTCAAAATAAATATTTGCTACCTTGACTACACTTTAAGCTTTTCAAGGAAGCAGTTTCTTCCTGAACCCTGAGTGGGAAATAAAACCCCAAAGCATGACATGTTGACAAGCCAGGTTTTTAGTAAACATTTCTGCTAGAAAAAATAGATCCGAGCTACTATACATTTATATATAAAAATATATTTGTATGTGTTTTTGACTAATCATATTCCAGACCACTTCAGGTTTTATGCATTTTCTCTCTTTTTGAGGTAAGCTAAGAGTGAGACTTTAGTCCTTCACCATACATAAATCCTCCTCAATCACCTCCTTAAAATGTCTCAAAGGCATTTGTGTGCTGTCTGAAATTATTTGAAATTTTATATGCAGTATAATTACATTTACATAATCATTTAGCAAATCAAGTCCAATAATGCCTACATTTTCACAGCATCATGAGCAGGTTACAAAGTCACTTCCTTACTTCACTGAAACCATTTTTAAATTTCCTTCTTTTAAATGTATACCACTTATTTAAACAGTATGGTCCATACTATTTGGAGACCAAAGCAAGTGGTCCACCCAACAAAAATGTATGCTAATAGTATTCATAGTACTCGTTCTTCTATCAGCCCAAAGCTTTTTGCTTTTTTCCTTCTTCCCTCCCCCGCCTTAAGTCTAGCCCACTTCTGGCAATTCTCCATCTATCAAATGTGACGGAATGCACAACAACAGTAACTAATCAGCATTGTCAACCTTCCCACAAACTCTAGTGTGCGTCTAACCATCAACATTCACAGTATTGCCTCTCGGCACTATCTCAGTTCTATAAAGCTGTGTCAATATTTCATGGAAATTTGGAGGAGATTTTAGGCACCTACATTAAGCATCAGTTTTTATTTTCAACTGAAGCTGGTTGTAGAGCATTCTCTTCTTTTGTAACAATGTTTAAAAATGTACCATGTAACTTCTCTTATAAAACATTTCAAAAAAAATATATTTTTGAAAGATGTGATCCCCTTTCCACCATCTTACTTTTTAGCTTTAAATAGCAAAATATGGAAGCCCAAATTGCTTGCCAAATGCATATCTAGATTGGATACACCAGGTATCTACCAAGGAAGGAAACTGGATCAATTAACTGAACATCTTCCTCATCCAATTTTGTATGTGTACATCCATGTATATTGAGATACAGTTCCCAGATCTTCAGTTTCATATGAGGTTCACCCAAATTTAAAAAAAAGACGCTATGAACTAATTCAAGTGCCACCAAAATACCGTAACGTCACATGGTTAACAAACTATTATACTGTATGACGCACCACTAACGGTTCAAAATACATGTTGGTAATTCATAGCCTGGAAAAAAAGCAATGCTGGGGAGGTGGAGAAAACCGGATAAAAAAACAAAACCAAAAAGCTTTTGGTTTATAAACATAGTGTTTCAACACCAACTTTTCTGTTTATGCCCCCCACAGTGTTACACTTGTCTCTTGGCATATGCTCCATCTGGCTGTGGAGATGCATCTGCCTCTTTATGCTGCAGGCTCCACATGTGCAGATGAGCTCTACGTGCTTACTCAGAGCTAGGATCTGACAATCACATCTCTGATACTAGATATGTCTATAACTAAAGAACACATATTGCTCCTATAAGAGCTCTTCATTAAAATTTTGTGCAAGGGCAGAGAAACAGAGTGTCCATTTGGTATTTTAATGCAAGATGATGCCCTGAATACAGCTTCTGTAAGATTACAGTGGTTCACTTACACTACTGTTAAGCAGCAGCAGGCACATTTGCCTGCTTTCTGCCCTTTTTCTGGCTAAACTATAACATGACCACTATCACACCAAGTCATCACAATCGTTACCTCCTATTGGAGCCAGCATTCCCCATGTTAAGAGATTCAGTACAAACATCCAAATCACCTGCTGCAACTGAAACCAAGAAACAATTGTGATTCTTCCAGTACAGCAGTCTTTTCATAAGAATGAGTATGTTTACAGTAATTACACAACAGTTTAGGATGGATTTTTTAATACTTTTTAGTTATGATTTTTATCACAAATTATTGCATATTTCAGGGACAGCTGTCAATATCTGGGGTATAACCTAAGCCTTATACAGCGCATTATACTATACTGAAAACAGTATTAAACTATACAGCACAGAAGAGGCTCATTAACTGACACTTATCAGAAATTCTCATGGGCACAGACACCAACCGGTAAAGTAGGTCACATTTTAGACAGGCTCCTAAAAATCAAATCACCTCAGTTAGATAAGGTGATACGACGGAACATGCACAACCCACCCACAGCCAAGTGTAGGTTAAATAAACCCTGTTTTGCTGTATCACTCAAGTAACATCAAAGCGTGGAAAAAAGATAACAAGGTCGAGCTAAACCAGCAGGAAGAGCCTGTTTTCAGCCCTTGACTCCCAGAAAAAGAAGAGAGGGAACAACTGAATGACTGCTGCTTTCTGTCCCCTTGAGGGACAGAAGAGCCCAACATGGAAGTGTTGCCTTGTAGAGAATCTGTAATAATCTTAACACCCCCTACACTAAAGACGACTGAGTATGAATGCCTGTTCATTTCTCTCTTTTCCTCTGGACCAAAAAAGGATGAGCGCTCAAGCTCTCAAATTGTCTTTTATACATTAAAACATTCTGTCGACCATACGGATACAGAATCCTGATAAAACCTGAAATTCTTCCCATTTTACTCTGCAGAAGTACTCTACTACTTTCTTCAGGAAAAATAATTACTTGTCAAGAATAATGTGTTACAGAAAAAAAACCATGAGCATTAAAGCATCACATGCTGCAACACCTACAGCAAGTCCTTCACATCACAGACAGTACTTCAGTATAACAATCTTCAACTGTGCCATTACGGCTCCGGAAAACTAAATACATGATCCTAATTTTTCAAGAATTCAAAGCACACAATGACTGAAAATTTCACTTTTTTCAATATCCCTATATGGTCCATCTAACCTGTGCAAGAGCACTAGCTTTCATTCAAATAACTCTGAAAAATTAAGAAATTATTGTAGAACAAAACCTCTCATCTGATATGAAAAGAACGATATTCTCCAAAAGCAAGAAACATCAAAGATTTTTTTTTAACAGTAATTTATATTTCTGAAATAATATGAAGGTTATTTTGGAATTTCAACAGCATATGTTTTATTTTCCTTTCATGAGACTTAAAGGAAACATTACACTCACCACCTCTTCAGTAAAATGCCTTTTACTAAAAGTTCAGGAGATCAGCAATCATAAGCAAAGTTTCACCGTCCTCACCAACATCATCTGTGTTCACCTTCCATATTTCAAAGGGACGCAGAAATTCACCTAAAAAACCCACTAGACAAATCATACCTGATTCTGATAAGCAGGGAAGTTTTCTCACAGACCTATGTTCTGAAGATTTTGGGTATTTCAAACAATCCTGTTTTCCCTATTCACCTGTTTTCCAATGCTGTAAAACAGATTCAAACAGCAAAGCAGTTGAAGATCACAGAGGCTGAGTTCGAGCTCAAAAAAGCCACACAAATTACCATTTAAAACTGTGTACAGGCCGTCTGTTACAAGATCTTCTCCCTTAATTTTCAAAGTACCAAATGTCAGGGAATGGACCATTCCCAAGTATATTACTGATACTTAGAAAACTAAGCTTACATTAAAATTAAATTTTGTAACTTCCAATTCCAGCTATTCAAAAGTCTGTGACTCTGCCAAGATGACTGAAAACCCACATTCTTTACACCCCTATCAGTTACTAGTTACCAAGCAGCTATGAAATAAAAAAAGAAATTATGACAACAAAACCCCATGGTAAGAAATAGAGAGGCCAACAGTTTATTGCTAGGTAGACTGTTGAGAAATTGAATGAAAAAAAAAAAAACAGGGGGGATGTGGGACAACAAGGAAATATTAACAGAAATTACAAAGAAAAATGGGACCAACAAAAACACATAAAAGGGACAAAAAAATTAGGAAAGAATAGGTACAAGACAGCAACAGAGCATTCACATCTACAGTAACACGTACAGGGAAAGACATAAGGGCACGTATCAAAAAAAATTCTAGCATTCACTTAAGATGCCAGTACTCTCCCTCCTACTATGTTTTCACACAAACGTTCCAGCAGTAACAGAAGATACCAAGCTCCGGGCATACAAAAGCAATTCCTATGCCAAAATTGAACAGGAGCCAACCATAAGGGGAAGATGTCTCATCAATTTCACTTAATCATTTACAACATTATTTTCAGTACTGGGTAGATGATAAGTAACAGTAGATTTGTTTCTTCTCTTACACAGCTTCTGAGCTGCATAGGATTAGCTTTCCTTCTAGCACAGCAAAAAAACCCCTCCTGTGATGCATATCAGGAACACAGTGGGTCAAGACTAGTTTCACGGTGAGCCTACATCACAATAAATACCATCTGTCATATTCAAGGAGGCAAGTGAATTACTAAAATGTTAACTAAGATGCATACATCAGCTATAACTCAATAAAATGGAATTACTTATTCTAAATTGGTTTTGTATGTATTTGCCAGATTGGGGGT
>VYZM01016293.1:190682-240886 GCA_013398915.1 Dromas ardeola | reverse complement strand
GAGGCTGAGATCCGAGCATACAGTACTGTTATACCTGCTTTCACCTCGCTCACCTCTTTAACCATCCCTCTATTTAGGAAGCATGCTTTAAATAACCCTAGATAAGAAATATTAAATAGCTGGTAATAATGTACAGTTGGATTTTGAGGCAGTGATATCAGGTAGCAAGCAATTCTATGATGTATACAGAAAACAATGGGTAACCTTCGGATAAACTTCGGAATACTGTGAGCAATACTCAAATGAGAGCTCTTAGTAATAAAATTGCTGGTATTGCTGTAAAGACTCCCTACTTAGTTGACTCTTATATATAACCAGATAAAATGGGAAATTTACGTTTTGTTAAACACACACAAAATGACATTAACCTCTCATCTTCCTGAAGAAAGGACTTGTCTCTCTTTGCAGCATAAGCAGACTGCATAGAATGTGGTTTACCTATGATTAAAGTCTGAAGCTGATACAGTAATAAGTAACAACCTCTGGAAATGCCAAATGCTAGAGCTTACGCAACTAGATTTAGACTAGAAACAGTATTTTGGCTACAAGGTCTTCTAAAAAGTGTAAAGAAGTTGAAAGCAGACTTTGGAGATGAGGAGATGATGGTGCTGTTGCGTTTTCCTTCAAAAGTTGTGAGGATCCTTTAGCACAAGCTAATATAATCCCAAAGCAATTAATTTCCATCAGTTGAGATCTCAGTTAACAGCCAGTAACGACCTGCATGTATTAATCCATTGAATGAGTCTGTTTGAAGCATTTTTTTATCAATTTACAAGCAGATGTAAAATACAAGGTTCAGTGACTAGGGGTGCTTCACACTGAAATGCACGGACTGAGTCACCATGTGGGGGAAGTTTAAAGACATTGAGTCAAGTTAGTGGGCTAGTCAGCTACTGGAGGTGGCATCTGATCTGCTAAAATGGCATTTGTATCTCCGAAGAGGTGAGGCAGTCTATAATTTAGGGGGAGAAATGTCAAAACAACTCCTGAATAGCTTAGAGTTAGATAAACTTCAGAAGAAGGAAACTGAGTCTGAATGGATACCGTGAATCACTCCAAGAAATGAAATGGTATAAACACTTCAGCAGGAAAGGCTTGTCTCTGATAAGGGAGCTACCTCTGATATGTATATATTTGGAAATTTAGAAAGCAAGAGAGGATTTCCCCCCAAAATGGTAATACATCAATTAATCTAGTAAAAGCAGCTAGCTAATGAACCAACAAACACCTTTAAATCCTTCACAAGTTGAAGAATTTGAAGCATTCAGTACCTTGCCAGATCAGGATCCAGGTTTTTGAAGTAAATCAGTACTTTATTTATAACAGCTAGAATTATTTATAACAGCTAGACCTGTATTGGGTAGCAAGCACATTTTCTGCACACAGATATGACTACAGAGTAGGCAAATTGCCGATATTCTACACAACTTTGGCAATATCACCTACGGTGACAAGTGCTATAAATTCTTATCCTCAGAATAAATCTCTTTAAGATTTGACACAGTTTAACACAGCCATCATGTTCTGGGAGACGGGTTTGCGTGCAGTGCGTCACAAGTTCAGAAGGCCTTTACTGCTGCTTCTAGATTTGTGAGCAAGTAGTTGGCTACCCATGAGCTTGACAGTATTTTTTCAATTTCAGTGAATACAAGTTGGCTGGGAATAACTTGCAGCTGGTACAGCTCTATTTTTAAATAGATTTATTAAAAGAAATTGAAATTAGCCTTTCTGCTTCCCCTCAAAATTCCATCTGCTACAATTAATATTAACACGATTTCTAACTTGTCCTTTTAGCTAATTATATTTTTAGAAAGACTCCATAAAAGGTTAGGGTGAAGAACATACATTTTGCATTCTTGACAATCTGCTTGCAGAAAATGTGATCCTCCATAGTAACATGTAGGTCAAAAGGAATTTTATTTAGTACTTTCCAACTAATACACAGCACAAGAAGCACCCTCAAGCATGTAGGTGTTTTTGAGATATTGTTCAAGCCTTCATGACCATCACACAGTGCATTCCACGCCAGCACTCATGGAGAGGCTGGCAGAATTTAAAGGCAGATGAAATACCGAGCTCAGAATTAAGTAGAAAACATTTGCCTACCCTTCATCAATAATACATGTCTTCATCATCTACATGTGCTATAAATATAAAACAATCATTGGAAATACGGAGCAGCTTTTCAAAGATATTGTTGCTCGCGGTTCCTAATGCTCTAGTGGGTATTTAACGTCCTCCCTAAATTAGGTCATGGCCTTTGTTAAATGTTTTATTTGGAAAACGCTGGTGTTAACTCTATAAGGAATTTTATCTAGAGGCTTCTGGTGAATTGTAGTAGTAAATTTATAGATGGAATTACTCTGACAAAATCGTCAACCCAGAACTGATACAGAGAAGCAGTTAACCATATAATTGGCTGTATTGGGTCTATTTTTATGAGAACTTTATACTGAATAGCTTTTAAAATGCTCTTTAGTGCAAAAATACCTCATATATACTATGCGAATTTTAAGGACATGTAGATGAGTGTAGGGCTTCAATTACAGTGTGCTTTTGGATGCTGAATAAACAGCATTTGAAAATAGCATTCTTCAGAATAAAATGTTGTGAAAATTGAGCCTGGTCATGTAATGTTTTCCCATTTGAGTCTCATCTACATGAATTTTACTGTTCATTTTTAGGGAATGACTTGTAGGACAAGTGTTACATTTTTTATTCACACCATGGTGTAACTCACAGATCTCAGTACTAATGCAGTATTAAAAAAAAAAAGCCCAGGTATTGTATGTTTTGTACAGGTGAAGCTGCAGGCGCACACATAAAACAACATCCGTTTAGCACTCGGTTGTGCAATTTTACTTTTACTTTCAGGGTCAATTTTATAGAGAATGCTGCTGATGCTCAATATGCTATCAGCAATAATTCTCTAAATTATACACAATACCTAAAAAAGAGTACTGGCCATTATCTCTTTACTTTTTTCTAGAACCTCCAAAAACTTTCTCTATTTATTCTGCAATCTTTTCCTTCTATTGAATAATGACATTTTTGGTTAATGTCTAGCCTCACGAATGACAGTAGAAGGTGGAGGTAGTAGTAATTAATTTGTGTGGATACCTGGCTATTGCCGCTGCTGCATGGGCAGTAAAGAAAAAACACTGGCCAGGGGGCGAGTGCTAACTATTGAGGGCAGAGGTCCTGAGCCACATGGTATTTGCACCTGTAAATCAAAATACATGGAAGAAACCAGCTGTTCCTGTTTAATAGTTTGGGTGTAGTTAGAAAATTAAATTTGTAAGTTCCCTACTGTCCTCTTCACTGCTGCTCAACTGTTCCATTCTGCTGAGTATTGAAGCAATTCTAGTAAGTACCTTAGCTATTGCTCAGCAAATAAACACAGTTACTGCAATAATGAGCTGGGAACACAGTTTCTGGTTTGAAAAATATTTTAATAAAGGAGAAATTCATTAGCACTCACCTAATGACTCTTCTCCATTGCCCATGTTGAAAGTATCGTAAAAGGAGGTAGAGAAAGGGAAGCAGAGGCATCCTTTTTAGTTGGTGTCAGTTTCCTAAACAAAGACACCAATGAAGTTAATCTGCGTAATATAATTTTGCTGCCATTTACTTAATGGTACCTTTAAAAATAACTTTTTTATTTAAGTCTTTAAAATTGGCTTCTTCACTGATTATTTATAGTTTTACATGGTTTATATGATCTGTCTGGCGCAAAATAGCCATTTTGGCCCTGGTTCAGAAATTTATGTGTGTACAGTTTAACTTTAAATATATACCTAAGTGATAATTAAATCAATGCTAATTAACAGTAATGAGGGAATCTGAATTCAGTTGCTTTCCAAATAGAAGAATGTGAGGTATAAAAGTAAAGACATTTTGGCGGGTACCATAAGCAATATTTGTCAAGAAAAAGATGCTGCCACTGCAATGGACTGAAGTCCAGCTGTCTTTTTCAGATAGTGAATGAATTGAGTTGACCCAGATTGGTCCTGTTTCTGTTTTGTATAAACAAGATCTGCCAGTTTCAGTTGGAGGAGTAAATATAACCTGTCTTTATGCAGGTGTGCAAGACTAATAAAGTTAAATAAAAACTGTCAAGGGCATAGTCTTATTGTAACATCATCAGATAATAGAAGCATACCCCATGGAAGCAGTTGCTGGGTTCAGAAAATGAAGGGAATGACTTATTTGTGTGCTGGAAAAGCTTTTCTGCAGATGCTAGTCTAATACAATAGTCCTGGTGCTTCCAAGGGACTGGGCTAGATTGCTGTAAATTCCTGCAGCTACTTAAACTTCACACCTCTCTAGGATGCCCTGGGAATAAAGAAATTAGAGGTCTCAGAAACCTCAGGGCAAAGATGGTGCCGCCTTCTGTTTTGTCCTAGAGACAGTTTCTTTTAAAGTGGATTTACCACTCAGGCTGCTTACTTATTAGAAAGAAATACAGTGCAAACCCTTCATTTCTCTGTCCCTCCTACACTTCTACACTCTGGAAATTCACGTCAGATTCTTCCACAGCCCCCATTTATAAATCCACATTCCAAGGGAGTATAGTGAAATATTCTAATTTCTTTCTGCTGGCTACCACTTTTCTGTAAGGAGTTTTAAAAGAATAATTAAGTTTCATTACAGTTAAAAGTGGAATTATTCTTTATGGATTTGAGCCAGTGCAGTACTAGTTTCTCTGGAGGTTTTGATGGTGAAGGCAGTATCCTCTCTGAAGGGTCCTGACAGAATACGTATATTACAGTCCCTTGTCTCTGCCTCACAGGACAATAGTAAGGAGGCGTGATTGTAGCCTTGCCTCTATCATGCCCAAACTTATTTATATGGCACTCTTCAGGAAGCCGGTTTTCCTGGTATCATATACATCCTGTATGTATACAACCCACACAACCAAAATTTAGCATGCCACAGTACTTCCTATCAAATTTCCAATTGCCCGATGCCTGACACAGGGTCTGGTTTCATAATAATTATCTTAGGAAGAAATATCAACCTTTCAGAACTTTATAAAATACAACTGTTTCCATTAGGAGCAAAGTCCTTACGGTGAATAACTGTAAGCTTGCTTTCTGTAGCCAAGTAGTCAGCAAATACATTTTCATTTCAGTGAAATCATTCCTTATTGTAATTTCAAATGAAAATTGTATGAGCATTCATTTAATCTAGGGTTTGTTTCCAACGTCTTGCTATGGCTATTTTCTCCATTAACAATTCCTTACTCGTGTATCATTCACTCATCTCAGAAACGTAGGTTTTTCTGCAAGTCACTTTGAAGTTGGATGGGCAAATGAAGTTCCCCTGTGAGTTTCACTCTCTCTAAATAACATTGTCCCTCTTGATCACGTCTTACTTTTAATGGTGTCATTTGTGTGAGTCTCTAAAGTACCATTGCTCTGCATGAGCAATGGTGTCATCAGTATTTTTTCCCTGGAGAAAAGATGTGAATAAGAACGGAAAGAATTCAAGGTGTCGGGAGAAAACATTTTGCCAATGGGCACACTATATCATGAGGGGGAGGCAAAGGCACAGCTACAACACAGGCAGGCCAACGTGCATGTCCACAGATCTCTTGTGCAGGAGGAATGCAGTGGCTTGCATTGACACGGGAAGGGAAAGAATCGACGTTCGTAAGGTTATCACTTCTCGAGTATTGTCAAATGTGTGCTTTCTTATGCACATTACTGCTTCTTGACAACTATACAGCGTTACTCTGTTCTCATAGCCACTATTCAGGGTTCTCAGTCTTGTTGACACAACTTTTTCCCACACATTTGACAAATACAGGAAGTATCAAGTTCACATGCATTTTGAAACCATATAAAGGTTATTTAAAAACAAAACAAAACCCTTAAGTGTTCTGTCAATGCAGCAGTCAAACACTTTAAGCATTGATTCACTCCCTATGAATACACTAGTACATGTAAAGCAAGCCCTAAGAGGCAGAACTCTCTGTGCCACATCCAGAAGTATTCTGTGAGGCAATGAAGCAGAGAGAGATGAAAAATACAGGTATTTATGGGTGAAAAAGTCTTATTTCTTTCTAAACCCAGCAAACTTCTCTTTCCTGTGTGGCAGTTTGAAATCAGATTTCTGAATTGTGCGCTTGTGTTTAATTCCAAACTTTTGTTAAGGTAGCATCTTTCAGAGCTCAGTTGTACTGAATCATCCTCATTCTACTCCTGTTATCGAGAGACTTATCATTACTGATTTAATTTGCATTACATTCTGGCCTATTGTTACAATCTTTCCAATATTATGTTTTACTCAAGTTATTGCTTGTTACAACGGATTTCTCATGAACAACTATGCAGGTGTCTCATAGGAAATTACATAAGACTTCGTGATAGCTGAAAACTTAAATCAGCCCAGTAACTTATAAAGTAGTTCTGGAGTTGATGGAAATTAGAAGTGACTTACAGAACACACTATGTTATGTCTCTGTGTGCAGTAACGGAGTGTGTAGTTACTTTGGTAGCAAATTGGAAGATCATAGAATCATGGTTTGGGTTGGAAGGGACCTTAAGGATCATCTAGTTCCAACCCCCCTGCCCTGGGCAGGGACACCTCCCACTAGACCAGGCTGCTCAAAGCCCCATCCAGCCTGGCCTTGAACACTTCCAAGGATGGGGCATCCACAACTTCTCTGGGCAGCGTCTCATGATCCTTACAGTAATGAATTTCTTCCTGATGTCTAATCTTAATGTCTAATCTAAATTTCCCCTCTTTCAGATTAAAACTGTTACCCATTGTCCTATTGCTACACTCCCTGGTAAAGAGTCCCTCCCCATCTTTCCTGTAGGCCCACTTTAAATATTGGAAGGCTGCTATAAGGTCTCCCTGGAGCCTTCTCTTCTCCAGGCGAAGCAACCCCAGCTGTCTCAGCCGGTCCTCATAGCAGAGGTGCTCCAGCCCTCCCAATTATCCTTGTGGCCTTCCTCTGGACTCGCTCCAACAGGTCCTTCTTTTGTTGGGGCCTTCAGAGCTGGACGCAGTGCTCCAGGTGGGGTCTCACCAGAGCAGAGCAGAGGGGCAGAATCTCCTCCCTTGACCTGCTGGCCACACTGCTTTTGATGCAGCCCAGGATACGGTTGGCTTTCTGGGCTGCAAGCACACGTTGCTGGCTCACGTTGAGCTTCTCATCAACAAACACCCCCAAGTCCCTCTCCTCAGGGCTGCTCTCAATCCATTCTCCACCCAACCTGTATTTGTGCTTGGGATTGCCCCAACCCATGTGCACTTGGCCATGAACTTCATGAAGTTTGCATGGGTCCACCTCTCAAGCCTGTCCAGGTTTCTCTGGATGGCATCCCATCGCTCCAGCGTGTCAAAGATGGAACAGTCTCTCCAATAAGCATAATCCATATTCACAAGTATGCTTGTTTCCATCTTCCTCTTTAGCATACACAAAAATAGCTTTGCAAAAAACAATCATTAACATGCAAAATACCCCGAGTTTTCTAATATTTCACTAGCAATGAGACTGAATCATAAAAGGCAGCATGTGGGATTTGGATGACAAATCTGTTTACTTTTATCTTGGAATCATAGAACCATAGAATCTTCATGGTTGGAAAAGACCAACCATCGAGTCCAACCATACACACATAAAAGAACCCCCTACAATTTCTGCCACTCAGTAGGCTTTTGTCTCCATGTAACCCCTAATGAATAAATAATATTGATGAAGTTAGTTAAAATAATAGTACAAAGAGGCTGGAGAACTGAGTTGGAACTGAGTGGAGGTTACGTGCAGGGAAAACTGTTAAATTGCATAACAAATTGAGGGAAAATCTAATTCTTCCAAAATTGAAAAGAAAAATTTCTAGTGACTTCATGGGAAAGTGATTCATGTCCAAAATTAGATATTTAAAGTTGTTTGAAGTATCCCATGGAAGCATGTTGTCAATTCATGGCACTGCTGCTGCTTAGAGAAACTACGTGATGTATCCCCACATCCCAGGATTCGGTCTCTACCTTTGTGGGACAACGGTCACCATGAGTGCTCAGTCCCAAACCTCGGTGTCAACAAGGCCTCTCTGTACAATTTCAGTAGAGTTCAGATTATGTCTTCATCTGCTCCGAAGTTTTGAATTGGTCAAGGGTAATTTCCTAAGATAGTCTTTGTGCTAACAATAAAATCTCTTGTGTGCAAATATAATCTATAAAAAGCTGTAAAATCTTAAACAAGTGCTTGCACATCATCAGTTTTCATTGTTCACTGAATAAATAAAAGATGAGATCATTAAAACATGTTAGTAATGTTCAATGAATAATAATAATGTTTACTGAGACAATCTAAAATAAATAATATTAATGAGCATTCTCATACCTTCCTATTAGTACAAATATGATCATTAACTTAACCTTTTAATACTTTTTATTATGTTGTTGTTAAACATCCAATAATGTGTTTTTAATGAAATCTTATTTACTGAACAATGAGATAGCTGAGTCAATAAATTTAATTAGCCATGCAAAAATGTTAATTTAAAAAAAACAAGGGAAAATTACATCTGTCGGAATACTGCTGCTCCCAGTCAGAATACTGACAGCTCTATGTCAGAAAGGTTGCCAGGACCCACTCACAGACACCAGAGTGACAGCAGTGCTGGAGTCCACCTGTGGCAAGGGACCCTACATGGTCCAGGGTCCCAGAACCTGGGGCTCAGTATGGCTCTCGGCATCTCTGCAACAGGCGGGATCCTGGAGAGCTGCAGTGACTTCATGCTCCCTGCATATCTTGGAAGAGCTTTAAAAGTTTTATCAAACTAAAGCCTCAGACGTTGTTGCTAGGTTTGTCTTGGAAGGAAGAAGTCTCAAAGGTGGATCTCAAGATCAACCATTTATAAAACTACTCTATTTCTTAAGAAAATGTTTTTTAAAAATCTGTGAGAATATAAAACCCCCATATATGTCCCATAGGATTTATTCCACTAGATTGTCAAGCCTTTTGTGTAAATTATTAGAAGACACAATGTAGGCACAATTTCTACATGGTATTCACTAGAAAACATAAATTATTCATCTTTTAAATTAGGGTAATTGGATTAGGCAGCTGTCTGTGTGAGTGCAATACTAGCCATGTGCTAATGTATTTTTTCTGAGGCTGTTGCCTGACTAAGACACTGTATCATTGGATTTATCAAGGAAATTTCAATTCTATAGACTGTAGGAAATGTTTTTTTTCTTGTTTGACAAATGCCAGTAGACTCTGTGCAACTTTTTCCATGTTATCTGCATGCACATAGATAGGCTTTTTTTTTTCCTTTTTCCCTGTCCTCAGAAAATTGAAGTGTTAGAAAGAATGATTTCTCCATGAGGAAATCTTCACATAGTGAAGTCTCTACTGGATGTATTGAAAGCTTAGTAATATTAGTGGAGAGATTTTAGGAGTTTAGATCAGGATATAGATAAGCCATTCTGGTGAAACACAAAAAAAGAACGAAAAATCAAACTTTATAAATAAAGAAAAATCCTGATTATACTGAATTATGTATTCTGTACAACACTTTAGTAAATTCTGCAACATGGAATCCATTGTTTTCACTGATTTCACATGGGCAGTATCCATGTTTTCACATTCACTCACCTCAGATTACTTTTACCATTTTTACCACACTTTTTTTAGTCTTCACATAAGATATAAACATCTTAACTCAATTCACTGACTTCCAGATGGCAACAGTGACTCAGTTTGGAGAGTGGTCTTACTGAGGACTACCATATTACTGCTCAAAGAAATTTAACATCATTCAAATTTGTCATATGAAACCTGAAAAACTGAATGTCGTAGCCTATGAATTCACGTAAGAAAGTTAGCTTCTGTACATTTTCTTTAACTGTCTTCTTTGAAAAGCCTTCCTTCCACTTAAACTATCCAAAATCAATGGGGTGGGTTTTGGCTTTTTAAAGAAACTCGTTAAAAAATTAAGTATTTTAAATATAATATTTAATCCTTGGAATATGTACAGTTTTAGCTGCAAGCACTGCTGTCTTCATTTTAAATAACTTTTATCTTTTCACAATAGTAGCAATTTTGTAGAGGGGGGAAATAATTAGAATGCTTCATGATTTCAGCTGCTGAACATGATCGTATATGCCTAAGTGTTTCCAGTTTTGAAAATTCAATTTTACTACTCTGTCAGGATAATGTTCATTTTATAATTTGAGCTTTAAAAAAAGATGAACAATTTATTTTTTTTTGACAGGCCTGTATCCTTTTATTCCTCAGAGCAATTGTAGATCTGAAGCCAAAATTTACATCAATTCATTCTAGTAGTCTGATTCTCAGTTAAAAAACTGAGATTTAGAAGATAGAGTGTAATTAAGCTATGTTATATGCAAGAATACAATTCTGTACCAACTTTTACCCTATATTTTTAAAATGGAAAACATAATAGGCATTTATAGTCTAAGGTAGACTCTGTCTGTTGAGTGCTCAACTTACATGATTCTTTTTACAGGTCACACAGGTGATTGTTGAATAATGAGCAGTCTGAGAAACCTTTTGGCAATTTGAAAATTTTACCGCAAATGTGGGCGTAGGAAGAATAAAAATGAAGCCAACTTTATAATAAACTGAAAATAACGTTATTCATTATTACTAATATCAGAAAATCTGGGTCTTTGCATAACATGAGGAGAATGAATCTATTTGTTACCCACATCCTATTCATGAGCATAGGCCCAGATGTACCTGAGTGGCAGGAGGTAGGTACCGCTAGTCTATGGGCATTTCAGTCTGTGGAACAGTTCATAAGGAGCACAGAAAAGATTAGAATATATTAGAGTAGCTTCTGTGTAGCTCAGTAGCTACTTGGTAATTTATAAAGGTTATGTTCTCTTCCTTTCATTTGATTTGTTGAATTTCTGCACTCAGGAGAATATAAAAGGGATTGCTTTGGTTTTTATAATTTCTGAGAAGAAAAAGAGACATTGTTTGGCCATCACAGTTAAGGCATGCCATACTAACTTTGAATATATGAATCACATTATCCATCCGTCACACAGATGGACTTGAAACAGTGCAAATGAATTTATTTTCGTTTTATAGGTCCTATTGCTCTGAGGAAATATAACCTATGCTTTAAGGAAAAAACAAAAAAAAAACCCAAAACAAAACAAACAAAAAAAACCCCAGAAGACCCTCTCACAGATGATTTTACTTTGGTGTTTGGTTTTTTTTTTGGTACCCTGGATTAGGGTTGAATTTTTAGAGTTCTCTGCACATTTCATGTGCGTAACTCTTAATTTCTAAAAGACGGTGTGTAGTATACTCATGCAGTTAACATAACAACTTGGCTACTAATGTTAATCCTCAGCACACTTAAAAATGAGGGTAATGCAAATGTGCATACAAGTAAATTCACATTATGTGGGACTTGTATAACATTTATAATTAGGATTCACTTTAAAAGTGCATGAAAATGCCAGGAGGAAATTTAAAGTGACATGTATTACTGTTATGCAAATCCAACACTTACTAAATTCCTTATTCTCATACTAAAATCTGCTATCTAAATAATTGCTTCACAACGGGAAATTATCACCAGCAGCCAAATTCTCCTCTCCCTTCCAACCCTTCCCTTGATTGTGTTTATTCAGTAGTACAACAGCATTCAACGGTGCTGATAAACATGCTTAATGTTCATTTAGTTAAGCTTCAGTAAACTGAGCCTCTGGAATTAGCAATCATTGGTTACAAGGATGCAGTACATAGTGCAGTATATTAAACTACTCCACCAGAACCTTAGCTAAAAGAGCGAGGAACATTTCAAAGCGCGGTTGACATTTGTTACTTTTTTCTTGGCATTGTCACTAGCTTTTACATCTGCTCATAAATCATTTTTAGCCTAATGTAGTATTGAGCCATCTTGTTTTGCAGTAATAACCAGAGCGCTGCCCAGCAGAGGGAACACAAACAGATACCCAGACTTAATTATTAGGACAGGCAATGGTGACTTCAGTTCCTCAGCAAGTGAGAGAAAACCATCAGGATCTGATAATTCTTTTAAGAGATAATTATAGATGGAGTATGATAAGTAGAGAATAAACTTCCAAAACAAGTTTTAAAAATATCAGACATGCACAAAATAAGCAGGATTTCTATTTCATCTACCATATTGCTTTGTGGGCTGGCAGCGTGAGAAGCTCCTCCTCATTTTCACTTGCTCTGCTTTTATAAGAAAAATTACAGATATGAGGCCTTCCAGCCAAGGCCAAGCAACCTCTGCCTAACTGAACTGTGGCTAGAATCAGAGTTTTCCTTTTTCTGCTTATAAAAGGACTGGTCCACCTTATTATGTACAAGTCCATACCATTTACCCAGAGCAATTTCTGCAAAGTAAAACTTCCTATGTCAGTCACTGGAACTGAGCTACTGTGGTGCTCTTGGGGGGTCAATAGTTGTAAGAACGGTAATCCCGTTAGAATTTGACCATGTTTAGGGGAAAAAATCTCCACCACTGCTCCAACTGTTGAGTTTCATACGAATAGCCGGGGTAAATGAAGAGATGTTCTAATAACAAACACTATTTACTCTGAAAATTAATATTTAAGACTTTAAAATACATGATGGTGATTTACTTCCAAACACATGGGTTTATTACAGGTTTCTGTAGTGAGGTCTTGGAGTTTACCATTTAATCTTTGCTTCAAAATCAATCAAGAGCTGAATACATTTGGTATGGAGCTTGGTTGCAATTTGCTTGATTCTCTTGCTGGCATTTACACAGTTTTCATCTGAAAACATGCAAGATTGAACAGTAACGACATATTTTTACAAGCTACCAGTGGGGCTTTCATTGGAACAAGTATTTGTGGCAAAGTAATTAAAGAGCAAATTTTGCCACATGTACTCTCCAAACAGCTGTAGGTAAATATTCCCAATAATGAACTGCCTGAATTATTTTAGTTAGATGAAGTGGCAACAGCAAGACTCATTTCAAGACATTTTTCCAGATGACTGGCCTGGTACTGATCCCATTGATACCAATGTAGGTCTTGCATCACTCCTGTTCTGTCTCGCACATCTCCAGCTGTTAGGAGTTCACCATGCCCACTTTTGTAACTGTTTCCCTAAGAACAAGAATTTCACAACTGAACTATGATTATATATCTGAAAAGGTGCAATTAAATGGAGAAAATATGCCAACAAGCACAGGAGATCGGGATCCAGTCTCATTTGCTGTTTTGGAAACTTTTCATCCTCGGTTTAATAAAGACAGAAATTTTGCCACCATTTAAACATTACAAGAAAAGAAAATATGAAATAATTTCTCAGGGCAATGGGGGTTAATTCTATCACTGAGACAAACCCTTTGTACTTGGTTATAATCTACACTCGTAGTCTCTGAATATAGCTCCGATGATATCGATGCTGCAGCTTCTATAACTGTAGAAGCTTAGCACATCTGCTACACCAATCTGGAATGAAAAAAATGTAGAATTGTAACTCCCAGAAAACACTAGCACTTACTTCTACCACCTCTATGTGGAAAAATGCTGCAGACCTGGATTAAACTCACTTAATGCTAGCTAAATGTAAAAAGACTATGAAGCCAGTCTATGTCAGACATTTCTGTTTTGTCTATAGCCATGGAGAGAGCGAGAGAGAGAGAGAGAGAGAACTCATCATGTTGCATCTTGGTGCTCAAGATTTTTTGGCTGTATTAACTGCTGTAGGAAGTTTTTTCCCTTTAATTGCAGTAGGACCCTGTCTCTTAGACAAGCCACTTGAAGTGCTGCTGGCTACAGTGAGCTGGGCTGACTGCTGGCCTTTCTGTCTATATAGTGCCCTGGATTTCAGTCAGGGTTTTCAAGAGTACTATGTCAGTCAGTCTTTGTAAAATATGGCCCAATTTGCATTTTTAAGCAGTAGATACGTTACAGGGAAGACGCTTTTCTTGTAACAATTATGTCGAGCCTATTTTTAGAGGAATAGCATACAGCATTCCTTTGTTAGTAGATTATTCCTCTTGGAAGCAGAAGGCAATTTCTGAATTGCTTTAAAAAAACATTAAAAAATATTTTTGCTGTCAACTTAACTTTTTGTTGCATGTTAGAACTCTACCAGGAGAAGGGTCCTAAAAGACAAGGCACAGCCTCTCCCTGTGTCACCCCTCCTGCTAATGGTAGCAATATATGCAAAGCAAAAAACATGAGAAAAAGGAAGGTCAAAGCTGTCAGTTTGGGAGTTCTGAAGAAAAGCACATGCCAACCAAAAGAAAAAAACGAACAAGCTGCAGCTCAAAATTTCTTCTGAGTTGCAACAAAACTTATCCTCCTTTCCAAACAGTATAAATAGTAAGTATTCACTGACAGAAGGTAATTTCAGAAGCTAACAACTTCAAGACATGGATCTTCAGTACAAGTTGGTCTGCCAGTGCAGAAATGTCACATGATGCAAACCTCTCATTTCCTTACAAGAAATAAAGGATGAATCACTGACTTCTGTTAGGAATCAGATTTTAAAATATCAACACAATGTATACCTTCAATAGAAACTCAAGTATTTTTCTACATTGTAGCATTTAATTTCACCCTGCATGGTTTATAGTCAAATGTAGGTACTGAGATAACTTAACTTTTAACCTGACTTCCTAAATAATCACGTATACTCTGTGTGTGTGTGTATGTATCTGCCTGTCATTCTTTCTTCCAATAATTTTTCAAGCAGCTAGCCAATTTTCGCTAAATTGGATAGAAAGATACAAGTCTAAGATAAATTTAGCTCCTGAGAGACTTAGAAGGACATCTAGCTGGAATAAAGGGGAGGGAGAGGAGAGGGACAGATGTTTGTGGAAGTTCACCCCTGAGGACACAAAGGATATGAGGCATCTTACAGAACTGTGCTTATTACTAGAGCTGGCCAGAGTGCCAATAATAACATTTACCCAGAAAGTAAGACATGCTAATAATTCATTATGAACAGGGTACTTGGAAGGGAGCAACAAGGGTAGGGACAGACCAGTCTGTATTCGTAGGATCTCTTCAACTTGTAAGAGTATAAATACAATTCTGCTTCATATTGATGGATGGGAGAGTTCCTTCATATTTCCACGGTAAATATGCCCAGCAGACTATAGTATGTATAGCATTTCTTATTTTAACAGGAAATTCCCAGAAAGAAAATCAACTCAGCTAACTTAAAAATCATAATTGAGACATTTTACCATTTTACTTCTATTAAAAAATAATATACTGAGTATATTACTATAATAAAACATTAACGATAAAAAAGTAGGGAGGTTATTGGAAGAGTTGAAGGAGAGGAAGAGCCAGACATAAGGTGATGTGATCTCTTTGAGCTGGAGACTAATTTTAAAGAAAGGACTACCCTGTGATCATCTTCCAGAACTATGTCAGCAGTTGGGCACTTGCAAATTTGAGGCACCGAAAAAACACATGACACTTTTTAATGTGCATGTGTGTAAAGGAGGCAGATGCTCAGAGAGACGTATGCAGAAGGCAGAAGCCTTGTATTTCCAAAGGCATGAAGATTAAAGGTAGACTATTAGCAAGAAAAGGAACAAATAAAACTGTGAGCAACTATTCCTTAGCAGATGAATGAGAGTGCTTAGAAATATGGTAATAAGGTTTGGAAGATGGTGACAGTGTTTTGTAGCTGATGATAATGCACAATGTAACAGATCATTATTTCACAACTCAGTGCAATCATAAGCATGTTACTTGTTTAATGAATGTAAAATTATTTTTTATTTAACTTTGTAGTTAATAAAATTTGCATAAGCTATGTTAGGATTGCTAGGGGTTTAGGCTACCCACCCCTTGTAGTAAACTACTTCATGTTCTTTTAATTTATAAACACATTACTCATATTAAAAATTCATTTCAAAAAGATCTACTAAGTTAATTAACTTGTGTTTTCTTTCTTCATTGAAAGCAATGACTGGAGACTAAGGAAAATACCAGTTTTATGAACAAATCTATGAGTTCAAGACAGAAAATGAGTCAAACATACCTTGGAAGATAACATTGCTTAGTAGTCAATAGCCTTACATAAAACCATAGCATTTTATGATAAACATTTTTCAATGCGCACTTACAAAACTTTTAAACTTCCCTTTTTAAGATCCACAAAACAATGATAGTATATAAAATAGTGAGGAGAGAAGCAGTAGTTTGAGTGACATTTGTAGTTATTCCTTCTTACAGGTGTGTTCCCTTCATTTCCTGAAAAGCTAGTGTCTTTAGCTACGCAGGATCTCTTTGCGTTATTTGAATTCAAGAGTGATAACTCTCAGGAGTAAATCTGGAAAAGGTGCCATATCTGCAATTCTAAATGGGCCTGCTGATCTTGGCCAATGCAGTCATCATAACTGAGGCATCCAAAGACAACTCTAAGGAGTTCTGAAGCTTCTTTCAGTAATGCCTCTTTCAGTAAAACATAAAATATTTGAAATATGGGTTGGAAAAGTGGTGTGAACTTTGAGTGATGCTCATTCCTGAGCATCCTGCCTAGTCTTCAGAAACTCTGGGAAGAGAAAAAACCAATGTGGCTTACCATATGTCTTCAAAAATCTGTAGAACTGTACGGGGTTTTCTGTCACAGAGATGTTTTAACTGCTGCCTAGATGGAGTCCTAAGCACTAGGAAAACCCCAGTGATTTCACATCATCACTGAATATTATTTCTCCTCATAGTTTCTATATAAGTGTCACAAAGAGCCATGAAGAAGCCATCAGAAACTTCTAAGAAGTACCAGTGGGGAAAATCGTTAACAAATGTATAATTATTATTAAAGCTTTAATAATTAAGTACATACATAAAAAGATAACATTTTATTTCCTGGCTCTGCATTTCTTTCTTCATCTATTTTTCTTTAAACACACAATCTGATTTTCATAAAGACCAATCAATTATGATATTGCTTAATAACTCTGCTGGGTATTTTTCAGGCACACAGCAATAAGCTTAGTAGAGTTTCAAATAGGAGTTAACAGCTTTATCAGCTAAACAATTATTCCTATGAGCTGATGCTTCTATATCAGTTAAAAGTTTTCATTAATAAAAGTTAAAATTAACAAAAACATGGAGAAAATCTTGTCAGACTATGTTGCTGCCTAAAGAGACAATGTTTTATAATTACTTAGGAAGAAACTTTCTTTCCCAGAATCTAAAAGCCAGATTTATATAAATATTTTCTTACGAATACATTTAGAATTTTATTAACTTGTTGGCCTGGAGAGGAATTGTCAAGTCTTGAACCAAAGGAATTACCCTTTACTGTCCCTGTAACCACATAATAGTATAATGGCATAAGAGCTGGCTAAATTTGAGTTTGGTTGTATAAAAACGTATCGGGGAAAAAGGATCTAGTGGAATGATATTAGCAAATCAGTACATATATTGCGAAAACTGTAGCCTCAAGGATGCATTTCTGCCACATTAACTCATTTCAGATTTCATTCACTATGTGGAGAGCCTGCAACTTGGTCTCTGAAAGGAATATCCTAAAGCTACGATCTATCAGTCTGGATATCTCACCTTTCTCTTCATGAGTTAAACAAGGATAAACAATGAAAATAAACTATCTGAAATATGGAAGGAGCCTTTGTAAAAGTAACCTGGTTTCTCACTCTATCTCTCTGGATCTCTTTCTCTCTCTCCCTTATTATTTTGACTCAGAAAATTACTGAAGCATCATTTCATAGTAATATATCTACTTAAATAATTGGATGTCAAATACTTGCCTGAAAATGTTACTCTTCTAAGAAAATTTATATTATGTGCCAGGAAAACAAAATCACTATCCTCTAGCACTGTATCATTACTGTTGTTACAGCTCTGCTGTTAAATTTGCGGCGTGATAGTATCGAGTTCAGAAAAATAAACAGAGAAAGAACAATGAGCTGGATCTTGAGCGCTATAATTCAGTGGAATCTGATTAAAACCAATTTAACTTCACAGGTGATCTGACCCATAACAGATCTGGAAATCATGTCTCCATCTTTACTTTGGAAAGAAAGATTAGTAGTGGGAATAGACAATGAGGGCTTCTGACAAATATTGACTTTTTCTAGTGGTAATTACTGCACAGACTGATTGGGAGCATCTGAAAGAAGGATCTGAACATGAAATGCTGCCAGGAGTTGATAGTGTAGCTTGTCTTTAGTAGCTGTAACTAACTGTGACTGGTGTGGACCTGCACTAGTGGCTCTGAGTTTTAAACAAGAGAACAGGGCAAGAGAGATAACTCTGAACATTGTAGGGTACCTATATTGTCATCTTTCCCCACTGAAAAACAACTTTTTGAGGCTAAAACCTGCAAATACTGGTTTTTGTTTACACAAATGTTTATACAGAATTGAAAAATTATTTCACTTAATTATTTCAGTTAAGTACTGCAGAATGGCTTTATTGCAGGAGAAAAATCCTGAACAAAGCTGCAGTTAACAAAGAGTAATTGATACCGTCAAATTCCAGGGGGTTTGCCTTTTACAGGTGTACACAGCACGCACTTGTAAGGTCACTTACAGGCCAATACTTATTAAACAGTGGGTCTGGAATGCCCTGTTTCCTTCATGGACTTGCAGTATCTTATCTGTAAAAGCATCTTTCACTAAGCGGCTTCATTTGCACTTCTTCAGGTCTATCTTCTGCGGCTTAAATGGATCTATGACGTTTGACAACATATGCGGGTTTGGTACCTGAAAAATGATCAATACATCACGATAAAAGAGTGAGTAGCCACTTGAGTATCTTCTGGGTTTATATAGCAGTTCAGGGGAAGGAAGGATATCCACATGGCAGTTCTTTTGCTTTACGCTTATGCATCTTAAAATAGGAAGTTTTGTAACAATATATTTCATAAGATTGATCTTCTGTGCCTGACCAATAAACGCATAAAATGGAAGATGGCTCAGAGGAGCTGGGGAGGGCCACGTGCCCTGAAGCTCAGGGACTGATGCGCGGTGAGTCTGAGCCCAGGTGCCACAACGAAGCTGACGTTGATCAGCTGGTGCTCTAAATGTTTCTCCTTGAGCTTATGAAAAGGGTGTGAGTGTCTCCCTGAGTTAGCCAGGCCAGCCTGGTGGGAGTGAACAGGTGGCTCAGCCCAACAGAGGGTGTAAAATCTAAATACCAAAAGTATTTCAAAGAGAGCAATGGGTTCGATGTGACTGTAACCCATCTACTCCTTCCCAGAGTAGCAATGACCAGCGTATTCCAGGGACCAGCAACGGGAATCACATCGGTATTGTAATTAAACTGTTTATTCCAATTGCCAGGTATATATTTTGCCGAGTGTACCTTGCATTTATATTGTATTATGCAATATATGTGGTATTGCTCTGCTAAATCAGAAAGTCTGTGTAATATCTACTAACTTTAAATAAGTAAATTTGGTATTAAGCATAGCACCCTCCATGTGTGGAGTAGCTAAAAGAAGTTGATCAGACAGTATTGGACTCTGACACCTTCACATAAGAAATATCAGTTTAACAATAGCTGACAGGACTGGGGAACCATGTGAATTGATCTGTATCAGATGCCAGTGAGAAAAGAGGATTCATGTAGCATCTTTGTACAGTGCTTTTCAAGTAACAGACAACTTTTGCAAAGTTTTTTAGATAATATTCTTCTGAGTTGCTGACCAAAAATTCCCTTACCCAAATGAACTAATAAAAGAAGCCTGTCATCAAAGGTTGCAATTATTGCTTTGGTGAATGAAGGGGAAAATGAAGCAGATTTAACATTTTAAAATGTACTTTATAGTTACGCAATAAACTTCCCAAGTGTTAAATGGAGGATTAAATTCAGTATTAGATCTCAAAAATATGAAATTTTATCAAATTATTCCTTCCATCTAAAGAGTCAAGTAAATCCAGTTTTATTTGATTTCTGAACTATTTTAAGCTTTGTATGGTTTTTGATGCTTTAGGATATTAGTTAGTTAGAAGGATGGTGCTATTATTCTGTTTCTATATCTTATGTAAATGATGACATTTTTATGGTGACCACTGTTGCAATAACATTGCTATTCTGAACTTATATTGGAATTTTTATATATGAACTCTGCTTAAATGTGTGCAAAGACTATTAACTCCAAGCAAAGAAAGAGAAAGCTTTGGAGACAAATAAGTTAAGCTGGCATACTCAATACCATTCATTTGATAGAATTAGCAACAAAATACAGGATATACTCTTATGTCTAACCATGAAATACATAATGTAAACCACTGTTTACAATATAGTGTGGCAGCATTGTCTTAAGAGATGTGTTACTTTGTTCTTGTTTTGTCGTTTGGTTTTTTCTTCTTCTTTTTTTTTTTTTTTTTAAACTTAATTGCAATATGACACTATAATGTTGCTGTTGCTGGTTTTTTTCCAAGTCAGAAAATCATACCTCATCATCACTAGGACAAAAAAACATCCGACTTCTTGTTGTTATATTGCCTTTTGCAGAACCAGTGTCATTCTAAAAAGTCACTGTTAATGAATTTGAAAATATAACTTGCAGTTTGCATCTATGAGCATAACGCATGTCTTTAGAGACTCTCCCAGATTCAGAACTGTATTGTTTACTTCCAGACTGTCATCTAAACTTATTAATACAAAATCAGGAAATATACATCTGCACCAATTCTTACTCATCGTGGCTTATATTGGGACTTTATTTGTAATTGCAAATACATGTAAAGTGCAGCTTACAGTTTACTGTTCCCAAGAACAGTTTGGCAGTTACGGCCTATTGCAAGTTGCTCATTAGTGCCAGAATTTACTGACACTGTTACTCTCCTCAAATATTCCTTCTCATGTCCTGGTACATGGGCTACTTCAGATGTAAAAGCTGAACTGTTTACATTGCTTATCTGGCTTATCTTTATCTCTTCTGTATGTGGCTGTGTCATGGTTAAAAACTGCTTTCCTTATGCTTTACTGTCATGATACAAGTACTGTGTGCAAGGGAATAAGGTACCTATGTCGCCTTCCCAGCAAGGATTACTGCCTATTTCTGCAGGGACAGAATGAAGAAAGGGCTACGGATTTAAGTCTTTTTGCTCTTGTCATGGTTTAATGCCCAGCCGGCAACTAGGACCACACAACTGCTCGTTCTTCCCCTTCCCACAGGCTAGGGAGAAGAGGTAGAAAAGGTCTGTGTGTGGGGAAACTCATGGGTTGAGATAAAGACAGTTTAATAGAACAGCAACAGAAGAGGAAAATAATAACCATAATCATGGCAAAAGAATTTACACAAGTCACGCTCACGACCCAGTGATCGATTTCCCAGCCTGTCCTGTGCAGCGATTGCGGATTTCTGCCCCTTGGCCAACCCCCATTTATATACTGAGCGTGATGTCTGTGCTATGGAATATTCCTTTGACCAGCTTGTCCTGTCTATGCTTCCTCTCAGCTTCTATGGAAAGCTGAAAAAGTCCTTGACTACGCTAAACATTACTTAGCAACAACTAAAGCAGTGTTATCAACATTATTCTCAATAAGTTTCTGCCTAGGTATAACTTTGAAACTCACTCTTATGAGTATTGTTCCTCCAGCCTGTGCTTGAACTGTGCAATTGGTCTAAATCTGTTTATTTTCTCTGACTGGATGATTAATCCGCAAGTTACTATTTCTTTAGCCAGAATCATGTTCTGTTTCATACTGTCTTTTCATTTAATCGCTTTAGCTGGCTAGAACTCAAATCTCATAGGATGAATAGCATTGGAAAGCCTTGCAGGGATCAGGGTTTCTTTAACTCTAGCAAGTGTTATTCGTTACTGGGTTTGGAGAAGCTTTCACAAAACACAGTAAGCATGAGGCATCTCATATTAATGTCCATATATTATTTTAAATAATTTAATAATTCAACCTGTGTGTATGGGTATACATATATGCCAAATAATCAAAACGAGTGATCTATTTTATAACTTAGTCTTTGAGTATCAAATAGAAGACGCTTTATAGTGGATTGCTCTTCCATCTTCTGAATATCAGGCAGCTGATTTTTCAAGTGATTGGTATCCTGAGAAAAGGAGGATTTTAAATACCATGTCTCTTCTGAAAATCTAGGTTTGGTCAGCTAAAAGCAGTAGAAATAATTGTGATGGTCACACTTTGAAAAGAAACTATTTAAGGGTGCTTAATTCTTTAACTCACATTCCGTATTTAGAAAGCAGGAAATTTCCTCTGTTATGTGATCGTCCCTATAGCAATCAGGTGCTCATGAACAAAATGAAACAAGAGTCACCTGTTCAGTGGAACTTCAAATCATTTACTATACAGACTGGTAAAGCAATAAAAGTCAATAGGACATACAGAGTGTGTGGTAGAGGCAAAAAACTGAAGCAAGAGTGCAAGAAGTGTTCTTTAGCATTCCCTTGATTAGCTAAATGCTATTCCCATATCATCCCAGGAACAGTTCCTCACCACAAGCATAGGCAATCTCATTTTCTGTGTGTCACATGGGGTGCAATGAATGCAGAAGCAGTAGAAACAGTTGAGACCAGTTCTTGATGGCAGCTGTCTTTTAGTTCAGATGAAAACAAGTTGTCTTCCATTGTGATGAAGAATCAGAGAGAAAAATCTCTTAGAAGTACATCAATGACTGTACTTTTGTCCTTTCCAGATATATGCAGGGGGATAGATGGCATCATATTGCTTTCCACCTGGGACATACAGCATTAGCCTTTACATTCAAAACCAGAAGCAGTGATTATAGCGAACTCTTCTACCCCTTTTTCTGTCTTTTTATAAGTAGAATTGAAGGTAAAAGGGCATTCTGTCAGAGGAATGTGTACTCTACATCTAAATAAAAAAAAAAAAAAAGATGATAATGACTAGAAAATAATTTACAACTTAAAACAAGTAAGAAAACAGCCATGCTTGGTGTTAAAACTTTAAGATTTCTAATAGACTAGAAACTCAGTGCTTAAGTTTAGCGTTTTAACATCTATGCAGCTTATAAATCATTTTTTAATGCAATATATTTTCTGCAGACCACTACAGTTAGTCTTTGCTTGATATTACCTTGTAAATTATTGAGGCAGTTTCATACAATGCATCACCTTTATTCATTATTAAGAAGGCAAGCCACAGAACTCCCATATTTTCACTTAGGTGCTATTAATAACAAGAAGAGAGCTAACCAAGGCAGGACAAGAATAAGGATTGAACAACGAGAAAACATTTCAATTAAATTTTCTTCTTCGCTGGAGAAAAAAGGATAAACATTTAAGTCTACCTAACAAAAAATACTGGAATGAATTAATCAAAGATGAATGTAGCTTTAATTGAACTATTGATTATTTTGTTATTTTTAGCTAGCATTTA
Source organism: Dromas ardeola (assembly GCA_013398915.1). Lineage (NCBI taxonomy): Eukaryota > Metazoa > Chordata > Aves > Charadriiformes > Dromadidae > Dromas > Dromas ardeola. The sequence continues at coordinate 217,567 of VYZM01016293.1, read as the reverse complement.
AAAAAATACATAATTGCTAGTGTACTAGCAATAGGATTGATAACTCTTCTGTTATCCTAATTAAAACATGAAATGTAGGTTATTATTTTTTTAAACAGAAAAGATGGGAAAACACGTCATTTCCAATATTCAGAGAGCTTCACATACGTTGCATTGCAACTTTTATTTCTTTATTTATGTTTTCATACTTACTTACTCAAGTTATATTCCAAGGTAGATGACAAGGATAACCAGAAGATAAATGTTTGCTTATCATGCGGTAATGGACAGCGTGTGCTTGAAAGGCAATATTTGAAATTGTGTACCCTAACACTAGGGAAAAAGCTGGAGAAAGAGCAATGCCATTCTAAATAGTTGAGGTTCATATGAAACACGTGAAACTTTCCTCAGACATTTTAGAAAACTTGTGGCATCCTTTTGTTTTCACCCTGAGCTCTAATTCTGTACAGGAAGTTGGATTTTAAGCTCTAAATAGTGTTCCCACTACCGCTTTGGATGCCCTGGGTGGTGCTGACAAGTAATGCATTCTCTTATTCTCGCCATTCTCCAGGGGAGCTATGATGCTTAACGCTTTGCTTCAATTCTATAATACCTTATAATTGAACACAGATAAAAACGCTGCAAGTTGTATATGCAGTTTATTATTACATCTTAAACTTTTAAATATAAATCCCTGTGTACATATAATATTAAAGGATACTAATCAATTCAGCCATAAATATCCCAATGTCTGTATTTGCTTACTGAGTGTAACTACCTTTTGAAAAATGTGTCTCTCTGAGATCCCCATGGGAACATGGTGCTGTAAACCTTACCCTTTTTATACACCTTACTTTTTTTATACACTTTTACCCTTTTGTTTAACAAGGCAGTCAGAGTTCTGCACTAACTTTAAAAATGGAAAACCTATTTCCCAGGGATATTTTTTGAAATCGTTTTTTTTTGCTTTTCAACTTGTCCATGTTCATAATCTTTTTTGCTTGCTTTGTCATGAACATTCGTGCAATACTTTTTTAATGCAAATGTAATCTTTCACGTGTGGATAAGAACACTTCCCATAAAAATACTAGGATTCATTATTCACTTAAAGAGTGCTGGCTCCTTTTCAGTAAACATCACTTTACCCAACCAAGCAGAAGAAGAAATACAATGGAATTTAGATGTCTGAACACGAGGAACTGGAGCAATAAGTTTTGAAAACAGAATGGAAGCTGAATCTTGGAGAGAAAAAAAAAAAAAGGCTAAGGCTGAAATATAGCTTAATATTTCATTTGTCATGATGAAGTCCAAATCTGAATGTGAAATTATTTCAGAGAGAAAAGGGAAATATTAATTAGATCATCTTTTCTATCTGTGGCTGCTGAGAAAAACCAGTCAGTGGTGGATTTCTTTGCAGAATTGTTTATTTCCTACCTCAGGTGTGGTGATAACTCTGGTATTAATATAATATATTTTCTTAACCAATTCAAATTGTGCATTTACCGTAAAAACTTTTTTTAAGGGGGTTAATACAGAACTCCTTACTTAAGTGAAACTAGAACATGACTTTGGCCGAAAGGTAAATTGAGATTGTAGCCTGATGGGGAGTCAGCATGAGCTGCCTGCTCTCAGATGAGCTTTTTCGTGATTGCTTATGTAACATGGTGACCTTGGGATAATTTTCTGCCAGCCACAGAGAGGTTTTTTTTGACTTGATAGTTTTTAAACAGGAGGTCTTGCATCAAATCATTGAGGTTCATCTGAACGCCCATTTGCTTTAGTTTTATATTGCTAATACAATAATGACCATCTTAGATACTTCATATTTTTAGTAATTGCATCCTTTCTTTAGAGCATTTGGTATTGGGAAACTCCGGGTTGCTCTTCAGCTGAACTGAAACTACCAACTGTATATAACTACTGTATATTGAAGTTATCAAACAGGTGCAACAGAAGCTTACCCTACCAGAATGACACATTTTGCTTGTGTAGCAAGGATTGATACAAAAGATAAGAGAACGATTATGGGATCCTTTGTGTCCTTGATGAGTTTAGCAATTTGCTAATCACCACTTGCTACAACTTGCCTTATTTTTCATCTCTGTTTATAAAAAAATGAGATAATCCATTAATCTTTATGCGAAAGCAAACAAGATTCTGAGGTTAAGAATGTGACACAGGATATCAAGATGGTTCTAAACAAGAAATAAGATTGTTTCTGTTACATTTAACTAATTAGGAGATTCAAAACTAGTCTATGAAGTAATTCGTATATTCTGTGAGACAAATTTTGGATGCTGAGTGGTTTTCCTGGTTGAGATTTGCTTCCTTTTTATTTTTTTTATATCCCTCTTTATTTGTGTTTGCTTTAAAGAGAAGTTCCACAAAAGAAGAAAGTATTTTAAAGTTTTGTGCCTTTTTTGGAAGAAAAGAGAAAATAAAGAAAGGAAAATGCTCTTTTTTTCCCCCTTAACTTTTAGATAGGTCCTTTGAGATCAACACTTTGATCACTTTCATATTTTTTTCTTGAACTACCATTAGGTTTTTGTGCTTGGTATTACCTATTAATAAATTTAATTGGGTCTGAATTTACACCACCTTCAATTTAGTTAGGTTTTAGTGCTTGGTTCTGTGCTGGAGAATCCGAAGATTAGAAGGACTTAAACACTGGGGAAAATGTGTGGATGCAAAGCCCAGACAAGTCTATTTGCAGACTGTTAGATGAAATTATTCTCAACTCCTTTATCAATTTTATTGACATCAGTGAAGATTGTTTTTTAAATGGTAAAGCTCTAAATCAGATCTGTTGGAGTGACTGTGCAAATTAATATAGTATGGTGGAAGGATATTCATTCATCCTTGTCAGGGTACTCAGAATTGCATGATTCTGGAAATAAATAAAGACAAACTAGTATGAATAGAAGTCAACGTATTACCAAATAATCCCTTGACACTTCTGCTGGATCTGCTTTGGGTATCATTGATGATCAGCACAAGAGAACTCTAATATCTTATTTTCAAGTTTCAGCTTGAAAAACATGTTGTTCTGTACTAATGCTGACAATAAAGCCTATGACAGCACAGTAATGGAAAAATATGAATTATCAAATAAGAACACAGCAAGGATGATAAACGACCAGAGTACTCTTAAAAATACGGTTTGTATTTATTCATAATTGGAGGAAGTTCTGCTGAGTAACTAAAACCCTTGGCTAATTTTTCTCCATTAAAATATGTAAGTAATAACTGCAAACATATAATCAGCTCTTTATAATGTCACAGAAGTAAAGAACAAACAGCTGCTAAATGAAATAAGAAAAAGTAGTGATGAGCGTTCTCAAATTCTCAAAACTGAATGAATATGTGATATGCACAAATACAGGGGGCTTAATTTGGGCATGACCAATAATCAATGTCAGGAATTGCTCAGTGTTTCCACCTAGATCATCTCATTCGATTCACCATGTCCAAAAGCCAACTTCCTCTCAGCTGGTTTTATAAGAAGGACAAATTAGCTCTTGGTGTGTTTTCCTGGACTTTACAGCACTGTCTGAATGCAAAAGCTGTTGGATTGCCTAAGAAAAATTGTAAAATGGATTAGTTATTTCAGGGCGTACAATGACAAATAATTTATTTGGGCAAAAAAACCCCAACCAAAATACCCCATGAGGGATTTAAGAAATTAGGTTTCCCAGGCTATTTCAGAGGCACTTTAAATATTGCTTAGCTTGGGAGGCAGGTTTCATCTTCTCAAGGGCATCTCCTTGCTATGCCACCTGTTGCCAGTCAAACTGCTTTGACATGCAGTACTTCAAAGCCCTGCTGCATGTCGGACTGGAGGCGACTGTTTACTGCAGGGAGACAAGCAGCTAAAACCACACTGATGAAACTACAAAAATATTTATTGATAATATTTAGTTCTGCAGTTACTTCACTGCTGGTTTTCCCATATTTCCTTCTCAGCCACACTTACTGCCAGCAGGAGGAGGGAGATGGATTCTTTTGGGAGGTGATACAAGGATGGCAGATTTGTTTTCCTTGCAGAAACTCATTTGCTGTGTCAGCAGAGTCTTATTAAAGATAGGTGCGTCAGTTAAGATACAGAGACGAGGTTTAGATAGCCCTTTTTATACCACTAAAATATTCACTGCTGTTGATTGTCCAAAATGTGAGCTTTTACACCACTTTCTACAGAATGTACTCTTATCTCTGGAGTGATGTATTGGTGTTGTATAACCTCTCTAGCAGGGATGTGGCTACGTATGGGCAGTGCTGATACTACATCTATGGGTTATGCTCACATTATGTCTGCTGAGAAACTTGATTTTAGCTTTGCTGGCCACATTTCCCATTCTTCCTGATCAGGGATTCATTAAAGGACATCTTGACAAGCAAGTCTTTTAGACTTTAGGTATCAGCCATTGCTCTTAAACTGCAAATTTAAACTGAAGGCCATCTGTGTAATACTGGCAATGCTTTTTAGTTGGTTTGTACTGGGTGTAATGGCTTGAACAGATGTCAGTAACAAGACTGAACCTTCTGCTGCCTGTCTGTGAATTGTTTCCCTCAGTCTTTGGGCAGCAGTGCCAGGGAGCACAGAAGGACCGAGAACAGGGATGTTCGGAAGCTCAGGACTGAATCTGTGAATTAGCATTTTTATGGAGGCTCCAAAGGGGCACCAAAAAAGCAGCAAAGTCTGCATCTCTCCATGAACTGTGTTTGACAGGACTCCTTAAGAGCAAAATGTGGTTTAATTTTAGAAGCACCATGAGGCCAATATAATACAAAAATTAAAATCTGGTGTTTGTTTTCCTCTTCCTGGCATGGGCACCATCAAGTTTTGTTACAAAGACTAAATGCTTCTTTTTTTAAAAGACAAGAAAAACTTGTGGGGTGGAGGGTTCACCTTCAAGTCAGCAGATCTAACACAGAACTAGCATTGTTTGTAGGTCTGTCGAGGCAGAAAATGTCATTTACATAGCCATTTTTTAAAGTAGAACAGTGCTGTCAGAAGTAGTAGAATTTTAAATTTCAAATCCAGGATTCATCCAGTCATTCTATTTTTCCAGTCTGTTCAATGCTCTGCAACCCTCCATCTCTCATGGAAAATCCTTTGCTTGCACACCCGTTTGGAACTGGTTAACCTATCCATTCCTTTCACCTTCCCTGTGGCACAGCAACAACTGCCTGCATCTGCACTGCTTCCAAATTCCAGCTTCCTTTTATGCTTATTCTTTCTTCACATATTACCTTTATCTTTCCAAATGTATCCAGACTTCTGTTCCCTTTTTTCTCCCTCCTTTAAATTACTTTAGATTACTTTACTTTCACTGTATTATACAGTAATACGTGGTCTCTCATGAGACCCTTTCCTTTCTCAGTCTTCACAGATAGCTACTTACCTGATACAAAATTTTGTTATCAAAATGCAAGGGAAGACATCCATCCTCATGCTTTCATCAGCCTATTTACATCAGACGACAGAGGCTGCTGCAGAATGCAGTGGTTGTGGAGGCGCAGTCCATAGTTTTGTCTGGTGTGGAGGCTTCTCAGCATTTCATTTTAATCAGCAAGTTAAATCCAAGAGGATTATTTTCCAGCAATGAGATGGTGCGTAGTCTGCTGCTGTGACAAAGTATTCTGGAGTCTGAAAATGAAGCGGTAAAAGGCATTTTTGTAGTGTTTCACTCAATCAAAACTGTGATTGCCTGCTTATTAAGCTACCATGTATTTGAGCCATTAGAACAGATCTTAGTATTTCCGTTAATTCAAGTAGTTTTGTAGTGTTCTTTAAAAAAAGTCTAATGATTTGTATTATAACATTCCAATATACGCAAACCAGGGAACTCAGTGTTTGTTAAGAGTCAGGATTGAAAAAATCACAAGTGCTATTAATAGAGACCTGCTGACACTGAGAATACAAATTGAGATCCCTGTTGGAAATCCAGGCCTAAATCTAAGGAACCACTTTCTATGCAGGCAGCCTGTCAAAATAAACAGAACTGGTGGAACACCAACCCCGAGAAGATTAATGCCCAAGATTTTTCTGTTTAATTTAAGCTGAGGTTTCTAGAGAAGCCCAAAGGACTTCGACACACAGTTCCCAGTGAAAGCGAACACCTGACTTCCTTAAGCCTTATTGAAAATCTTAGCATGAGGCCATTTAAAGTCTGCCTCTGACTGTCCTCAGTTTGTGCAGATGAGCTACACATGTTCTTCCTCACTACCTACTCCTCTACTCGCTGCCTCTAGATTGTGTTGTGCACAAGAGACAGAAATTAGCTACCTCACGGTAGAACACCTAGATTAAGTAAAGATATAGTTTAAATGGCAAGTGAATATCTGATTTTCAATTAGTCCTTTTATGAGGGGGGTTAGAGAACAATAAGCATGCTTTTGCTTCATTTCATTTTCATTTGTCGTGAAAACTGTCACACTGACAACTTTTGGATAAATTTTCCCCTGATTTTTCAGGGATACCTTTTAAAGGAGAGCGTCTGTCAGAAAGGATGTCAATTAGTGCCTGTTGATGGACTGGGGTTTGTTGTTGACATCTGTTAAGGAGAAAGTCCCATCATCTCACCTGCCATCAGGCCATAAATAGCCATTAGATTTCTTTTGATCCCTGGTACCCTGAAGTGCATTTCAGCTGACAACTGCAGTGCTGGACTGATCCTTTTTTGTTGTACAGGAGCCTCATTCAAGGCAATGGGAACTGGAGAATACCCCAGGATTCTAATAGATAGTAAGTGTCTCTATAATTGAATTGTCTTTTAGTCTCCTTGGGATTAAGTCATTGTTTTTATATTTTTGTGATAACACATACCACTGCTATTCTTACGGCGTAGAATAAAACAGAAATCCTTTAAGCCATTATATCTTTATTACTATTAAATCCTGAGGACAGATGCATTATTCATATAGATCTCTAAGGATAGCAATTAATGTTTAAATATGTATCTCTTTAGGAGGGGTTATATGAAAAAATATTACAGGGTCAACTAGCTTCAAAATCCAGGATCGTTTATTGAAAGATTAGGGCTTGTTGATAACGACCACAAAAAATAGATGTGGTGACTTGTTTTAATGAGGAGAGGAATAACATGTGTGCACAACTGAGTCCTTTATGGCATGTTGTAGCAATGTATCCCTCTCCAGGGGAAAGCAAAAATAAATGAAAATCTTCCAAGCCTGTTTGACAGCCCCCCATCAGTGCCAGATTAGTTTAATGAAGCACAATACCACTACTTCCCTTTTCTAAATTTCCATTCATTCTCTTAAAGCCTTTACCTTCAGGTTTGTCAGGTTACGCAAAAGCATAGAAAATATGGAAAAGGGAACATTAAGGTACTCAAACAGCTGCATGAAGCTAATCAGTGATCAGCTTTTAGTAGCTTCAGAGGTGCAAGGTTGCCATAGCTGATTAGTGTCAATACATGCACTGCATGCATTTACATCTTTCCAATTTTTAACTTTAGGAGAGTGCATGCACTTTTGAAAAGTTTAGAGATGCAAGTGAAGCTTCTTTCATAATTACAATAGGATTCATGAGATGGAAAACATCAGAAATTTCATATTATCTGGATTTTTATAGTAGCATGACATCTCCATAAGTCTTGTTTAATTTTGCACCCATTCTCTTATTGTTTGAGAATGCAATGAGGATATTGATGTGTTTAAAGCTGTCTGTGTCAAATCAGGTCCAGAGAGCTCTGTATCTTGCAGAATTTAACCCTGTCACACCACATATTTCCTCTTTTAAATTATAGAGAAGTGCACTAAGATAATGATCATTTTTCATCCGTATGTGTGTTCTGTTATGTGCATGTCTTGTGCATGTCAGAATCTTTATGACTTGATTTTTCTTTATGAGTGCTTTCACATTGACGCTGTGGAGAAGAAATCTCTTTTTCAAAATCTACTTGAAAATACTTTTCGTCAAATACCCTGACGCTGAATATCATCACTGCTTTATTAACTGAATGCTCCTATATAGATCTACACCAAGTGAAGATCTGACATTATGTGTTAAATTTGAAGATTAAAGAAACAACAACATAAATTTGGTTTGACATAACTGAACTGCATTGTAGGTGTCCTGGTATTTAGAAACCACTCAATTATAAAGGTTTTGGTGGCATGTGCTGCTCAGATATAAAAATTAAACACATAGTATTTTTAATGAGGGTAAATGTGCAGCCTATGACTATTTTGGGTGAGCAGTGCAGAATAAGGTTACTTTAATGCTTACCATAGCAAATACACGTAGTAAACCAATAACATGATAATGGGATCCCTTGTAAATGAAATGAAAGTAATTAAAGTAGCCAATAAGAATTTAACTCGGAAGTATTAACCAATACATTTACATTATATGCTAGAAAAACCATATATAAAAAGGAAGTATTTAGGCACTATTTAATCTGTTTAATAATGAATACAACATTACCTAAGAGCCCCAGTGAGTACTTGGGCCTGATTGGACTGTGCAGTCTACATAAGAAGTCACACTCCCTGATCTGTAACCGCTATCACCTTGTTGATCCCAAATGATAACTGAATACATTTGCTTCTGTGCCAAGTTAACCAGACAAAAATCAGTATTTCACCCAGTGATGTAATTTCTCTTAGGCTCTATACAGATGGCAGGGGAGATGCCCGGTGGGTCTGCAGCTCGGGAACCTGTTCCCCCCAGCCCACGAGCCCAGAACAAACAAGGGACTCGTTTCAAGAAGGAGTTGCCACTGTGGTTCTTGCAGTTCAGACACAGCTTAAATGACTTCATTTGTTCCACTTTGGAAATCTTTGCATTAGCATAATCCTGCTTCCAGCTTTGTTCTTTCCTCTCGGCTCACAAAAGACAAGTAAAAGAAATCAAGAGCATTGAGGTAAATCTAAGACTAACCTGAAGCTAACGCAGCAGGAGTTGCCTAGCATCATTCATGTACTTATTACAATTTCTTGCTGAAAGCTTCCAAGCAAGATCAATTACATCCCAAATTATTTTAGCACATCCTCTTCCTTCCACACAGGGAATACTGAATTTTGTTTTGTTAGACTTGTTCATCGCATTTCAGGCACTTAATTTTCTCAGGAAAAAACATCAAAACAAAATGTGTTAACAATGTGAGGCCTTGTTTTTATCCTATTGCCACTCATGTATTTTCAAGGCTAACGCAGCATAGGCTATCAGCAGATCTTAATAATGCCTCTATTCTTCAGATATCTAAAATGCTAAATGGAGAGCAAGGTTTACACCTAGCTTCACCTTCTCTGTGAGCTGGCTTGTTCATACTGTTGTCCCACACACTACTTCTGTGTGAGACTGAGTTCAGTCAGGTGAAGGACAGGCTTGCATTTCTCCTGCTTGAGAGGTTTTATTTGTGCTGGGAACTATAGCTGCCTTAGTAAGAAGAGTTTATAATGGCACCTATCTGATTCAGTAGCGACTCTTTTTTGTTGTTTTAGTAATTGCTGCAGGTCCAAAACATTCCAAATCACGTAGTTGGGCAGGCTGAACAGTACAGCAAATGAAAAGATGGTGATCTAGCAAATGTTATGGGGTAGTAATCTATAAGTCATGCGAAGAAGGAGGTCGATGCTACCAACTAATACATTATATATTTGCAGAGCCTGCCTTCTGCTTAATTAAGTCCATATTACTTAATTAGTATTGAGACGCGAAGGAGTATAGATATGTATCTCCTCTGAGATCCAATTTTGCTAAAACAAAAGGAGCCAGAGGAAGTTGGCAGTAATTTAAATTTATTAACAAATTTGCAGTTTGGCACCTATTAAGTAGATAAAAAATTCTATTCACTAGAGAAAATGCATCAGCCAAGGGCTCAAAACATACTTCATAGTGACAGGTATTTAAAATTTGGCAAGCGAGGCAGGCTTTGGACTGAGCAGAAGGCCTAGAAATATAAGGAGAAGCAGTTTAAATTTATTTACACTACATAAAAAGCTTGGATTTAGCACTTTTATAAAAAGACTGTTAAAAGCATAAAATCGTGTGTGATCACTGTCCTCACGATATCATTCTTCACCACCAGAACTGCTCAAGATTGATCTCTTATTAGTGGAAACCAGAATTATGCTTGTCTTCATTAGTTGAAATCATCCAACTCTGTTTTTGGTTATGAAAGTATTACTACACAGAAAGAGGCCAGTAACAGAAAAAAGCATGTTAAACCCACGTATTTTTATTGCCCCTTTATACTTTCATTCATGTTGTTCTTGAAAGACACTATTGCTAGCCCAGGTACAAGTCTTGCAGAGATGCTGCTAAGAAAACCTTCCAAAAGAGAGACAAACTATTTTGATGTTGCAAGAAACTAAGGGGGGTTTTAAAATAGAAAATTTAGTGATTAGAACAGCTGCATCTCTTTGGGCATTTCATCTGACCTTGCCACTGAATTTCCATACACTGATCATTCTTTCCATCACTCTGATTTGCTATGGGTAAGCAGAAAACACTTTTTTAGTGTGGTGTTTAGGTTATTTTTAATTAGTTTTCTAGTTTCGCTCATTTCAATATGTACAGCATTGTTACTAATGCCTCCTTTATTGGCTGTTTTCTGATTATCCTTACTAGTATATAGGGAAATGAGATGTTGCGATTCCCTTCTCTTTGCTCATGTAGCAGGCACACGCGTAGACACCCACCCGTTTATGCTAAGTTAAATCCTTTAATTTTATACTGAAATCTGTTTAAACTGTTCCCAGCCTGCAAGAAGAACTTAATCAGGGCAGGAAAAAAGAGCAAAACCTGAATATGCTCTTAATTAAATTTAGAGTAGCAGATTGGAACTCTTCTTTGGACAACTATTTGTAGTTAAATTTTCAATAATTTTTACACTGATTATTTCTGGAGGTAGACAGCAGAGACTGCATAATGACACCCTCGTGATTAGCAAGTGAAGAGACTGCAAACTGTATTTTACTCTTATAGGGTGAATGATTAGAAATTAACCAACATGCTGATCTGGATTTCATTTCAGTAAGTAGTATTTCATCAAGCTGCAGTAACATTTTAATTAGAACTCATTGAGGGTACTGCTGTATTAGGAATATAAAAATAAAGATGACTTGGATGTTCAACCATTCATCAAATAGTTTAGTTCAGCCTTCCATCTCGCCAACAATGTTTCTGTATTAGGAAGAAGTATTTGGTTGCTATTCCTTTGGTGAAATTTGGGTGGTGATTTATTTTGACGGGTATAATATCAATTCAAGAAACTGTCATATGGTTTAAAAAAACCCACCACAAACCCAAACTCGAATCCAAAACTAACCTCCCCCATAGATGAGCTACTCTGACTGCAGGTTTTTCTCCTATTTAATAATGATAATGACCCAATGAAGCTAATGAGTTTATTAAAATTTCTCCAAATAAGATAAAGCAAATAATTTTCCTGCAATTTTCATGCTTTCGTATCATAAGGATCAGTTCTAGATGGTGAAAAAAAGTGGTACCATGACAACAGAAATCCGTGATTTTTTTCAAAAAATTTCTACTATTACTGAAGGCAAAATAATGTGTATCAAATAAACATCACTGTTGGAAGTTTTTGAGGAAAATAAATATATAAATAATTCCCTCTTAAAGGAGTAACTTTTAAAATTCAAAGCTGACCCATTCTTTAGCAATTGGAAATTAAACATATAAGCAACCCCTCATCTATAGGTATGTCTGCTCAAGATGCTTAAATCCACATCAGGAACACAAATGCATACTGCTGCTATCATTACAAACGCAAATAAAGGGACTATGAACTGGGAAATGGGGTTTTGAGCTGTGAAACATAGCACACTCCTTCCTTTCTGTCTGATGTCTGTCCCATCTGCTGTCCCTTGGAGGGCAGGGATGTAAGATACTGAGTCACTTTTTTACCTAAAAGCGCTCTTCCAAAATTCTGAATGAAATAACTGAATGAAGGAATGAGTGAGTGAATGAATTATTTCTGAATGAAATAATGCTTTACGAAGGAAGTAGTGGTTTAGGGTCAGAGACAGGTCAAGGTTGTAGAGTTATTAACTTTTTTTAGACAACTGGAAAACAGAGACAACCTTCTGTTTGCTCTAGTCCTTCTTGAAGTCTAAAATATTCAGCTGTGAAATCTGCAACTAAGAACTGAGAACCTACTGACCTAACCTGGCAATTTGTTCCATAAGTTACATAAAAATCATAAAAATATCCCAGCTCTTTCCCACAACTCAATTATTCAACTCTGACTATAATAGAAAGTGTTAACTGTGTCTTATTTAGATTAAAATAACTGTAAAGGAATAGGTCTATAAATAGCCAAAGATACCTTCTGTGCAAGGACATCCAATTTTTAAGCAGACACAGTTCAAACTATTTCAAGTGTCTTTGCTTTGTGAAAACATCTTAGAAGGTGAGCACGAGGCCAAGAAAAGAATGAAGGGAAGCAGGAGTAAAATTATAATATGCATATTAGAAGCTAAATTCTTATCACAACACACAAATGAAATTTTTAGTAACAATGGGGGAAATATTATATGCTAAAGACAATCACTCTTGTTCCTCAGGTAGGTTTTCAAAAGTATTTTGATGCTCATTCATCCTCTTTAAGAGAAAATTAGGATGACGTGGGCATGAAAACAGGGCTAGGTTCGCTGTACCCGGTAGTGGTTCCACGTGGAGTTGAGGGCAGCACAGAGTTCTTGTAGCCCTGCCCCACCAGCAAGTCTGCAGACCTGGTGGTTTGGTGCCTTGCAGGAGCTTTCAGGTGTCACCCACACACTCCAGAGGGTGTTCATCAGTTGCCTGTTAAGCGTTCATTTTCCACAATTTTTTGTTGTGGGGTTTTTTTCCCAGCTTATGATCTCATCAATATCTTTCACCTCACGTTCAGTTATGATTTTCATCTCCTGACTTGATCAAGTGCAAACCCTATTGCTCTTCCCCTGACTTTGCCTTATGATGTCCTCATTCAGTCTTTCCTGGGCGACCCCAGGATCTTGTTATCCCAATTTCATTTTGCTCACAAAACAAGCAAGAGTTTGCAGTTTACCAGGTCCTTTGGGGTGTATGCTGTTTCCTGTCTCTTTTTCACAATGCAACTTGGAACATTTTTTAGTGTGTTTTTAGCATATGACTCTCTGGTTAAAAACAACAACAATAAAAAAAAATACTCCAGTTAGTGATATCTCAATCAGCTCTGTCTCTTAAGAAAATTTCAGTGGAGATGTTGTAGACTGGTTGATCAGAATATTTGAGTGTTATGCCACACAAACAATCAGAGACCACAGGTCGCGGTTTGAAGAGGGTGGGGTAAAATGGGTGTAAAGTAAAGCATATTAGCATGAAGGACACAACTTTCCTTTGATTTGAGTAGGTAGATTACTGATAAATACTTCACTTGAAAATACATGTATTACACAGGCATGTTTCATGCTTGCTTCTCTTGTTTTGAGAATAGAAGAGTTCATCTCTTGCTTATATTATTTATATATTACAAATTATATGTGTCTACTAATTTCTACTTAAAAGAGGAAAAAGACAATACTAGCATTTATGTACTCATTCAAGATGTGCATCCTGGAAAACTGTGCACTTACTGTGTTGTCAGCCCGTCTGTATTTCTTCATGTGCAAGATTACTTTCTGTTATGCGGTGTCAGTTTGAAAATAAGGACAGGTCGCCGGCTTGGAAAAAAATCGGTCCTTGAATTTTTTAATTAATTACTGATTAATTGTTTTGCTCTAGTGAGTAATTTTAAGTGCCCCTTGTGGTTTGAGGGTACATATCGTTTCAGAAAACACATTTCAAAGTAAGGAAGCTAAAAGCATAATGCCAACTATCAATCGCATGTGCAGGTCGATTTACGTGCAAAGAAACTGGATCATACATTAGCATGTGATCCTTATGAAATCATAAGGAATGGGGCAACGATGACCCAGACACAATAACAGAGGGCCTGTTCTGAAGTCAGTGCAATCAGCTGGAAAAAACCCAATAAAATGTAACGACCTTCAGATCAAACACATGGTAAATTTAATGTCCTATGCTGAATAAAACATACTGCTTCCACTAAACCCCTCTTTGTGTCAGCACCTAAAACCCCTCTCTTTAAGGAACCAAATGTGAGCACACTACATTTCAAAATGGTGAGATTAAGATATAAATTTTGAATGAACAGTTCTGAAGTCCATTACTAATAGGATTGATACTTGAATACGGGAACCCCCTCTAAAGCAGGACATATATGACATAATAGGCTCTTTAATAACCAAACTGACTAAATGTTAGTGGAAGCGATTAATGCTTACCAAAATATTTCTATTTCTTTAGTACTTGTGAAAACATGCTGGTTTAAACTGTAGATTTTATTTACGTTTTCTAACTTTGGGAACACTCAGTAATTTAGAGTTAGTGTATACGTAGAGAGGAGAAAAATCACTAATTACAGTCAAAAAGGCATGCTAGAGGAGCTCAGCTATTCCAGGAGAAACATACAGAATAGTAGACCAATCTAACACTAACTTGTGTTTCTCTTTCCAGTCTTCTTGTCAGTGAGTTATCACTTTGTGCTGCAATTTTACGCTTTTCCTCCTGTCAATCACATGCACTGGTGTGAATCCAGACTAAGTCTACAGGCTTCGACGGCATCACTCTGTATTTACAAAAGTGTATCTGAGATCAAAATCCGGCACTATTTTAACATGCCTTCCTCCCCGTGAAGCCTCTCTTCTCTAACCAGTGAAGTTCCCAGAGTGCATTTTCTCTAGACTGATACTTACGGTGTGTAAATAATTTGGCAGGTGCATTGTATTAATATAAATGATCTGTCACAGCACTGATTTCCTTGCAGCCCGAGTGATGTGTGCGGGAACAAAGTGGCAAGTGTGCCTCTTCAACTCTGCCCGCGACTGCTCTTTTAAGTAGGGTTATGTTTATTTGCAGCTTGTGGGCACTCTGATCCTTTCTTCGTGCTTTTTGCATGCATTTTGTTTCATCTTACAAACTAAGTGAACTTTTCTGCAGGTTAATGTGAAGGCCTCAAGGATTTCATTATCATGTCTTTTCCTAAAGAAGCTGCGTAGTCACAACAGGTTGAAATGAAAGAGAAAATACAAGGTTGTAGCAATGAGATATGAAACTTATTTAAACTTAATCTGATGAAACAAGTGTACTAACTGCTTTGAATAAAATTGTAACTGCTCAATTATTACTGGATTACATGAGCCAATAAAATACAGTGTCGCCCTTATGTTTACCATAGTGGTATCTACCCTGTGGAGGCAGAGGCTGGCCCTACCACATAGTATGTGTCTGAAGGCCAAATTCATTGCACACCCTCACCTTGAGGGATAGTTCGGGGGGTGGTTTCAATACCACTGGATCACGGTTTGGCACTATCCCTCTTAGCTAGATGTAAATAGCAGCAGTGTGCTACAAGTTCCTATACTGTTCAATATCTCTCCAAAAGGCTCTGTAAAGGTTTCTTAAGTGTCCCGGCTGATGTAACATTACTTGTATACATCAGAAGCTTTTCATCCTCACAGTTCTGTCAGCTCCTTCATTGCTTTTTTTTTTTTTCCCAGAGGGCAGAACTGACGCACAAAAACTCTGTATAACTTGCTCAAGGTCATACAGAAACCTGTGGCAGAAAATAGAATTGAAATACTCTGACAATTACGGTTGCATAGATATAAGTAATTCAATTCTAGTGTATGTAAGAGTAAATATTGAAACTGGATAAATTATTCACAGCTAGCATGTTATTCTGAATGTTTAACTCCTCTTCTATGTAGGTAATTTTCAGATTGTTATGAATATGTTTATTTTTCCAAAATACTTCAGCAATATAGTCTCATACATAATGTTTGCTGAGATTATTTTCTGTATTCACCATTCAGCAGTTATCTGCAACCTGAATTTTTCTGATGGTATCACTGATTTGATGTTTTTGAACCTTCTCAGTATTTTCAAGACTGTTATGGAATCATTTTTATTTATGCACAAACATGGCCACGCATACTTATGAGAATTGAGAACTTTTTATCACTTTATTGACATTATTGAAAGAGAAGAACACTTGAATATACTATCATGAAAAAAGAAGATACCCAGTGTCATCATAGTCAGATCATGAATCTTACTCAGTCATAACTGTTTTTTCTCTAAAATTCGCTGTCTGGTAACCAGAATGCATATATATTGCAATATTTTGCTGCCGCCTGTGACAAAAATACAGTTAATTAGGCATGCTGAAAGGAGAACTTTAGCTACTTTAATATGCATTGCTTCTGTCACAGAATGTTCAAACAGTGGTGGTGAATCAATTTGAAAACTCCAAGTAGTCTGGTTAATATAAATTAAATTAAAAGCCCAAGGCTGCTTGATATGCACTTTTTCAGATGTTGGCTGAAATCCTGCTTAAAAAGTCCCTGCCAGACTCAGCCACAATATAAAAAATTATCATATTTCAAAAAATTCCCATTTAACTGTCATGGACTTTTCTGTATTTGCTTTCACATCGTTACTGATTGCCAAGATATCTGTGTACAAACAGAAGCTCTCCCTTCTATGTCCCCGATTCATTCACTGACAAAGCATTTCTGTGCTATAAGAACATATTCATTTTTGTAAAAATGGTAGAAACATAGTGAAAGAAAATTCCCCACTGTTGCTTCTGCTGGCTGGAATCCATCCTCTCGTCCTGCTCTACAGGCAACAGGAACTGTGGCCCTGGCCTTTAGCTTCCTAGTGAAGAGGAAATGTAATGACTGGTTCTCTGCTAGCTTTGAATCCTGCTTCTGTAGGATCACCCCCAAACAGAGGGAGGATTTTCAAAATCAGAGGGAGAGCATAATCACACTTTTAAGCTTTTCCTTAGAATAGAGGTATTGGGGATTTTGGAGATTCTTATAGCTCTTTTTTTTTTCTTTTTTTTTTACTTTTTTTTTTTTTATTATTTAAAATCTCTAAATTTTGCCTGATTCTGGTGCGTTTTCACATATAAGTTTAAACCCACTTTTGAAAGTCATCATTCAACTGCATCGCATTTCACGTGCCATCTCACCACATGTGTGTCATTTTCAGAGCATCCCTAAATCTATTACGGAAAAATAGATTGAGAGGACCTTAAGAGGTCCCTTTTACTCAGAATGGGATTAGAAGAACACGTGGCATCCGTAACAGAAATGTATTAAGCCTTTTTGTGTGTATGGAGACTTCAAATCTTACAAGAGGCAATCTATTCTGAACAGATCTCTGTTCTTACAATTGAATGCCTAACCTGAACTTTTCTTCTTGTAATTGTCCCATCCACTGGGTGTAGAAAACATTGTATTCTCTTTCAAACAGCCTTTTGCATACTTTTTGCTTCTTACCCTTTTCTCTTTATCGTCTCCCCGTTCTTTTAGTTTTTTCCTACGGGTTTCCTAGACCTCTCACCATTTCTTTTCCCCTACCTTGGCGTCTCTCTCTTCTCCCTTTGGATTCTTCTTGAAGTGCAATGCTTGCACAGGGCACTGCGGTCCTGCTGTGGCAAGTCTAGTGCCGGGTAGAGCATGACAGTATCACATCAGGCTGTATCCTGATAGCTACAGCCCAGGATGAGGGGTGGTTTTGTGCAACGGCATTGCATCGTTGAGTCATATTCATCTTGTGATTCAGTATAAACACAGACGGTTTTCTGCAGAACTGCTGCCAGACCATTGTTCCTCCTCCAGGCTCTGTGGAATTTATTATGCCTGACTAAGTGTTGCACATTCCGCTTGTCCCTGGGAAATCGCATCCCATCTTTTCAATCCATGTCTCCAGCTTGTCAAGATGAATCTTCCATGTACTGAAAGTCCTTGTTAGTTCCTTCCATGTACTGAAAGTCCCCTTAGGTCACACTTAAACACACCATCCTTTCACTGCACGGGACTGGACCCACAGCAGAGCTCTTACAAGTCCAATTCAATGCATCCTTCCCTTTTAGCTGTGAAACATGGATGTTGTTGTGCATCCCGCTAATACAGTCTAGTCCAAGTTTACCGATCCGCTTTATGAGAATGTCCTCTGGGACACTGGGTAAAACTTACAACATCTGAATCTTCTACTTCTCCCCCATTCTCCAAGCCTCTAGGCCAGTAAAGAATATTAAAGGAAATTAGGCTGGTCTGACACAACTTATTCCTGACAGCTCCATTTTTGCTACTACTCATCTCCTTGTTATCTCCAGATGTAAAAGTATGTGAATAATAAATAATCCAGTGCAGTCAGTTACTTGGAATATTTGTGTATACCATTACTTAAGAAAACCAGTTACAGCTTGAACTGCTCAAGCATTTTTATGTTTTTAAGATCATAAATATTTATGGAATATTTTTATTGTAAAAATGTTTCATTTTACAAAGAAAACTTGTAGAAAACACTGATTTAGTTTATTTAAATAATTTAATTAAATTATTTATGTTTCTTGTCTCTTATCCTCCATTTCTGCCCTTCCTTTCCCTATTGGATAAAGTGGTATGAAAAAAGGAAGCAAAATTATAAATATTATCAAAAATGAAAACTAAATCAGGTTTGGAATGTAACTTTTGGGAACTGTGAGTATATTGGGAGCGGAGGCAGTGCTCCTTTTTGCCGTATATGATATTGGAATGAGCTATCTTCTGACTAGCCTCTGCTCATGCACCAACAGCTTCTTTTACTCATTAATGAGAATAATTAGAGTATCTGCTAAAGTTCTGCCACCTATATATTTAAGAATACAACTGTACTGTAGAAATAGTCCTTCCTTGGAATCTTAAACCACGCGTAGTAATTCGTAGTGATATGTGTGTATCCAGATCACAGTCAAAACAAAAGTAAGACAAATTACTCTGCAATCCCCTTTGTCTCCCCTTTCCATTATAAAAATGGTATTGTGTTTGCATGAGCAAACACTGAAGCATTAGACTATGTCAGTGCAATCTTAATTTGGCCCTTGTGAATATGTTTTTAATACTGTCTTTAATCATATAATTGTATTCTTTTCTCTCATGAAAATCTTGTCTCATTCTGTGCAGAATGAATAGTATTCTTATATTTTCACAACCTGCTATTACTTGGATTGTTCTCCATGCAGTTCTTGAGTTGTCTTAATCCTCTTTTAAAAAACTCACCCATGACTCAAATGCCTTCTTGTAAACAGTTGTTTTATCCACGAACCAAACAAAGGATTTTTATGTCTCCTGCCCACTCCATCTGTTTGCTAAGTACTGCAGTATCACTAGTGCGGCTGAACACATATAGGAAATATCCTGATCTAGCCTCAAAGCGTCTTAGTACAATACAAATGTTAGTAGAAAACATGCTTTTCCACTTTTTATTTTTCCTCCACAAAGTAAATGATAATGCGGTAAGTGCAGCGGTGTGTGATCTCTGCTCAGCACACTGGAATCTCCTGTATTTTTTGCCCTGCAGGTGGTTTCCAAGCTGACTCTCGCTTCCTAACAGGGCACAACAACGACCCACTGCACAGCAGAGCTCATCCAACAGGGGCATGCAGACTACAGCATTTGCAGGAAGCACCTATTTCCCAGGACTTCAGTCAATTAGGCAACACCAAAATAAAACAAAAGTTCAAAAATGCCTTTTCCCTGTGAGGGCGTAGTATTAAAGCAGAAGGTATTAAGTGGGTGGGACACAAATTTGTCTGTGCCTTGTTACTAGCCCAGGAACAGCTGTGCCATGTGGTGGAGAGAGTAAAAGGCTCTAGGTCAACAGGGGAGCTTTGGTCCTGGTTGGCTTGGTTTTGTGGTAAGAGAATTTATCTTTGAAAGTATTTAGTTTCTGAATTGGCTGAGGTAATATTTGTGATGGGTGCACTTGTGTTTCTGGAAAGTAAGTCTTTGAGGAGGTGTTTATTGAATGTAGGCAGGAATTGCCGTGTCCTCTTTTGTTTTGGGTAGGTAGCAACTGATGAGACTATGTATTGAATAATCATATTTGTGAGATACGGGTAGAAAGCCCTCTTAAAATGGTTGCTAGTTATTTTGTGCTTATTAATACTAGGAAAACAAAAATATTATTAATACAGTAGGATACTAAGGCATGACTCTAGAAATTAGTCTATCTCACTTTATTTTCAAAGTAGGTTCAGGTTGTGTTCTTGCTTTATAATCTGTAGCTGAGTTTCTAGTGATGAGGAAAAAATCCCTGCGCGTTCTCGCACTTTGTTTGGTGGTATTAGCTTCTAAATTTTGCTCCTTTTTTAGACTTCTTATACTTTGCTTGCTGCTCAAATAAAGACTGTGAGCACTTACGTAAGGCATTCCTGTACTCTCAGGGCACAGCAATTTGAATTAAGGTAATATGGACACTAAGTAGATACAGCACAGCATCCCTGTGGTCTTGCTCATGTTGCGTGGGCCACCAAGCCCTCGTTGTAGTAATTAGATGAGACAGGAGAAGACGTGTATGCTCCTTTTTGTTGGGGTGGAAGAAAGGACTGATCTCTGAAAACTAGCAAGGCCCCTTACTGTGCTCCGCCTGGCTGGTGGCTGCAGTATCTTTGCATGGTGTTGGTAGTGGGGCTGTTACAGTTGATGTCTAATACAATGCCTAGGTGAGTTGGCTTCTCTCGTCTGTTTGTTACCATGTTGTTTGAGGAATCAAGCTCTGGCCATTCTCTTAATGCGTCAGCCTTTCAAAATTTTCCCCGTGTATACATATGTATATATGATAGGTTTGATTCTGAAATAATGGTATGAATGCGGGAACTAGATAGTCAAGAATGTTTGTCTTTATCCAGATCTAACTGCACCATGTCTAAAGAACATTACCTTTGTGTATTATTACCGTGCATATAACCTACCTCTTTCTGTACTATTGAAAATGCTTTGTTTTCCAACTGTAGCCTCGTAATGTTATGTTGATGCACTTGAACTACCATATTTTTCTGATAGGAATCATTGGTATTTTAAAACTTTTTGAAACACACATGTATTCCCAAGCCTATAAAGTATTTGCAGATAGATGCAGAAGAGAAGAAAACTGTTTTTCAGAAGTTATTCTTTATCTATAAGTTGCCTTCTTTCTTAATTGTAGAATGACATGTTCCTTCGTATAGTGAAGTTGAATGTAAGTGCTTATTGTTTTTGTTTTCATTTCGTTCCTTTTTGTTATGGTTGTCCTTGGTGTGTGAAAGTGGTATATGTGAGACCCAACTAGAGCTGCTTCTTCAAACCACTCTTGCCACTCGCAAATTTTTTGTGAAGCCTTTTTTAAAAAGCTCTTGTTTCCCAGTGATTTAGGTGACAAATATTTTTGCTGAGTTTTGTTTAGTGTTTTTTCAGAAAACCTGAAATAGGCAAACCTTGCCTTTTGTCACAAGGTGAAAAAAGGCATTTTTCATTGACTCCGTTTCCAGGGTAAATTTTAATTTCCCCAGAGACAGCAATTATATTGATTAGCTGTGAAATTTGCAAAATGGTGATGGATCTGTGATATCTGCTGAGAGAGTTCAGAACATTGCACTGCAGATGTTCTTTATGAAATCTAGTGTATCTTCTTGTTTCCTGTGGAGTTGCAACAATTTCTCTTTTGGCCTAAAAAGAGATTAAGACTGGTTTTCTGATTAAAACCCTGAACAGGAGGCCTTGCTCTCACTGCCAAGGAGCTTGGCTGACTTGCTGAGGATCAATCAGCTGTATTAATTTTTATAATACCTCATTCAGCCAGTCAGAATGTTTCAAATGAACACGAGTGAAGGAGAAAGAATCTGTCCTTTAGCTTCTTCTCCCCTCGCTTCTCATTTGTGAAGTGGAGATGATACTTTTCTACTTTACACGGTTTTGAGGTAAATGTATATGCATATATTTCTGCCCCTGTCTGCTTGGCTGTGCGCAGATGTTCCTGGCTGCGTATGCCTACTTGCACGTTTGTCCTCTGAAGCATATTCTTGTGAGGTACCTACAGCTGAACTGTAACAATCGCATCTATAACATGAGCCTTTCTGGACATTTGTACACCTAGGGTTTTTTTCCCCTGTGTTACAGCTTCAGAAATACAGATAAAGCTAAACAGAGTGCAGCCATTTAGGAAACTCCTACTGCAAAGAGTAAGTGGCACTTGTACCAGTCCCTCTTTGCACTGAGGGCCTGGTTTGCATCAACTAACGAAAGAGTAATATCCATTTAGTGCAAATCTAGCAGACAAACAAGCCTGTGGTTACTATAGAGATGTTCTTTTTGAGTCAGATTGTATCTTATGCAAACCTAATTAGTTCTCAGTATGGAGTAGGTATTGGTTCTGTTAAGTTTATTGCCATTTTACGGGGAAGGCCCAATAACGGCTCGGCTTAATTGTGTATGGATGGCATCCATTTAATGGAGTGTAACTTGACTGGCATCCTGCCTCATCAGGGTGGCAGAAATAAACTGTAAAATTTTATTGACTGATGAAACAATGGGTCAGAAGCTCAGCGTGTGCAAATCAGCACAGCTGGCTTGGGAGTCAGCAAAGCACCATCAGTTTATGCCAGCTCTATTGTTTCAGTTGTCTGAGAACTCTTTTAACATGGTAGCCAAAAAATGTAAACAAACCTCATCTTTGTTCTTGGTCTTACGAAGATTGCTAATCTATCTGGTTTTGATTGTTAACATTTTTAGGATCTGTTATCCAAACTGTGTCCGCTTTTAAGTTGGAACATAAATGGGCCATTCAAGTTTTGCTGTTCGGTGGTTTCCATGGACAGTTGCACGTGAATTATTTCATGTGCATTTCCTTAAGTTTTTAGGCTTTGGGTTGGGTTGTTTTGGGATTTTTTTTTTGGCAAGGAGAGTAACTTTTCACCCACTTTGCACTTTCTATGTACCTCTTAACAATGTGGTTATTCACCAAGATATGCTATCAGTATTTGCTTTGATCATATTACTTAGTTTTCTTAACTTTTTTTCACCACATTTGCAGTGATGGTCCTTAGATGCCTAGGAAATTTTCTGAAATTGTGGATCTGGAATGGTTGTAGAAGTTAGCGCAGTGCATCTATGCAGAGATGGAGAAGCACACAAATTCAGAGCTGTATTTTGCATAACATCTGGGGTGATGGTGAATGAAAAACAAAAATGGGAGTCAAATTGGAAAAGAAAAAAAGTCCGATGTTTGTAAAGACCTCGAAGTCAAATTTACCTGACAAAAGACCTACACTTCATCAAAGCAGTTTATGTTTTTTCAAGAAGAATTTTCATTTACATAAAAATGTTTTAATTGAGTTGTTTCACCTTAAAGAACTTTCCTTTTCTATTGAAATAATGGTAAAGTCCCTTTCAGTCAATGTCATATGGAATCATGCTACTAATTGCTTACGAAGATTCTTAGCCGTTAAGAAAAGAAAAAAATTGATCTTCAAATTTTAATTTCTTGTTCTAAAAACACTAGATCAATTCTATACCTCTGGTTATTTCACAGATTCACTAGAATAGCTTCTTGCTAGAATTTGCCTTCTTATACTTACTTACGGTTTGTGGCATGTGATGAAAATAAGCCGCTGTTACAAGCGACCACGTTAGGCAGCAGGACTTATTTCTATTAGTGCAAATAGAAACCAAAGGAATAGCAATAGCCCCGAAATGCCTTTTTCTTAATCATCAGCTACTAATTGTATTTTATATGAGAAGTTCTCCTACAAATCCAGACTGATGCAAAGATCTCTGAGCTTTTAAAATCTTTCAGTGAGCTGCAGGAGTGAACTTTGATCTTCTAGATCTACTGCTTAATACTTTGACCCTTTTAAAATTCAGTTAACGTGTCCATTTTTTTTCTTTTAAATCTGATTCATTTCAACGTAAGAATTCAAAGTCTGGCACTAGAAATGCAAATACTTAGTCATGAAAACTTCCTTGGAAGAATAATTAATTAGATGCATTTCTCAGAAGTAGTTTAATGACAAATTCAAAGAACCCTATAGTTTAGAAAAACAGTATTAGCAATTTCAGAACAATCCTTAACAGGTGATCTTTTTCAGTTCTTAAAAAGTGTTTTCTACACATGAAATGACTTAGTTTCCGTAGTGGCCTATGAACTCCTGCAAGTGCAGTCTTTGCCAGGAATGCTCGACTTATTCCAAAACCATCTTTCACCTCAAAAACAATGTAGTAGGATCTAGAAGCACCTCTGTGATCTCAGAATGCACAAAAGCAAACAAATAACCCACATGCCCCGGTGAAAAATTGGCAGGTCAGGACAAGGGAGAGAAGTTCAACTTTGTGTGGATGACAGGCATGCGTTTCACACTCACTCCAATGCAGTCCCACGCATATTGAAGTCAGCGTATATGCCCTAATACGTGTTCCCTATTCCTTGTTGAACTAGTTTTTAAAAGAAACAATGTAATGACATAAACAACTTTCTTCCAGAAAATATGAACTGATTCCAACCCCCATTTAGAAGCTTGAAGAAGCTCTGTAGTTGTGAAATGTCATGTGAACATGCAAATACTGTCTAGTGTTCTGGAGGGAACTCTTTAACTCTTTTTGTCAGCAACTGACATCAACTTAATATATTAGGCTTTAGAGAAATCTTATTTATTGTGACAAATCAAAGTGCTGCCAGGGTGCTCATCTGCCATGGAACTAATTTTTCACGTCATCTGCTGTGTGAACAGGAAATGAAAAAAGCTTTCTTTAGTTATAGATATGATTTGTGCGTAGAAGAAAATGTATGGGCTGAGCTGTACAAGAGAAATTCACTTGCAAAGATGTACAGAGTTGTACATATGCAGATATAGACACTTGCATATGCACACGGTAAGCTCCAAGTTTTGTGTTTTCCACAGTTGACATCAGAGCACTGGAGACTGGCAACAGAACAGTTTCAAAATTGAAGTCAGGTTTTATTGTACAGAAGTACATACGTATCTTTCAGGGAAAAACACAAATAGATTAATCCTTATGGTCCCCTTTCCTATTAGGAGTGATCACGTTAGGAGTGGTCACTTCCTATTGGGAGTGATCTGTAGATTTTTATTTTTTTTTCATTACAGACAAGGTTTAGATTGCATCTGTTGTGGTCTCTTTAGCTATGATGAGCTTGACATAGTGATGTACTTGATACCCTCACAGAGTTCAGTAAGCTCAGAACATCCGAGTCTTCCTTCAGTCTCTCTAGAGCTCCAGAACGCACCCCCTGGAGCGCAAGACCTGGAAATTCACCCTGGCTTGTCCCTTAAATTGATGCTGAATTTTATAGAGTATTACCCGTTTTTTTATGAGCCCTTTGGTTGAATGTGATTCATTGAGATCTTCTCTTGAGGCTTCGATTTTGCATACCTTTGCAAGGACCCCTGTGGTAACCAGCAGACAGAATGCCATGACTCCGAAAGTGGACATGGCACACACCTAATCAATGAGTGATACAGAGCCAGCCCTCTGACATATTGAAATAGAGGAAACAATTGTACAAGGATTTAATTTACATAGCAAAAAGGTGTGAAATGTAAAATAACTTATTACGGCAGTGGAAGTGAACTTGGGGTTACTGGAAAGTAAAGTGCGCTCTACTAAAAGTATTACTCTTTCCACTTTAATATTCTACCTTTTCTTAAATAGTATAACTTCTAGGGGAGAATAACTGCAGAGAATGAAATGTAGAAGACTGACCTCAAATTCTTCATAGCAGTCTTGGAGAAAGTAACTTGGAGAAAATCAATATCCTCTTCAAACTGTCATTTCGTGCAATTTGGACATATAATTGAGGAAAGTTCAGCTCCCTCAAGATATTTATTCCTAATTTTTAGGAAAGATTGCATTCAAACCCTAAAGCTTAGGATGTTTTGATAGCAACCCTAAAAGTCATAAGAAGCTTTCGTGAAAATAATGGGTGTAATTAGTTAAGACCATGCAATGTAGGCCGTCAGTTTGATAAGATATCCTCTCCTGCACATATTACTAGAGACTAAAATTGTGCTGTTTAGTACAACAGTTTAGGGACCAATCAAATTACAAAATTTCTGACTTTTTACCCGAGAAGAAAAAAATCTCCCACATTACTACTGGAATGTGTTGAATCTTTACAGGCAAGACTGTAAAGAAAGCTTAAGGAAGGACAAGAATTAATTTTGTCTCTTAATCCAATACATACATATTCTGTAATTTATTAGTCCAAAATTACTGGGTAGTTGAGTCAGAACAGGAAAAAAGGACGTACTCTTTCATATGTATAACTAATTAATAAAACTAGTAAAATTCAATACTGGAGGATGCCCAACTACTAAATGAGTTAAAAATTATTACATTCATGAAAGACAAGTCTGTCAAGGACTGTAAATTTGGAGATAATAATCATAGATCGCAGACTTCTGGTCCACTCGTGTTGCTATGGCTTTTTTCTTGTATCAAGTCCACTAAAACCAAAATATAGCTCTTGCCCTTGATCTTTTTCCTATAGTGCCTGTGATCTAACTCTTAACAGGTATGAGTCATATAGTGTTGGAAAGTTGAGGGCTATTTCATATTATCGTGTTGTCATCTAACAACTCACCATGGAAAAGCTTGCAATTCCTTCTATTTTAAGTGAAATTTTAAACTTTTATTGAAGGAGTGGAAAAAAGACCTGCATGTGCCCTAATAATGAGAAAATAACATGCATGGTTTCAAAATGACAAATCAATTATTGCATTAGAATTGTAAGCTTCATTTTATTTCGTGACTAACTTCTGAGGATTCAGCCTGTATGGACTATGTAAAAGCCCTTGAGGGTTTGTTTTTTTAGTATTTAAAGTATAATGAGTACATTTATGTAAGGTAGTAAAGGAAATCTTTATGTGCGCCATAGTCTTCTGGCTTCTATAAAATATGAATCATCATCTTGGCATGTTCAGGCTTGGTTCTTTCGCTTTCCTTTAGGAGGACACTGTTATAGTATGAAAGACACTTTGGTGCTATTGTGTTTCTTTATTTCT